>CAMZMU010000040.1:58755251-59120221 GCA_947311845.1 Poa pratensis | reverse complement strand
CGATCTTGGTCCCTTGGAAACACACCACATTGCAAGGCTTATCAGCGAAGAACAACTGTAGAGCATGGCGCTTGGCAGCGCTATTCGCTCCTCTAATATTCCAATCCATTACGCATAATTCCATAAATAAACTGCAACAACTCGGAGACACAAGCACAACCACAGCCACGGCCACAACACAAGGAGGCAGTCCCTAGCACTGACAGCAAACTCTAAACCACACGAACTGAAGCAACGGAAGGTACCTAACATGGGGAACAGATGGTACACACACGACCCGGCAAGGCGCAAGTCTAAGCAACCGCGACGCCACACCGGCGCTGCTCCCAGAGTTGAACTTGGCCGCCGAGTTCGCATCAATCAGCTCGGAGACAGCTTCACAGAAGGAAGGCGACAGGGGCTTGGTGTAGATGTTGTTGAACTTCCCCAGATCCTCAGCTGTCGGCTCCTCCACATCAGGCATCACCCCACTCTTCTTGAGCAGGACCATCTTCACCTTGTCCATGGTCGATAGGCCTGCCGTAGCCGGCCACTCCTCTTGAGTTTCTCCTCGCCCAAATCTTCAGTTGTTGTAGCTGGCGTCGCGGCGGAGGTCAGGTCTGGAGGTGGGAGAAGGGCCGCTTCTGCAGGCCTAGAGTGGCCCACCAAGAAGGATTCGAGCGGGTCCAGGCCCAGCCCAGCAGCAGCCGCCGAGTCAGGCCCGCTGAGCGGGCCGAGGTCTTCACGGGCCCGAGGGGAGTGTGGCCCAAACAGAGGGGCTCCATCCTCGGACTCAAAATCAGCTTCCCGCGCTTCCTGCACTGCCTGCAGCTTGTCCTGACGCAGATCCATGGCCATGGTGCAGAGGTTCCTGACGTCGCTCGTCTTCTGCGAGGCTCCGCCCCTGGATGGCTACGGCACGTCCGTGCTCAGCGCCGGCGGGATCAAGCAGCTGCTGGTGTCCGGTTGCGAGACGAAGCCGGGGTCTCTCAAGACAGACGCCGAGGAGCAGCAGGGGATCTCCCTCTCCGGTAGGTCGACGACGCAGCAGCGGCGTGCTAGGTTCGACCTGGCTTTCGACGGTCTCAACTGCTTCGACACCGTCGTCATGCACTGAGAGCCTGCTGGTTGATTTATTAGGGACGTCCCGTGTAATTACATCCATTTTTCAATTTGCTATGAGCGAGTGACTTTGGATGACGTCGATGTTGACAAATTCATTTAACGAGCCCGTGACATGTATCGGTTTCTCTTTTCAGAAGAAAGTGGGGCATGCATGAAATATAAATATAAATTTCCCCGTAAAACTAAAAATATCAGTTGTAACAGTTTGTAGCTTCGCACCTAAATATGTACATTGCAGAATTCTTTTATGTACATTGCAAAACACATAAGCTGATCCAAATTTCACAATGGGCTTAGAATAATATTATTTACAAAATATTTTTTATAGAAATACTAATTTTTGGTATAACTTTTGCCAAGTTGTTATCCAGAAATATAAGTTAGAAATAACAAAAGAAAAGGGATACAAAGATATCCGCTTCAGGGTAAAATTTTGTTCACTCGATATGAATGTGGACACAAAGTGGTGAACTTTATGCATGCCGACAAAAGTTACAGACCTTTTTGCAAAAAACAAATCATTAATATTTGAGTATATTTGGCATACATGTATTTCGTAGAATAGGATCCATATACATTTTGTCATTTATCTGTCCAAGAGCCTTCTTGTCATCCAAAACATGTAGACAATATATATATATGCTCGCCACAAGCGTCGGTAGAAATCACACCGAATTTTGTTGTGTGGTATGAGATCCAAGAGGTCTCAACTCTCATATATCAATGACAAAGTTTATATAGAAATTACTACCCACCTACATGCCACGTTGTTTAAATGTGAGAGAGCAAAGGTGAGATAGCTGTTGAGGTAGATGGTAGGGTAGCAATATTTATTGTCTCACAATTAGTCAATTCAGAGGAGGGAGAAAACTTGGTAAACTATGAACGATCTTCAAGTATGGTGTATCTTCAGTAATCATATGAATATGAGTTATGAATACATACATGCAATGGACCAATGAGGAAAGAATGATAGAAAGAAACTATGAAATATAAATAAATCTCCACCAACCTCCAATATTGTGAATATCCACTAATTTATCTGCACTTTGCCTCTATATAATTGACACTTTAGAGTACAGGTTGGAAGCACACAAACATGGAAGATGACGAGAGAAACGCCAAACAGAAACACAAACATGTGAGAATTAGAGATATTGGGAAATAAACTATCTGTATTCAATGTACATACAACCTTCCGTTAGCAGCATTATCGCCACTGAATCCACGGGACATGCTACCTGGAGCTAATGGGTGGTCAAAGATTGGCTGAGTCGCGAGAGCTTTGAACAAGAGCCAAACTTGAAGATCTTATTTGTGAGGTTGTTCTTGAATCCGTCGTAGTTTAGACAAAACAATTATGCACTCTATTGTACTTCTCCATATGTCGTTTTGTTGCTTAGCGTCCAAATGCACATGAGTTGTAGCGCGAAGAAGTGAAGAGAATGATGATCATGTGTTAGTTTGATAAAAAATTCACAGCTCCACACCACGTCAGATATATTTTTCGCTTTGTTTACCTCACCACGTTAGAGAATGAGTTGTTTGTTTGTTGATCATACCATCCGGTTGGACAATGGCGAACACCAAAGCCGACATGTACACTTTGCCCCACATCACGAACGCGACACATCGAGAATGGACATATGGGAGTAATGTTGTGTGGCACCATGGTGCACTGGCTCCTATACTCCAGACCATTCATTCTCTAAGGCCTCCTTTGATTCAAAGGATTTGGGTAGGAAAAGTGCATGATTTGTTTTCCTATAGGAAATTGTACTGTAGCAGTGTTTGATTCACAGGAATGTAGCAAAGGAAAACTAAAGGAAAATTTCCTTTGCCACCGGATTCCTAAAGCAAACACAGGAAAGAAAAATTCAGTTGAACCTCTTTTTTCCATTCCTGCAAGGAACGGAGACAGCAAAGGAAAACAATCCCGTGGTCTCAGGATTCCACATGCATTCCTATCTAATTCCTATCCCTATTCCTATTCCTGCGTTTTGAAATCCTACAAATCAAAGAAGCCACATTTTTGGGGATACGCGCAGTTCGATGTGTCACATGCATAAATGCCTTTCGTCATTTTTGGGAGTATCTAGTTTATGTGCCAAAATGCCACCTCCGATCTGGTCCAATTCGGGTCATAACACTGTAAATTCATCTATTTTGCAATCTTATTTTACTCTCTAGGTAGCGCCGAATTAGTAGTAAGATTACTAGAACTATTTCTTGCATAATTTATTTGGCTTTTCATGCGCATATAAAATTGCGAAGCACGTCCGTTTGTTTTGTCCATCGGACGTGCATGTCATATGCAAAGCCCCATTCCTAATTGCAAAACATGGCAGAGTGAAGCGTAGGTCCTGCTGGACCATGGTCCAGAAAATCCTGTGTCGGACATCTGGCGACTTGCGGCGTTTAAAGCGTGGGCTTTTCGACTTGGATTATGGGGCATCCATTCTGGATTTGTTTATCTGAATATCTCTACCGCAAAAACATATCGGGATTACATACGAGCCGATCGAGACGAAGAACACTTATAAATCTAGCCTTAAAAACAAATATAAAAGATCTGGCACAAATGACCTATTGAAAGATAAATAAATACTCCACCAACCTTTAATCTTGGGAATATCCGGTAATTTAACTGCACTTTGCCTCTATATATTTCACATTTTAGAATGCAGCCAAGTAGGAAGCACACAAACAGTGAAGAAGAGAGAAAAAGGAACAGAAATAAAAACATGTGAGAATCAGAGACATCGGGACATAAACTATTCTTATTCGATAAATCGACAGCCTTCATGCGCGTGTGGAAGGAGATTCTTGCTTGGTGTGGGTGCAATGAAGTTCTTCCGACACTTTGGGCTAATGACGCTAGTGTGGACGAATGGTGGTCCAAACTTGTTCTTGATCGTGGGGTGGCTAGGAAGGCGATGTCCTCCATCATGATGCTTATATCGTGGGAAATTTGGAAGGAGCGCAACAACTAGGATCTTCCGACACGTCGCCTCGCCGGCCTTTGTAGTGATTTCGCGTATCAAAGATGAGGCGAAGGTGTGGGCTTTTGCCAGGGCCAAGTTCTTGAGCTATGTAATACCGGGAGAGTGAGCCCCATTTGTGAAATCCTAGGGTTTGTCCTAGGCACCTAAACTCTAAAAACCTTCCTCTTATTTAATGAAAATGGCAAATCTTTTGCCTTGTTTCAAAAAGATAAATCCGCAGCCTTTCGTTATGAGCGATATCACCACTGAATCCACCGGGCATGCCACCTGATACTAATGTGGTGTCTATTATTGGCGGATGCACGAGGATTTTGAACGCGAGTTGAACTTTGAAGCTTTGTTGTGGCCTGTTTGTGGATTTTTTTAGATAAAGAGTATATATTAATATCGCGAAGATACCAATTACACCCAGCCTCTGCAACAACGTGTTGTCCTAGCGGCGACACGGATGCACACAGCCCAAAATAAAAAGAAGAAATAAAAAAGAAAAGTCCCGCTATAGTGATCTATTCCTTATAGCAGCAGACCTAACCCCACCAAAACAGTACTAGAAGCCTGTTTTTGGATGGACTGAGCTTCTATTCGTCGGTTGCACAATGGCCAAACCAAAGGCACGTCCACTTTGCCCCCACAGACACGAGCAGGACACATTGGACAAGGAGAATGGACACCTGCCGAGATGCGGCATTCAGAGGGTGTCCACTTCGACTTGGATTGGGGCATCGATTGTGCATTTGTTTGTCTGGACATCTCTATCGCATCAGTGCTTATCTACTCTGCCAAAATTATCTGAATTTCGCAAAATAAAAGCTGTCCAAACATCCACTCCAATCTGAGTTTCTTTCGTTGATATGAATATGGACACTGAAGTCCATTAGCTCACAAATCAAAACCAAAAAGAAATCTGTTTCACTTATATATGTAACTCTGTAGCATGTACCGTCTGGTGTGTCAGTTAGAAATACAAGTCTGTTGAATATAAATATATTGCATAGCCCTTTCCATCAGTTTGAATTTTCGGATAGATGGCTAGTGCATACAATTATATATGGTATCAGAGTTAAGAGGTCTCGAGTTCAAGCAAAGAAAACAAATCCCGCGGCTCGCACCGATCCCACGCTAAGGACTAAAATAGCCTAGACGTAAGGAGGAGTGTTGAATATAAATATATTGCATAGCTCTTTACATCAGTTCGAACTTTTGGGATAGATAAAGTCAACAGAGAAAGAGCAAGCCAATTCTGGCGAACGAAGAAAGAAAGAATCATCACACACACGGCTGGATCACGAGAGCATGTCGTGATCCACTGGCGCCAAACGGTGGTCTCAAGCAGTTCCTTCTTCAATTTCACACGCTAGAACTCAAAAAAGTGACACATATGCAATGATGCAAACGGAGAAGCAATGAGAGAAACGCAGAAATGCATGACCATCTTGGTATCACCGTATCAGAGGCATCAGCACAAGTGATCCTTGGTGAATCGAGTAGTCGTAAAAACATGTGACTCCAAAGCTCTTAATTAGTGACAATTGAGTATCATCCCCACTCAGATAGCTAGTGCCACTATCAGCAAGGAGACAAGGACGACATCATTGTGGACTTGTGGTTGGACTAAGCTTGAATTTTGTATTCTCGATGGAAGAGTCATCCGAGTAAATGGTTTGGGTACCATACTTCTCTATTCGTCTTTTAGTTTACTCATAATTTGTATAACAAGTGAATAAATGAAGCCAACGGTCATACGTGGTTTGATCTTGTACTCTTGATGACCTATGGCGGTGCATGTGCTTCAATCTACAGTTCTGAGATCTTCACCAAGTCCTCTGATTATCGATGTGGTCCTTGGTTACTTGCAGTTGCATTCAATACAGGCAGTTATGCTGTACAATAGATTAGCCAACCAACTTGTTATGTTTTTCTCGCCAGAAGTTACTATGTTCTCCATCACATACAACAATGTCGTTTTCCCCTAAAACAGTGGCACCCATGTTTCCAAATAATTATGTCGGTCCACATTCATGATACCTTAGAGTGAATTTCATTTCTACCCTGGTTTCTCATTTGTGTAAATAATTATCCTATTAACATGAATTCTTACTCATTTAATGTGTGTTTGATATATTTTTGGTTAGTATCATAATGTCATCATGTAATTTAATGTATAATACATTGTAGTTGTTTCTTGCACTATGTTTCCCATTAACACGTGATGCTGATCAGGATTAGGCTCTTGGTTTTCTTTTGGATAGGATTTAGCCTCTTCTTTCTGTTTGAACCATCGTTCCATTAATATTTGAGTATATTTGGCATATATGTATTTTGTAGAATAGGATTCATATACATTTCCTAATTTATTTGTGCAAGAGGCTTCTTTTCATCCAAAACATGTATGCAGTATATGCTCACCACGAGGCTCAAAAGAAAACACACCAATTTTTTTGATACTCACTGTGCTTCATATGTATGAGATCTAAGAGGTCTCAAGTCTGAGATACGAATGCCACAATTTAAATAAAAATTACCAACCGCTTGCAGTCCAAGTTTAGACCTCTAGCAGGTGCAGAAAACTATTCAAGTAGATGATATCGTAGCAATATTTATTGCCTCACGATTATTTTTTTTTGAACCTAAAGACTGTAGAGCAAAAGCCCTACAGTATTTTATTAACCATTCACCCCCATAATTACAGATTTACAAAGCCCATAGGCAAAGAAGGAAAACAAAATTTACAAGAGATTGTCAATCCATTGTGTTAGAATGTGAGTGTGTTTCTTCTTCACCCTACAAACATGAAGAGTGATGTCATGAGTGAATGCAGCCTTCCACGACCGAAAGGTAGGCAGAACTCCTTCAAAAATTGCTGCATTCCTCTGTTTCCATATATGCCAGCAAGCTATGATAATAACCTCAAAGAAAAAAGGCTTGTCAAATTCTTTTCTTGCATGTTGTACCACTTCCTCCATAACATCTCCCTGCCCCCACTCAATCTGCAAGTAATTCCAATTCGGACGCTGAAGTTGCACTGAAAGAAAAATGTTGCCAATCTTCCACTTGTCCCGTAGGGCATAATTCACAGTGCAACACATTAGTGACATTACACTGTCTCCTTCTGAGCATATCTCTCGTATTGAGTCCATCGCTGAGTAACAACCAAGCAAACACTTTGATCCTCAATAGGCATTTACTTTTCCAGATATGAGAAAGAGCTTACTCACCACCTGGTTTCGGAAGGTGTGATGGTAATATAAACTTGAGGTATATTTCCCTCCTTCCATATAGTCTTCCAGCAATCTGAGCCTGATTCATGCAAAACCAGATTATTAAGTTCCTCCCGTAATTTAAGCATTTCCACATATGCCTGACTTGATAGCGGCAAGTAAAATAGTTGAGAGATGTCCTCCATGTCCATCGCCTCCCGCACAGAATCTGCTTGTCTAGTGCAAAGGAGTATAGTCTAGGGAACTCCTCTGCTAGTATGACATTCCTCCATTTATCTGACCACAACAAAGCCGTATCACCCTTTCCAATTTCAATGGAGCAGATATTTCTGTAGTCATCGCTGAGCTCATGATGTCCTTCCACCAAAAAGACCCACATAATCTAGCAGCATGTGGCACCTCATTTTCATAATATTTCCAGACGAGTTTCACCCAAGGAACATCTGCCTTGTTATAGAACTTATGTAAATGCTTTAACAACAGAGCTTTATTCTGCGTTTTTAAATCCAGAATGCCCAAGCCACCACTCATCTTCGGCCGGCACACCATCTCCCATCTTGCCAACGACTGCTTTGTTGATTCTGGGTTATTTCCACGCCACAAACAATGCCTCAAGATCCTCTCAATGGCCTGAATGATTCCTGGTGGCAGGTCCAAAGAACACAAGAAGAATATAGGCATTGAGGAGAGACACGACTGTATAAGCTGCAAGCGACCACCGTAAGCAGGAAAATTGATGTGGCATTCAGTCTTCTTTCTAATCTGTCTACCAAAGGGGTGAGATCTTGAATACGGGGTTTAGTTGTGCCTAGAGGGAGGCCCAAATATGGAAATGGATATGTGCCCACCGTGCAACCAAAACCTTCGGCAAGAGCTGCCAGTTCTGTCTCATTTAGGTTGATAGGTAACATACATGATTTGTGATAGTTTTACCTTAGTCCTGTGGACTCACCAAATTTTTGTAGCAGTATTTTCAATCTGTCTAACTGATCAGCCTCTGCCGGGACAATGAGCAGCGTATCATCGGCGTACTGTACAATTGGGAAATCAGGATCCCCTGTTTCTATGGGCAGGGAAATTTCACCCCTGGCCAATAAGTCATTAACAGCTGACTGTAAGAGATCTCCTCCATGGACAAATAACAATGGAGACAGGGGGTCTCCCTGTCTCACTCCACGTTTGCAGAAAAATTGCTTCCCCGGCACGCCGTTTAGTAACACTGAAGAAGATCCAGAAGCCAAAATATTCTTGACCATTTCTATCCACTTCTCACTGAAGCCCTTGTGTCTCAAGATTTGAAACAGAGCATCATGCTCTAAGGTATCGAATGCTTTCTCAAAATCCAGTTTAAGAATTACCACTTTCCTCCCGGCAGTTTTACATTGATGTATATACTCAAAAGTCCAAGCAACACAATCATGTATGGTTCTCCCCTTAATAAAACCATACTGATTTTTATGTATGCATCTCAAAATAACCTCCTGTAACCTGTCGGCAGCCAACTTAGTAAGGAATTTCAAACAACAGTTTGTAAGAGAGATAGGCCTATAATCATTCATGTGCTCAGGCGATTGCTTCTTGGGAACAAGAGTTATTAGAGATGTATTGATGCACTTCAGTCCAATCCACCATCCTGGAACTGTTTTGCAAGATATAGAAATCATGCTTGATGATATGCCAAGCTTTTTTGAGGAATAGCCCATTAAAACCATCAGGCCTGGTGCCTTATCAGGAGGCATTTTTGCAATAATTTTATCCATTTCCTCATTAGTGAAGGGGGCAGTTAGGGAATCTAGATTATCCACTGGCTGTAAAAGCTGTGATAAATCGAAATTCATGTGAATCCCATTGGCAGTCCCCATCCTAGCCCTGTAGCAATTCCAGGCTACAGCAGCCATCTCATCATGATTCGTAACAATCCTACCATCATCTGTTTGTAGCTGAGCAATTGTGTTTCTTCTGTATCTATCCGTGGCCATAGCATGAAAGAACTTGGTATTCTCCTCTCCCAACTTCATCCATCTCATTGTGCATCGTTTCTTCCAGTACTTGCATTGCGCCATCAGTAGCTTTTCATATTGCAGCTTAACAATTTTCCGGAAGTTCATTTCAGCTCTGAAAAGGGGCCTTTGGTTTTCAAGATTATCCAGGAAAAGTATTACCATATTGCAGTTTGTAATAAGCCCCTTGAGCCTGGAAATACTAGTGTGCCATTTCTTGAGATCATACCTCATCCTTTTGAGCTTGCCAGATAAAATAGCAGCTGCCGAATTACCCCTGATGTCCTTCTCCCAGGACTGCTTTACGCATTCCAGAAAACCTGGTTGGTCTGCCAGTAATTTTCAAACCGAAACACTTTTGCTTTAGGTATGAAAGTATCAATATTAACCACATAGGGAGTATGATCAGAGGTGGGTTTAGCAAGTGGATATACTAAAGTATTTGGAAGCTTGTGGTCCAGGAAGGTGTGGTGAAGACCCAATCCAATTGCTGCAATAGAGGAGTATCTTGCATATTAGACCATGTATATGACCTTCCTTTAATTGGAAGTTCCAGAATACCCAGGTGGCTAATGATCTCATTAAACAAGAACATATCATTGACGTCCCCTCCAGGCCTGTTCCTGTTCTCTTGTGATCTAATGAAATTAAAATCACCCATAAATAGCCACAACTCATCATCTGGGATTTGAATATCGTATAACCATTGAACAAACTCATCTCTTTCCCTGCCAGCACAAGGACCATATACTACTACCAAAGTCCAAGTTAAATCTGTGTGTGCCGACTTATATGAAATGACGATCCCAAATCGCTTTACTTCTACCAATGTACCTTGAAAAATAGATGAATTCCACACAACCAAAATTCCTCCGGAGGCACCAACAGATGGAGAATAGGCAAAGTTGTCAAACCTGCGTGGGCACATTTTCTTTATAAACTTCAGATCAAAAGACTCTTTTTTGTTTCCTGGAAGCATGCTACAGCACAACCACACTCATCTAATTTTTCTTTTACAGCTAATTGCTTCGATTCAGCATTCAGACCCCTTATGTTCCAACCCATTATTTTCCAAATTCTGTATAGGATGTCTCTATTCATTGGAACCATGGGTATTCTCCTCATTTCCAACAGCCATAAGCTGCTGGGCTGTCAGTGCTTCAGGTGCAATGTCCAACATTGCGCCAATCTGCTGCATCACAGGGATAGGGATAGGCGGCGTCATCTGCTGCTGCTCCTGCTCTGTATGTGCTTGTGATTGCTTCCTTCCTCTGGCATGAGAAACCGCTGTGGGCTTTCTGGCACGCTTGCGAGCTGGCTGTTCCTGCATGGACGGAGCCCTGAAACCATTGTTCTTCACAGAGCTTCTAGTGCATCTTTTGACCTCGGTATCCACCTTTGGAGTTTCTGCCTTCTTGGCTCTGCTTCGGGTGACACGAGCAGCGGTGCTTCAAACACAAAAGGAACTGGTTCTTCTTGTACGACTGGCTCAGGCTGAGGCTGGGAAGTGTGGGGCACCACAATCAGTGAAGAGCTAACTGTCCGAACTGCATTGTTTGCTGGAGCAAAGGAAGCTGTCGGTTCTACAAAAGCCTCGGTCCAAGATCTCTTGCCTGCATTCTCCAAAACGGGCTGCACCATTGGAAGCTCAGGTTCCGGCTCAACTGGCACCAGGACCTCCTATGTCTCTAGCAAAGCAACTGTATCAGCTAGTGCCCCAACTTGTTGTTCTGCAGTAACCTGTGGCAGTACTGGATCAACCGCATTCTCTATCTCAGCCATATGCACCTGAACTGCAACATCCTGCATTACGACAACTGCTGGAGCTATCGTTTCAGCGTCCCGCGAAATCTGTATCTCCTGGACTGAAACTGAAGAGGCTGCAGAGTTCAAAACATCTGAAATTACCAGTGTTTGCATCTGCTGTTGTGGCGGCTGTGCCCCCTGTTGCTGCTGCTGCTCTCGAGGCTGCTGATGTGACGGTAGATGCTGCTGTAAACTGTTTTGGATAGTCCTTGTTTGTTTTGGTACCCAAATCTGTGGTTTTGCACGTTTCCGTTTCAAGCAATCTTTGCGGATATGGCCATAGAAAAAACAATGACGGCAACGAATCTGATTAGCACAGCTAGCAGTATCATGGTCCATACTAAGGCAATGCTGACACTTCCAAACGGCCCATGCCATTTCCTGGACCATGTGATCAAAGGCCGGATCAGGGGTTCTCTCCCTAGCAGAGGCATCTGCGTTTGATTGCTCACTATCGGGCTCAGCAGTCAGCCCATACAGAGTAGAATTTGGATTTGGCAGTGGCGCCTCTGGGCATGGTACATGCACGTGAATTGCGGATGTAACTTGCACCGAAAACGGATCAAAAGATCCAAAACGAATTAACTGCTGAATGACCGGAGATTCAGGAGTGGACGAAACTAACGGATCGGGATCTCGTCTCGGCGGTGTGGCTGCCGCCAGCGTGCGACGGACCTGCCGCCGCCGCGGACGACGGAGACGAGTACGTTGTGCTAAGATCCATTCACCGGCACATTCTCTTTGCCAATAATTATACTCTCTAAGCCAATTCGGGCCGCCAAAACCCCATAGATGAAAGAAACACTTGAAATGCTTAGAAGTATAGGATCTCAGCGAGCTGATCAGAAAACCCACAGATTTGCAGGAGACTTCAAACGAGAACACTCGATCCCGGAGAAGAGAAACCCTAAGATCTCCAGCAGAACCACCCAAGGCGGACTCCAAAGCATAGCTCACAGAAACTGCATCTAACTTGAAAGACGCACGACCAAAAGAAGCCACCATAACAAAGCTACCAGATCCCGGAGTTGGGTGTACCTTGCGTCGGCATGTTCGCCAGACCTCCTTGGCAAAACTCTCACCTGAAGAGAAATCCAACCCAAGAGGAACCGTTGCACGAACCGCCATGGAGATTGGGATGTGCGTGTGTAGGACGACGAGGGGGAGAAGATGATTGGTTTAGAATTGGAGAGGGTCACCGGAGAAGGAGATCGCCGGCGATTATGGCTAGAAGGTGGAGGGTGGGTGGGGGAGGAATCACTTATCAGAGGAGAAAAGTTGGCAAACATAATAAGAGAGCACAAGATAGGGTACAGTTCGTGGAGTTGGTTGATCTGTAGTAATCGCATGAATATTAATAATAAATATTCCACCGACCTTCAATATTGTGAATATCCACAAATTTTGCCTCTATATATCTAACATGTTATAGAATGCAAGCAAGTAGGAAGCACATGTTAGAATTTGGGCCCAATATGGGGCAACCCAAATAAGCAAATCTGAAATCTCAAATTGGGCCCATGTGCATGGCAGAATTTTGGAGGTGCAATGTGGTGCTAAAGTTTAGTCCCACGTTGCTAGTTGGAGGAGAGTTGCACCACCTTATATAGTGGAGTGTTGTGCTACTTGGTGTGCTAGTTGAGAACAGAAGGCTCTCTAGTGCGCACTCCTCCTCCTCCTCCGCCGCCGTCCGTCCATCACGACACGCCGCGGGTTGCGGGAATGAGCCGATGCCTATATTTTTGCTATTCAGTAAAACGAGTCGTGTTAGCGTACGTGTACAGCTTAGTCAATTCGGATCGCTACCGGATCGTGGGCTGCTGTAACCGACTCGAACGTGTGCCACGTGTCGGCCCACGTTGTACCCGTTAGGGTTTTCCGAACCGCACTATATATTGCTATGCACTACCGTGCGCCGTCACACACCGAACCAATCTAGGTTTTGCCATCTCGTGCCTTGCGTCGCCACCGTAGTCTACTTCATCCCGAGAGCCGACGTGCACCGGCGTTTGGGAGAGCAGGTCTCCGGAACCAGTCGCCTTTGTGATCATGTACGGGAGAGGGCGAATTAGGTTTTTGGGAACCGCCTCGCGCGACTGCTCGCCGCTTCCACCACGGGTCGTCTTCCGAACAAGTCCGGCGGTGCTGCCTACCGCCGCCTCAAGCGTCGTCTACTTCGACCCGTCTTCACCGACGTCATCATCAACAACATCACCGCTGGCCTTGCTGCGGTGAACCTGTCTGCATCGACTGCTGCTTCCTCTACAACCGTTCGGTACGTGCGGCGTATTCCGGACAGTTTTACTATGCATATGTTGGCGTGTATGCTGCTGCTGTTCATGTTGCTTGGTACATCTAGTATGTTCGTATTTAACATGTTAGTACCTGCGTTTGTCATGTTTAATATTCTGGAATTAATCATGGAATTATTGCCTAATTTTCCAACAATCCAAAAACCTAATTGTAGGCAATTTCGTGATTTAAATATGGCTGGTTATGCCGATGCAATGAAACCGGAAAAGTTCACCGGTGGACTGGGCTTTAAGAGATGGCAGCTGAAGTGCCAACTCTGGATGTCGGCCATGAATGTGTGGGAAGTTAGTAGTGGTCTTCCTGAAGGAACTATATCTGAGGAAGCTCAGAACAAGTTTAAGAAAGACACTACTATCTTCCGAGGATGCATTATGAGTGTTCTTGATGCTCGTCTGTGTGATGTGTACATGCACATAGAAGACGGCAAAGCGCTCTGGGATGCACTGAATGCTAAATTCGGTGCGACCGATGCAGGCAGTGAACTGTATATCATGGAGAGCTTTCACGACTACAAAATGGTGAATAACCGTAGCGTGATCGAACAAGCTCATGAGATACAGTGCACTGCGAGAGAGCTTGAGCTCCTCAAGTGTCCCTTACCTGACAAGTTTGTGGCTGGATGCATTATTGCAAAGCAACCTTCTTCATGGAGGAACTTCGCCACAGCTCTCAAACACAAGAGACAGGAGATATCGGTTGAAAACCTGATAGCGTCTCTTGATGTTGAGGAGAAGCCTCGGGCTAAGGACACTTCTGAGAGAGGTGGTGAAGGTCAGTCTAGCGCCAACATGGTGCAGAAAAACCATCACCACAGCAAGAGCAAGGCCAAGAGCAAGCCTGGGTTCACTATGCCTAACAAGACTACTTCTTTCAAGAAGAAGAAGAAGATGCTGAACAAATCTGAGCTAAAGTGCTACACTTGTGGAGAGCCCGGACACTTCTCTGTGGAATGCCCAAATCGTGCAGACAAGAAAGGGAAGACGCCAAGGAGTGTCAACGTCGTGACCGCTAGCAATGCTGATGGGTACGGTAATTTACCGATTATACTTTCAGTATTTCAATATCCATGTTGGTGGATTGATACGGGTGCTAATGTTCATGTGTGTGCTGACATCTCTATGTTCACTTCTTATCAGGTCGCAGATTCAAGCGTCTTAATGGGGAATGGATCACATGCTTCTGTTCGTGGTGTTGGCACGGTAGATCTGAACTTTACTTCGGGGAAGATCGTGCAGCTGAGGAACGTGCAGCATGTCCCTACTATGAACAAGAATCTCGTTAGCGGCTCCCTTCTATGCAGAGATGGGTTTAAATTAGTCTTGGAGAGCAATAAACTAGTTGTGTCAAAGTTTGGACAATTTATTGGTAAAGGGTATGAGTGCGGAGGCTTGTTCCGCTTTTCATTATCGGATTTCTGTAATAAGTCTGTGAACCATATTTGTGGCAGTATGGATTCAGATGCCAATGTGTGGCACTCTCGTTTATGTCATGTTAATTTTGGTTTAATGAGTAGACTCTCCAGCTTGAGTTTAATTCCTACTTTCACCATCGTCAAAGGTTCTAGGTGCCATAGCTGTGTGCAATCTAAGCAACCTCGAATGCTTCACAAGGCAGCCGAGGAGAGAAACTTGGCACCTCTAGAACTCGTACATTCGGATCTATGTGAGATGAATGGCGTGTTGACAAAAGGTGATAAGAGATATTTCATGACTTTAATTGATGATGCTACTAGGTTCTGTTATGTATATTTGTTGCACTCTAAAGATGAAGCTATAGACTAATTTAAAATCTATAAAGCTGAAGTAGAAAATCAATTAGAGAGAAAGATCAAACATCTTAGGTCAGATCGTGGTGGCGAGTATTTCTCCAACGTATTTGACGTATTTGTGAGGAACACGGCATTATTCATGAGAGGACGTCTCCCTATTCTCCCCAATCAAACGGGGTTGCCGAGAGGAAAAACCGCACGCTGACCGACTTGGTGAACGCCATGTTGGACACTGCTGGTTTATCTAAGGCATGGTGGGGGAGGCTTTGTTGACTTCGTGTCATGTCCTGAATAGAGTTCCTAACAAGGATAAAGAGAAGACACCTTACGAGGAGTGGTCTAGGAGAAAACCATCACTTTCTTATTTTCGCACTTGGGGTTGTTTGGCGAAAGTCAATGTTCCAATTCCTAAGAAACGTAAACTTGGACCGAAGACAGTGGATTGTGTCTTTCTAGGTTATGCTCAGCGGAGCATTTGCTATAGATTTTTAGTAGTTAAATCTGAGATGCCTGATATGCATGTTGATACTATTTTGGAATCTCGTGATGCAACATTTTTTGAGAACATGTTTCCTATGAAGGATATGCATAACACTGCTAGAATTTCTTCTGAGATATATGCTGAATCTAGTACATATGTTGATCATTATGAACAACCACATGTTGAGGAAGTCCTTGAGAAGGATGACAATGAATCAGCTCCAACATCCATTGGTGATGATTTCATTGTGTACCTTGTGGACAATACTCCAACATCCATTGCAGAGGCATTTGCATCTCCTGATGCTGATGACTGGAAAGAAGCTGTCAATAATGAGATGGAATCGATTCTTTCTAATGGAACTTGGGAGTTATCTGAACGGCCCTACGGTTGCAAACATGTTGGTTGTAAGTGGGTGTTCAAGAAGAAGCTAAGCCCTGATGGTACTATTGAGAAGTACAAGGCATGGCTTGTAGCCAAGGGCTACACCCAGCGCGAAGGCGAAGATTATTTTGACACTTATTCACCTGTTGCTCAACTTACCACCATTCGTGTACTACTTTCCCTGACTGCCTCCTATAATCTTTTCGTTCATCAAATGGACGTAAAGACAGCTTTCCTTAATGGAGAGTTGGAAGAGGAAATTTATTTGGATCAGTCTGATGGGTTTGTAAAAAGTGAAGAGAGAAATGTGTGCAAATTGTTAAAATCTTTATATGGGCTGAAACAAGCACCTAAGCAATGTCATGAGAAGTTTGACAGAACTTTAACTTCTGTACGCTTTGCCATTAAAGAGGCTGATAGGTGTGTATATTATCGCGATGGTGGGGGCGATAGTGTTATATTATGCTTGTGTGTTGATGACATACTGATTTTCGGTACAAGCATGATAGTGATAAATGAGGTCATGTCTTTTCTGTCAAAGAGCTTTGATATGAAAGATCTGGGACAAGCTGATGTGATGCTGAACATTAAGTTGATTAGGGATGAGAGTGGGATTACGTTAACGCAATCACACTATGTTAAGAAAGTCTTGAGCCGCTTTGGTTATATAGACAACAAGACTTCTCCAATACCCTATGATCCCAGTGTGACACTCAGAAAGAACAAGAAGGAAACGAGATATCAATTAAGATACTCTCAAGTGATCGGTTCACTCATGTATCTTGCCAGCGCGACAAGACCTGACATCTCTTTTGCTGTGAGCAAAATTGAGCAGGCTCATGTCTAACCCGGGTATTGATCATTGGCATGCACTTGAAAGGGTCATGCGCTATCTGAACGGTACAATGCGCTATCTGAACGGTACAATGAGTTATGGGATTCACTATTCAGGTCACCCTGCGGTGCTTGAGGGATACTGTGATGCGAACTGGATCTCAGATGTTGATGAGCTCTACGCCACAAATGGATATGCGTTTATTCTTGGGGGTGGCGCAGTGTCATGGAGGTCTTGCAAACAGACCATTTTGACGAGGTCAAAAATGGAAGCAGAACTTGCTGCGTTAGATACAGCTTCTGTTGAGGCAGAATGACTGCGTGAGGTCTTGATGGACTTGCCGGTGGCTGAGAAACCATTACCGGCCATCCTTATGAACTGTGACAACCAAACGGTTATCATGAAAGTGAACAGTGCTAAAGATAATGCGAAGTCATCAAGACACATCAAAGGACGCTTGAAGTCTGTCAGGAAAATGAGAAACTCTGGAGTAATAACTGTTAGTTATATTCAAACAGACAAAAACCTGACAGATCCCTTTACGAAGGGACTATCACGTAATGTGATAGATAGTGCATCGAGGGAGATGGGTTTGAGACCCGTAAGCGTTACACCATAGTGATAACCCAACCTATGTGATCGGAGATCCCGTAAATTAGGACCTGGGAATAACAAGCTAGTGATTTAATAGAGGAGAGTTATATTATAACCCTCTCCGTGGGAAGATGCATAACTCTCAAATCCTGTAAGGCAGGTTGGCAATATGCCTTAATGTGTTTTTGTTGGCTATTCGTAGCAAAGGTGCTATCCTACAGAGCGACCTTGAAATAACACACCTATATGAGTCCGACTGTTAAACGTCGCAGTCTATGAGATTTGGGTGATCTCTAGTAAGCTCATGAAGAGACCAGGGAGTATGACGCATATGCTCCACCCGCGAGGTAGGCTACTGTCAGCCACGTACTGGTTATGACTTTGAGTGAAGTCTATTGGCATCAAACTTGCAATTCAAGGTTCGTCCATTGTTCAAATTGCTGGTAGATGTAGTTTGAATCTCTAGGCGGAAGTTCAACTTAACAGTCTCTGCTGAAACACTGGTATATAAACAAGAAACGAGATTTGGCAAAATCTCTAAATGGGAATTTGAGATCTGGTGGGGGATTGTTAGAATTTGGGCCCAATATGGGGCAGTCCAAATAAGCAAATCAGAAATCTCAAATTGGGCCCATGTGCATGGCAGAATTTTGGAGGTGCAATGTGGTGCTAAAATTTAGTCCCACATTGCTAGTTGGAGGAGAGTTGCAACACCTTATATAGTGGACTGTTGTGCTACTTGGTGTGCTAGTTGAGAACAGAAAGCTCTCTCGTGCGCACTCCTCCTCCTCCTCCGCCGCCGTCCGTCCGTCACGACACGCCGTGGGTTGCGGGAATGAGCCGAGCCGATGCCTATATTTTTGTTGTTCAGGAAAATGAGTCATGTTAGCGTACGTGTACAGCTTAGTCAATTCGGATCGCTACCGGATCGTGGGGTGCTGTAACCGACTCGAACGTGTGCGACGTGGCCGACCCACGTTGTACCCGTTAGGGTTTCCGAACCGCACTATATATTGCTATGCACTACCGTGCGCCGTCACACACCGAACCAATCTAGGTTTTGCCATCTCGTGCCTTGAGCCGCCACCGTAGTCTACTTCATCCCGAGCGCCGGCGTGCACCGGCGTTTGGGAGAGCAGGTCTCCGGAACCAGTCGCCTTTGTGATCCTGTACGAGTGAGGGCGAATTAGGTTTTTGGGAAGCGTCTCGCGCGACTGCTCGCCGCTTCCACCAGTCGCCGCTTCCACCACGGGTCGTCTTCCGAACAAGTCCGGCGGTGCTGCCTACCGCCGCCTCAAGCGTCGTCTACTTCGACCCGTCTTCACCGACGTCATCATCAACAACATCACCGATGGTCTTGCTACGGTGAACCTGTCTGCATCGACTGCTGCTTCCTCTACAACCGTTCGGTACGTGCGGCGTATTCCGGACTGTTTTACTATGAATATGTTGGCGTGTATGTTGCTGCTGTTCATGTTGCTCTGTACATCTAGTATGTTCGTATTTAACATGTTAGTACCTGCATTTGTCATGTTTAATATTCTAGAATTAATCATGAAATTATTGCCTAATTTTCAAACAGCACATAGACACAGAGGAGGATGAGAAAAAAAAACCCGGAAGGAGACACAAACATGTGAGATTCAGACACATCGGGAAATGAACTATTCTTATTAGATGATTCTACTGCATTTTTTTATCAGCATTATCTACACTGAATCCACGGGGCATGCCACCTTGTGCTAATGGGTTGTGTTTGATTGTTCGAGGAACGACGACTTTTTTTTGAAGAACTTGAAGCTTGGACTGATCGTGCATGTAATTTTCTTCTTGGTAGTTTAGACAAAACAATTATGCTTGGTATTATTTGTCAATATGTTGTTTTGTTGCTTAGCAGCCGAGAACACTTGAGTTATACCGAGGAAATAAATGGTGCTCATGCGTTTGTTTGGTAAGAAATTCAGAACTCCTCACCATGTGGGATAAAAAATTGCTCTGTCCCTCGGTTGTACACTGGATTGCTCAGTTCTTGTTGCTTGTTGGCATCGCACCATCCGGTTGGAAAATTTGCCCCCACAACCACAAGCACGACACACTAGACAACGAGAATGGACATCTGGCGAGCTGCGGCGTTCAAAGCGTGTCCACTTCGATTGGGGGCATCCATTCTGGATTTGTTTGCCTAAACATCTCTATCGCATCAAGGGAGCAAAAATTCTGACTTTTGCAAAGCAAAAGCTGATCAAAACAGCCATGCTAATCTGAGTTTCTTTCGTTCATATGAATGTGGACAGTGAAGTCCATTAGCTCAGAGATCAAAATAGAAAATAATTTGGTTACACTTATACAGGTAACTCTGTAGTATGTACAGCCTGCTGGTATCAGTCAGAAACACAAGACAACGACGAGTCGACGACAGAGCATGCCGATTATGGGGAACGAAGAACGAAAGAAAGAATTATCGCACGACTGGATGATGAGAGCATCTCGCGATCCTCTAGCGCCAGACGATGGTCTCGAAGCAGTCGATCCCGTCGAAATACGGCGCGAACCGCGGCGGAAGCCGCTACTGCGACTTCCCCTTGCCCAGCTGCTGCTCCCCTGCCTCAAGCGGCTCAAGCCCCACCACGACTGCCGAGCCCAACTGCCCCCCGTGGAGCCGGCGCCGGCAGTGATGTCTGCCGACGACGCGCTTAGGATCAAGAACGCCAACACCTTGTCCATGATCGATTGAATTCTGCAGCAACTGCGGCGTAGCCGCGGTTTTTTTTTCATAACATACGGCAGCATCAGGTAACTTTAATCTCTCTACTATATAATACGAGTAACCGTGTCCGTGGTACGTCTTGGAAGTTTTTCACTTTAGCCCCTGAGAAATCAGAAAAGCAACCCACAGTTCGCAAAATCGGCACGTTTGCAGTTAGCCCCTCAAACCTATCCACCCAACCCGATCCCCTCCCTTCTCCTGCAGCGACCGAAGGGGACGAAGCGGCCGCCGGCGGAATCGCCGAGAGAATGCCGCCACCTGCACACCGCGTTGGAAGCCATCTTGGACGTCGGGGAGCCGGGACGCGTACTCCACCTCGTCCTAATGCGGTGACGCACTGAAGCCCTTGCGGTCATCGGATGACGGGACGCGTTCCTCGACGGCGCCTTCATCCGGAGCTATCCCGATGCGGTTCTCTCCAGCGCCTTGCAGGCCGTCTCGGACTGCAGGAGCTCGACCGCGCCAAAGTACTACAGGAGGAGCGTCACTCTGTGAGCAGCAGCAGGAGAGGCGGGTCTCGCATATCAGCTGTAGGACGCGGCGAGATAGAGAGGTGGGTCACGCAGAGTAGCAGTAGCCGACATGGCGATGATAGAGAGCATGTCCTTTGCTGGCAGAAGAATGCCCCTCCTCCGTTGTTGGCGAGTCACAAGATCAGCCCCATTGGACAGTCCACTCCGGCGAGGAACGCAGGGACACGAGGTGCGCAGCGTAAGCCCAGACTTGATATGGTGCTACATCGTGCGCACAAATTTACCCTTTGGCTGCCGCCCTCAATCCCCCGTGTCCATGGCCGTCGCGGCCGGCGCGCTCCGGGTGGTCTTCCAGCTGTACATGTGCGAGTCCTCGCTCTCGCACCTCGGAGGTGCACGCTGCAATGCTCTGGCTGCTCGCGTTCTTCAATCCCGCATCGCTAACTTGTAATCTTCACCTGCCAAATAATTTCTCCAAGCTCAATTGGTTGGTCAGCTTCGTGGCTGTTATTACTCTACATCTGAACCTCTGGATCATGGTGACACTGCTGGGCAGGCAGCTGGGCTACTTCAAAGATTCAGTACATGAATGCTGTTTGCTTTCGCATCACTGGGGTGCTCCCGATTGCATCGCATCGCATGGTCTCTGTTCCTGTATCTGCTTCGCTCAAAAACGATCGGCCTGAATACTCTAATTTCGGTTTTGGCAAGCTGAATTACACAATGAACAGAGTAAATTCTGCACCATCGCATACTGGTAGTGAGCAACACTATGTAGTCCGTACACATCTGTTCTCAAGAACTGAATATTAGTAGCACAAATGAATACTTGATCAGGAAAGTTTATTTTTAATAACACTAATGTCCTATAACACTGCCATGTCTGTTATTCATCATTTAGAATTCACGCGAGATTCTGATCTTCTTATCCTAAGGTATGAACCCAGCTTCCATATGCATATTTATCTTTGTCAAAGAAAACTTGTGCATTTTTAGCTTTCGCTAGCCATCTCTTCTTCTAAGTAATATATATGGTGTTAGCTGGGTGACCGGATACATAACCATATAAATTATTCAACCATTGAATTTATCTTTTATGATGCACTTGATAGCTTAATTAATTAAGTGGGTGGCTTATGATTTTTTTCTTGTTATCTCGGTTCAAGACCCATATAAAGAATAGTCAATAGTGTATGTCTATATAACATAATACCGCAGAATAAAATTGTAAACTAATTAAATACTTTAGATTTTCAATCCCGTTGCAACGCACGGGCATTTTGCTAGTATCAGTAATACCTCTATTTCAAATTATGAGATGTTCTACTTTTTTTTTGAATAATGTGTATATAGACGTTCATTCTGTATGTAGTCCACTTTAAAATATCAAAAAACAAATTATAAGTTGAAACGGAGTGAGTAATACATAGAGGTTGATTCTTGCAACTACATCTCCCAGTAATTAACTGAAGCTTATTGGGATTTTGGCTCTTTTTTTCTCTTTAGGGTGGGTATTTAGACTCTTGTTTTCGTTTGAATTCTGTAGTTTCCTCAATATATGCATATATTTGTCGCACATGTATTTGGTATTCATATACATTTCCTAGTTTATCTATCCAAAAGGCTTCTTGTCGTCCAAAACATGTATGCAATATATGCTCGCCACGAGGCTCGTTGCAAAATAAACTGAATTTCGCCGTATGGTACTACCCACTCGCAGTCCACGTGTAGACCTGAGTGAGCATATGTGTGATACCTCTTGAAGTAGATGGTATCGTAGCAATATTCACTTTCTCACAATTAATCAACTCGGAGTGAGGGGGAATCCTTTATGAAAGGACCAACGTTGGAGCGAACGCGGGATGAGTAAAGTTTTGTGAACCTTTTAAATAATTTAAAATTAATTATAAATATGTACATTATTCGACCAATGAAGAAAAAATGGCATAAATAAACTATAGAAGACAAATAAATACTCCGCAGACTTAAATTTTGTGATATCCACTTATTTATTTCCACATTCCCTCTATATATTTGACATGTTACGTAGAACACGAGTAGAAAGCGCACAAACAGAGATGATGGCCACAGAAAGCCCGAATAGGAACACAGTGAAAATCAGAGGCATCGGGAAATAAATTATTATTAAACGATAAATCTACAACCTTTCGTTATCAGCACTATTGTCATTAAATCCATGAGACATGCCACATGGTACCGATAGATTCACTCTGATTGCCCGAGCCACGCGAGCATTTTACAAAAGTCGAATTTGAAGCTCCCGTCAGTGGCTGGATTGAGCTTGTACTTGTCTTATAGGTAATTTGGACAAAACAATAGTGCCTTATCCTACTAGGAAATGAATGATGTTCATGCGTTAGTTCGATAAAAAAATGAGCTCCTCATCAGGTGAGATAAAAAATGCTATATTTCCCACGGCACGTTGCACACGGAATTGCCCAATTCTTGTTGCTTGTTGGGATCATACCATCCGGTTGGACAATTGCCAAACCAAATACAGTTTGTCCCACAACCATGAACACGACACATCGAGAATGGACATCTGGCGAGCTGCAACATTCAGAGTGTGTCCACTTCGACTTTGATCGGGTGCATCCATTCTGGATTTGTTTGTCTGTGATACCAGTATCTTCCAATGTAGGCGATCTTAGAGGTCTCAAGTCTTAGATACGAATGGCACAATGCAAACAAAAATTACTAACCACTTGTAGTCCACGTTTAGACCTCGATCTAGCTGGTGGGACAATCGTTAAGTAGATGGTATCTTAACAATATTCATTGTCTCTCGCAATTAATTAAATCGCAATGAGGGAATCCCTTATCAAATAAGAAAAGTTGGTAAGAATAATAAGAGAACACAAGATAGGGTACAGTTGGAGTTGGTCGATCTTTAGTAATTGTATGAAAAATAATTTTAAATATATGCATGAATTCAACCAATGAGAAAACAATGGCACAAATAAACTACATGAAAGATATTTAAAATACTCCCACCAACCTTCAGTTTTGTGAAAATCCACCAACTTTGCTTCTATATATTTTACAAGCTAGAATGCAACCAAGTAGGAGGCACACAAACAGAGCGGATGACGAGAGAACAAACGAGAAGAAACACAAACATGTGAGAATAAGAGACATCGGGAAATGAACTATTCGTTTTCGATGAATCTGTAGCATTTCATTATCTGAAGTATCTCCTCTGTATCCACGTGACATGCCACTTGGTACTAACGGGTTGTCTTTGATTTCGTGAGGCACGAGAGATTGGAACAAAAGTCGAACTTGAACCTCCGGTAGTACTACTTCTACATCTGTTGTCTTGCTGCTTAATTAGCGGCCAAGAGCATATAATTTTAGGTCTGTAACTGAGCATGTCTACCGATGTACATCAGTTCACGGTTTGTGTTAGTTAGAGCAAATTTAATAGAAAGTCAGTTGCTGGCTATAAGAAATTGTCATGTCATATGTAGTCAACTTTATAGCCAACATCTACAATAGTGAGATATAAATATGGTCTAATTCATCAATATATGGCACACCTCCCACTCTCACATAGTGTCTAAAAGCATGTGGTGCAGTTGTCTTTTACATGAGAGTCCACTCTCTTCCTCTCTTCTCTTCATGTAAGCACAAATATATTATAACAATCCTTATACACTGCTGACTGTACTCTATTGTAATTGCTCTTAGATTTAATGGGACTAGGATTATGCCCGCCTAAGTCCCGCCTAGTTTCTCCTGCCTTTGCCAGCCAGTTTGAAGTGCCAAGCAGTGACGGCGGCAACTTGAGCTGCAGCAGCGGGTTCTCCTCAACGAGCACATTCGCGTCCAACTCCTTTGTCCTGCGTTGCCCACGTTTGTGCACATAATCCCACGATCCAAAGCCAAAACATAAATAAGAAAAAAACAATTAGCGCTCACTGATCTCCTGTCCAATTGCAGTCTCTAGCAAAAAGTTGATAACATGGAGATGTCGCCAAGAGATTTCAATATGATTCTTTCTCATAGGTGTTAATTACTTTGTAATTTTTTTGATGATAGGTCCAAATAATTGTACCTATAATTATTGCTGTTATGAGTAAAGTTGAAGGTGTTTAAAAAATCATTCTAGCCTTAGTAATAAAGATAAAGATCTGGCATAAATAAACTATTGAAAGATAAATAAATACTCCACCGACCATCAATTTTTGGAATATCTGTCATGTTAGAGTGCAGCCAAGTAGGAAGCACACAAACAGAGAAGGAGAGAGAAAATTCGAAGAGAAACAAAAGCACGTGAGTATCAGAGACATCGGGAAATAAATTTTTTATGTTCGATGGATACACAGCCTTCCGCTATCAGCAATATCATCTCTGAATTCACGGGACATGCCACCATCTGTGATTGCCTGAGGCACACCAGAGATGTGAACAAGCTGTGGTGAGTGGATGTACTGAGCTTGTACTTGTTTTTTCGGTAGTTCAACAAATCTGCGCTGTACGCTATTTCATCTGTCGTTTTGTTGCTCAGTGGCCAAGATCACATGAGTTGTAGGTTGTAGCGAGGAAGTGAACTATGATAGTGCGTTAGTTTGATGAAAATTACAGAACTCCCTGCCACATGAGATTGAAAATGCTCTGTTTCCCTCGGCACGTTGCACACGGGATTGCTCAAATGTTGCTTGTTTTTTGAAAGCCACGACTTCATTAGATGGTTCAAGAAAGTACACGTCGTAGAACAGCTGCCTGCACCTTAGGCGAAAAAGACCCTAATGAAACAGAAAATACAAATAAGCCCCTGGATTGGGTCTTCACCAGCACCGACAACGACGAACAATCGCCAAATCGCCGGCCACTGTTGCTGCCATGCCAGGCCTTGAATCGCCGGAGAAGTAACATCAGGGAAACACCCCGTATTGGATATGGAGGCCGCGACCAAGTGGCTGCCGTAGAAACGGCCGGGGAATCACCCCGAATCACCTGGGCCAGCCATCCACCGTCACCACCATCAGCCATCCGCAGCACCAGCAACACAGCAGACGGAAGGAGCTTGCAGCCAAGAACTCCTCCACACCACCTCCTTCTCCACCACGAAGATCTGAAGAGGTTTGACGAGGAGCACGACACCCGGCGAGCTTATTGAAAGGAGACACCGGCTCAGCTCTCTCCAGCTTCCCGCGGCACCAAGCCGCCACCGCTGGAGGTCGCCTCACCGCAAGCCAGCAGACGCCGCACGGAAGCATCCACGGCGAGCTCCAAAACGGCATATAGCCAGACGCCACAAGGGCAAACACTAAGCTACAAGAACTACTCTTACTTAGGCTACTATTTACAGTCCTACCTCCGGCACCTCTCCTTAGCTCCTCCCGGCCGGCATCACCGGCGAGAAGGGCCTCAAATCGGCCCGGCCATCTGGAAACGACTCTCAAAAGGTGGGGCGGTGGTGGAGCTCTCGAGAGGATAGGGGAAGGAGAGTTGGTGCCCTCCAAATGTTGCTTGTTGGGATCATACCATCCGGTTGGACAATGGCCATTGGCCAACACCAAAGCCATACACTCTGACTTCGCCGCACATCCACGAACACCACACACCGAGAATGGACATCTGGCGAGATGAGGCGCCAAAGCGTAACTTGGATTGGGGCATCCATCCTGGATTTGTTTGTCTGAATATGTCTTTCGCGGACGTCCGTCTTTCGCCACCAAAGCTTATCTACTCTGTCAAATGCCTGAACTTTGCAAAACAAAGGTCGATTCAAACAATCAGCCAATCTGAGTTCCTTCCGTTAATATGAATGTGGACACGAAGTCCATTAGTTCACAAACCAAAACAAACAAGAATTTGGTTACACTTATACAGGTAACTCTGTAATATGTACAGCCTGCTGTCAAACGGCGAAAGAAAGAACACGCCGATTCTGGCGAACGAAGAAAGAAAGAATCATCACACACAGGGTTGGATCACGAGAGCATGTCGCGATTCCCTAGCGCCAGACGATGGTCTCGAAGCAGTCGACCCCGTCGAACTCCGGCGCGAACCGCGGCCCACGCGGTGGAATCTCCGACTGCGACTTCCCCTTGCCCAGCTGCTGCCGCTGCTGCTCTGTCTCCGCGGCCGGACCGCCTTGCTGACCCGCCTGGGCATCCTGTAGCTTCATGCCCCGCCACGACAGCCGAGCCCAACTGGCGCCGCTGGCGTCGGCGCCGGGGGCGATGTCGGCCGGGGACGCGCTCAGGATCGAGAAGGCCAGCACCTTGTCCATGATCGATTGACTGATTCCGGTTTCTTGCACGCTCTCTGACTTTGCTTGGCTTAGAAGGATCGATGGCTTTACTTGCTTGCTTACTTGGTAAGGTTGATGGAGGGGAGGAGGGAACGGAGCGCGGCCGGCTTATATACGGCGAAGCATCATGGAAGGAAAGGGAGCTTTGGGCATGGCGGTTCCGTGCGTGCGCTGGAGCAGTCCAGAATATTCGTGGACGCGGAGGAGAGGCGAGAGAGAGGAAGGAGCGAGCGAGCGAGCTCGTGACGCACGCGGTGGCGTGGAAGTCACAACCGCCTCGCGGTTTCGCGAGCCGCGCGCGTTTACCTTTTCTTTTCCGTGTTGCCTTCGTTGGCCGGGTGGTTGAGGGTCCCACTTCGCCGTGCCGTGACGTGTCCGCTGCCGGCGGCTCCGACGGTTGACTGTCCAGGTACAGGAAGCCCCTATGCGTCGCATCTAGCCAGTGGTTGCCCCACCTCGCTCACGTTACACGTTACATGGGCCTGGCCCAGCAACGACGGTCCAGCGCTCATAACACGCACGCGCGTTTTTTTTCCTTTTTGTTTTCCTTTTTTCTCGATTTCTGGAAATGTTTGAACACATGAACATTTTCATTCTATGTTTATGGTAAACATATGAATAATTGTTTGAACATATGAAATTTTTTGAATTCATGAATTGTTTTTAAACATGGATTTTTTTGGAGATGCGTGGACCTTTTCAAATGCAAGAACACCATTATTCAAAAAAATGTTGACATAGTTAAAAATTTCACGTATTCAAAAGATTGTTCACAGTATTCCAAAAATGTTCACAGAACAAAAAAATATTCGCGGAGTTAAAAATTCATGCATTCCAAAAAAAATCACGGTGTGCAAAACTGTTCACGGAGTTAAAATATAATAAAATACTAATTCTGGAAATTCTTTAACCTTTTAATATGCAAGATTATCATTATTTAAAAAAATTCACGGAGTTAAAAATTTCCCCGTGTTCAATAAGTTTTTCCGAGTGTTTGAAAAAAATCAAGGGTCAAAAAATATTCGTGGAGTTAAAAACTTCACACGTTTAAAAAAATGTCCACAGATAAAAAAATGTTCAACGGAGTTATTAGATCCACGTCTTTTAAAAACTGTTCTATGTGATCAAAGAATGTCCATGGACCAAAAAATGTTCACAGAGTTAAGAAATTCACGTGTTTAAGAAAATGTTCACTGTGTTCAAAACAATGTCACTGGATTCAAAAATATGTGTGGATTAAAAAAAAACTTTCACTTGGTTTCTCAGAGGTTCAAACGAATGTTCACCGGTTCAAAAAAATTATTCAAATGTTCAAAAAATATATTCATACAGTACCCAAATGTATATTGCCGAGCAGCCTCGGGTCCGTGAGAAGGAGAAACAACCTAGAAGAGTCCCTAGGAACATGTGCTAAGACCATCACTCAGTGTCGCCCCAAGTACAACGCAGGGGCATAGATCTTATTTGATGAGTCGTACATTTTCTTAATTCATGAGACGTACAAATATTGCTAGTTTGCTACCATTACTCTATAGATCATTGCTCCGTGATGTTATATATACTTAGACACTATTGGTTGCCCGGTACTATATATACTAGGTAAGATGGCGCGGCGGCACGCCGCACCCGTGTGGTTATATTGATGTAGTTCATTTTAATTTTCTGTATTTTATGTAAGGATGGAAATTAGTCATATACATTTGAATATTCTGTAGCTGGTAGAAGTGTGGAAATACTCATACACGTTAAAATTCTCCAAAAGAATAAACACATTGTGAATTAGGGGAAGTTTTGGCATTTTAGGTATGGTTAAAAGTTGTTTAATTTTGTTGCGTCAAATAAACATGGTTAATTTTTCCGACCATTCGTGAATTCGGTATAAATAAGTAGGATTTATTTTTAAAAACATTTTGATATGTTCAACATATTTTTCCCGTGGATAATGAATTAGTTATGAATTTTTTGAAAATTAATCTAAAATTCTGCGGTATTACTGTTATTTTTCGTCGGTGAATTAGTTCATTTGGGAAATAAATTGAGAAAATAATATTGCAGCGCAATATGAAATATATATGCTGCTAAAAATAATGTTAGTAAAATTAGTTTTGGAAAAGTTATTTGGTGGTGATGTTACTGAATTTAGTTTGTAATATCTGGAGAATGCAAGGACCTTTGCGTAAAAGAACCATTCGTTTTTATTCTGGGAGGACGATTTATATTTTTTAGGAAAACCTGAGGGCTTTTCTGCAAAAAGTGGCGAGCGGGGATTTTTTTTTTGCAGAAAGTTTTATTCCGAGGGCCGATTTATATAGGGTGGTATACATCTACTTGTGAAATGAAAATTCAAACGTATGACCGAGTGAGACGAATTGGACAAAATTTGTTAAATGTTTGTGTGAATCTGGATCCGAAATTAAGGAGCTAGGCTCGACCAAACTCGAAACCGATAACGGGAATGGAACCTACTCGTCGGCGCGCATATATTTCATGTATATAATTTTCAGAGAATGCGAAGTTTTTTTCGAAAAAAAAGTTAAAAGTTGTTTAATTTTATTATGTCAAATAACCATGGTTAATTTTTCCGACCATTCGTGAATTCGGTATAAATAAGTAGGATTTATTTTTAAAAACATTTTGATATGTTCAACATATTTTTCCCGTGTATAATGAATTAGTTACGAATTTGTTGGAAATTAATCTAAAATTCTGCGGTATTACTGTTATTTTTCGTCGGTGAATTAGTTCACTTGGGAAATGAATTGAGAAAATAATATTGCAGTGCAATATGAAATATACATGCTGTTAAAAATAATGTTAATGAAATTAGTTTTGGAAAAGTTATTTGGTGGTAATGTTACTGAAATTAGTTTATAATATCTGGAGAACGCAAGGACCTTTGCGTAAAAGAACGCAAGGACATTTGTTTAAAAAAATGTCCACAGATAAAAAAAATGTTCAACGGAGTTATTAGATCCACGTCTTTTAAAAACTGTTCTGTGTGATCAAAGAAGTCCACGGACCAAAAAATGTTCACAGAGTTAAGAAATTCACGTGTTTAAGAAAATGTTCACTGTGTTCAAAACAATGTCACTGGATCCAAAAATATGTGTGGATTAAAAAAAACTTTCACATGGTTTCTCAGAGGTTCAAACGAATTTTCACCGGTTCAAAAAAAATTATTCAAATGTTCAAAAAATATATTCATACAGTACCCAAAAGTATATTGCCGAGCAGCCTCGGGTCCGTGAGAGGGAGAAACAACCTAGAAGAGTCCCTAGGAACATGTGGTAAGACCATCACTCAGTATCGCCCCAAGTACAACGCAGGGGCATAGATCTTATTTGATGAGCAAGGTCGTACATACTACTATATATGAAAGCTGAGCGATTTAGCGCTCCCTCCGCGCTCGGGCTACTGTTCTAAGGAACAGTAGCTACAGTGTTGAACAGTACCGCGCGAAGGGATCTATTTGTAATTTCCAGAAAACCGAAGGACTTTCTTGCAAAACCGCCACAATTCCCCTCCCTCTTGCCTGCGTCTCTCCCGCGCGGCGGCGACGGCGATGCTCTCCTCCCTCGCTGCGCCCCTCTCCTCCCTCACGGCGCCCCTCCCCTCCTCCCTCACCGACCCGGAGGCGGCCGGCGGCTGGTCCGCTCGCTACGGTTCCCCGACCCCGCTGCTCCTCCCTCTCTAATCTTGATCGCAGATGCAGATCGATTCGCCGCCGCCTCTCCTCACCTCGCCGGCCGCCGCCCCTCCTCACCTAGCCCCTCCTCCCCCTATTCGTCCCGCTCCGCCTCGCTGCACCAGATCCCCACGCGGGGCAGCCCATAGGGTTTGCAGCGGCGATGCTACACGCCAGCCGCCATGGCGGCGACGGCGCCGGCGCGAACCTCGGAGGCCGTCGTCCGCCTCCTGCTGCAGGGGATGGTCGCCTCCGCGGAGCAGGGGACGGCGGTGTCTGGAGTTTCTCCGGCCTGCCCGTCGATCCCTGCCGCCACCTGCTCACCGGCTTCCTCCGCCCGTGATGTTCTACGGCCGAGCTCTTCGCGAGGGCCGCTGCTGCCGGCGTCCACCCGGAGCTGCTGCGACCTGCCACCGGCCGTTCTCCATGCAGGTGAGACCCTGGATCCGCATCTCCTCCTCCCCGTCAACGCCGTACGCTAACTGCCTGCCCAAAAGAACCCATTCTGATTCTTAGCTCTATATTTCGTGCAACTGCTCTAGCTTTGAGCGCACCTGCAAAGTCCGCAGCAATTTATCTTTACATATATGATATCCAATTACATCTAGCAAACTAAAATATGGTATATCAATAGTGACGCTACAATCCAGTATATCTTCAGAGGTATATGATTTTGTGCAAATATGTCTATTACATATCGCTGGATAGAATGACACTGCTTAAATTCATTGCCATGTGCTCATTTCACTTCAGCACCAGTACGTCCATGGTTTAAATGCTTCATTCGAATCAGCTTAAACAAAGGTGAGTGATCTAATGTCTTCAGTTTTTTCTCAGATGTAATTTGATGTTTTGGTCCTTAATTTATGAAAGCACGAGGTTACTACAAAAGAGAAAAATCCCGGGCAGACCAAGAATCATACTATTCTTGAATCGAAAGGGAGATTTTCTGCTCCTCCTTTTGCCTAGCCCTTTTGGTGTGGTTCTTCTGCTAGGTGAGTGAATTCGTGAGCTGGTAGCCTTAATAAGTACCTAGGATAGTTCTGCTTATGTGTTCAATGCATGATCTTGATTGAGCCGAATTTGCTTAAATCCTGATGCAAGAATATTTCTTATTCTAATCTTGCATCAACAGTCTTGCTAGATAATCAGTATTTTGAGCTGAGCCATACGGTTTTACCTCATGATATTGCCTGTTTCAGGTTAAGAGTTCTGTACTACAGAAGTAGATGAGCTCGCCGACTCGCAGCCTGCTCGCGGCTGTCCGGGACAAAGGAAAAGGTTGTCAACCATTCATCTACCTATCTCCTTTTTCTTTTCTATCTCATTATTTACCAACTAGATATCCTTACTTTATATTGACAAATTCTTCGCCACGGTGTGCGTTGCCGAGATTAATTCGTCGAAAACTACAATTTAAATGTTGGTTGAACAATTCAGAAATTTTGGATGAATAGGCCTCCCACTGAAATGTGCAAAGAACAACCCTATAAACAAGCAAAAGGATTAATATAACGTTTTTAATTACTTTCTTCATGTTTCCCGACAGAAATGTTTGCAACATGTTGCTTACCTGAATTCTATAGCAAAGAAACTTTTCTGCTTTTTTTTTTAGCTAAACTATTTGTTTGTTGCAGGATTTCATATAGGGGATGTCATGTCAGCGCATTCTTCTCATCCCAGTTAGTTCGAGAACCAATGTAGTAGGGCCTCGGATAGAAAAGTAATGCAAGTGATGTGGTCGCGAGCAAGTCCTTTGGTCACGGTAACAGAAAATCAAGTATTATGTTCTGATTTTCATAAAAATTATGATAATATGTTCTAAGTCATCAAAAGATAAAAGAAAGTAAACCGAGTAGAAAAAATTACTGAAGGTTCACAAGTTGTTAATGTTTTCGATATTAAAAGTAGCTCCATCCAATTTCAACGTTCTACTTAGTATTTATTTATGGGTGGCCCTTGAATTTTTCTCGGCCTGGAAAAAAATGATTGGAAGAATCAAGAGTTAAATTTTGGCAACATATGTACCACACATAGATTAGGTTTTTGCATGATATTTTGACTATAAATGTAGGAACTAAAAATTACTCATATATATCTCTTCAAGTGGATATTCCAAGATCCTGGTTTGAAATTGCTTCTGTTAGTTAATATATGGAAATACTTTTCATATCGGCAGTTTCTATGCAGGGTCCAGTAACTAGACTAAAGTGTGTGTTATGTGATTTCAGGTGACCCAATCCATTGAGTGTTCTTCGGGAGCCTCCGTGCCGGAATGTGCTGATATGCACAACCAGTGCAGATGATATATTTTGGGATGATGCTTCAGCTTCATGGAAAAAGAAGAAAAAAATCTTCAAGATTAGCATTTTGGGCAAGCCAATATACTCTAGATAGTAAGTCATTACAGTGCATCTTAATTTACTTGACGTCTCTATTTAAACTTCTCTTACATCACTGTACAAAATAAGCTACTGTAATCTGTAACTGCACTATTTACTGAAACTCAATAGTATCTCTCTAGCAATATGACATGTATTTTGCTTGATGAGATGGTCCTATTTAGACCTATACATAGATATTAGGCTGCAGTGCATTCATAGCTATTAGGAACAACATGATCTGGTCGTTTTTGTTCTTAAATGCCATTATCTGTTATGTTTTGGTTGTTTTTTGTCAACAACACGCCTAATCTAATGTGTTTATGGTCAACTAAGCATATACTTATCTCTTCATATCCACCTCTGATGTGTAGTAATTTCTTATTATACTTGAAAAGTTTTGGTTGGATGATATCTCCTTTTTTTAATTGTTACACTTCAAATTCTTTTCGTGTAGCCTGGAATTCTTTTTCATATGTTCTTTTTTATTTCACTTTTCAGTATTATGGCCCCGCTCCCTTTAAGTATGAGATGCCAATGAAGGAATGTAACAAATAGAAATATCATGACTACTGTCATGCTGATATATGTGCTTACTTCTTGCATTAGATTATAGAACGAAGTGTTTGAAAATAGAAAGAAGGATTAAAATTAGAGAGCTAAGAGGTGAGAATTTGTACGAGCTAATTAGTGATAGTGACACAATGTGTATAAGCAAGCTTCGCATGTATAGGAGAAAATTTAGCATATTGCGTGAGATGGTTTAAGATGTTAGTGGTTTAAAGGGTTCAACAAATATGTCAGTATAGGAGATAGTGGCATATTTAAAGCTGAGCCAACCACTACTTCCGAAATCAAAACCTATACCTGAGGATTGCGCGCATGCTAAATGAAAGTATTTCAAGGTATTTAGCTATAAAAAAATATTTGGTACCTACTACATGACAATGTAATATTTATAGAAGATATTAATATTTTCTCATGATTGCTTATGTTGTAGAATTATTTGGATGCTTTAGACGATACACATCTTACTGTGGATCTTTTCCCATGTGTATTCTTTTTTACATGCTCAATTTTCTTCGTAGATAAGGCGGAGAGCAGAGGAGGTTGATGATGAAGCTTTGGTTAGGTATGCATGCCCTCATACTATCATTACGCATAACTATTCTTATCTACATGCTTTCCAATTATACAAGTTTTCACGCTTCCAATGAGTTGGCATGTGTGAGTTCTTCCTCCCTTATGTGATTGTTGATTGTTGTCAGATGAGAGAAGGAATAAAATTTGACGAGGATGTTTTGAATATGAGAGAACAGGAACGATTGAAAGTGAAACTGGTTTGTAAAATTGAATCTATCTATTCGAATAATTCATTTCTGATGTTCTGAGTATTTTGAAGTGTTGAATTTCTGGAGTTGTATCGATGCCTAACTATGCATGTCTTGCTGTCAAAGATCTTTGCTTATTCTCCAGTGTAAATAATTTTAGCTTTAGATATTATCACATGAGATTGGTAATAAAATATAAGTTGTTCCATATTGTGTTTTTCGAAAAATATTCCTGAAGTGTATTATCACTGTCCATGCATTGTCCATGCATTGTTCCATATTGAAGAGCAGGATCTATTACATTTCATCTCATTCAGCACACACAATTGGCTTTAGAGAATAACAGTTTGTTTCACTAATTATATTTACATGATCATCCACCTAATATGCGATACAGTACCCTCAACAACATACATTGCCAATTAAAACAATCAACAATAACATACACTACCAATTAAAACATTCAAAAGAGATGCGGCGTGACGCCGCACGAAATTCCACTAGTTTTCTTAATTCAAGAGACGTACAAATATTGCTAGTTTGCTACCATTACTCTATAGATCATTGCTCCGTGATGTTATACTTAGACACTATTGGTTGCCCGGTACTATATATATGTGTGTCATTGGTACTAACCCAGCTCTCCATAGTGCAAACATCAGTCGAGCGTTATTGCACGTAGCACCCTTTTCCCGGACTTATAATCTTCGTCCTTCCATGGTGTGCGTGCAAGAATGCATGATGCATATGCGTTGGGATTGGGAAACATTCGGAAAATCATGTTAGAAACAAATTCGTAGTACGTACACCTGAACTAAACGGTATTTACCACCAGAGATCATCCTACAACAAGATCTGATGATATGTTTACCTTGTGTCCAATGGTTCAGACCAAATTGAGTTAGTTCAACTTGTGTGCAAAAAAATTCCTGAAGGGTTCTAGCTGTAGCCTGCTGCGGCGACAACTCGTCTGCTTGTTGGATCTTGGATGCAGTACTCTATAGTCTATACAGCGAGAGGAAAGAAGCACAAGGTAGACACGTAGCACAAATGAACCTCTTTGTTGAGTGTGAGAAAAATCAATTAGAAACACGTAGCATGTAACGGAGTTGTCCTGCGAAATAGCATGTTCGAAAGAAATTCTCACGGATAGCATTCAACAGTTCTGCATTTTTTGAGGAACTACAGTACTTACGTACTGCTTATTTTTTTATTAAAGTTTCTAAAAAATGATGTACAAGAGGGTTGTACAAAAAGAAAGAAAACACTATGACTAAAAGAGTTCATATGAAACTGTCCACCCAAGAGGCAAAATCAACATAAGCCTTTCTAGTAGCACGATGCTTCAACAACTGCATTTCTTCACAGCCAGAAGGACCTTGGACCTTATCCTCTTCCCCGCTACAGTAGAGAAGAGGCGATTTTCCCCCTCCTTGTTCGATCCAGCTCGCCGACGGAGTATCGCCGGTTTCCCCTCCCTCCGCCGGCCGCTGCGGCGGCGGGAGGGTGGGGAAACCCCGGTTCCTGTCTGTTTATAGTCTAGGGTTAAGTAGGGGCCTGCCGGCGGCGTCGTGGAGAGGATGGCGCGGCCGGTCCGGCGTTTTGGTGGCGGCGGTGATCTTCTCTGGTGGTGGTGCTCTTCGGCGTGCGACCACGGATCCGCCTCCATCCCCGCGCTCGCAGCTCGGTGCAGTTGTGGTGCGCTCGTTTCCCATCCCGGTGGCCGTGGAGCGGCGGCGCCAGTTTCGAAAGCTTCTGAAGGTGAAGATGTTGCGGACCAGATCGAAGGCGATGACGGCGATGCAGGTGGAGTCTCTCTGGAGCTGAGGACTGTCGACTTCCCGTCCGCCATGGGACTCTCTCCGATCCAAGGATGCAGTGGAGGAGCGGCGGCGGCGCGCCGGCAAAGCGTCTTCTTCGACGGCGTTGACTTCGTAGTTGTTGCAGGACTGGATTGTATTTTCTATTTCTTGTGGACTGTCTTGTAAGAACTCTGGTTTAATACATCTGATATTTCCTCTCAAAAAAAAAACAACTGCATTTCTTCCTTGAAGACCTTTCGGCAATGGTAAAGACTTGGAGACTTCTACTTGAAGATGAACGCATTCCGGGTGATGGACCACAGCCCCATCAGGATGATCTCCATGAAGAAAGGCTTGCGAAGCGAGTCTCTAAGGTGTTGGAAGCAGTCCCATCCATGCAAATCAAGTAGGACAACCGTTGGCGCCAAGTAATTCCAACAGACTTGGGCGAAAGGGCAATGGAAGAAAAGATGATCCCGAGTTTCCAATACATCCTCATTGCACATGACACAACTGTAGTTGGGCAGGAAGAACGTTTTGCGCTGTAGCATTGCACGTGTATTTAGCCTATCCACAAGCAGCAACCAACCAAAGACTGTGTCTTTTCTGACAACAAGAATTCCAAAGCCAAGTGAACACTGAATGAGGTGGATGTCCCGAATGCAAGCGATCATAGGCCTTCTTAGCCAAGAAAGTAGAACTCCATGGATATTTCCAAGAATCTTGATCCTGAGAAAATCTATCCTCCAGGAGAGGGACAAAGTCATGAAATTCCCCAAATGCCTCCTCTGACAAGGGGAAAAGATCCAACAACGAATTGCAGTCATGAGCTTGCCGAAAAGTTACTGCGGGGTTTATTGCAAACATTCTCAGATGTGGGAAAGTTTCAGTAAGCCTCTGATCAGTCCATAAATCCTCCAGAGCAGCACAGAATCACCTCGCCCAACCTGACACTGAGCAAACTGTTTATATTCAGGGAGGAATTTGAGACAATCTCTCCACCAAAACAAACAATCAGACATTTTAGCAGGTGGCAGAGCATCTCGGTAATATTTCTCCCAAATCAAAGGCTGACCAGCATGATTGTAAAAATAAATCGAGGTGCTTCATTAGTAAACACTTGTTCTGCACATATAGATTGATCACACCTAGCCCCCCTGCATCCTTTGGCTTGCACACCATAGCCCACGCTGCAAGAGGTGGGGTTTTATCATCTAAATCCTTTCGTCGCCACACACAGTGTCTTCTTTTTTTGAAACGAGGCAAAAGCTTTGCCTTTTATATTGATATAGGAGAAGCAAACATGACACGGCCGAGGCCAAAAAGAAAAAAGTCATACAAGACAGGGCGTGCTAAACGAAAGGATCTCAACCTACACCGTCTAATCTCTCAGAAAGATATATCGTCATATCTTCAAAACGCCACTACGCAGCGCGATCAGAGGATCGGGAAGCAGATCAGGCGGAGACGTCCAGCGCCGTCGGTGGCGGGAAGTCGCTTCCCCCTGGGCCAGCAAGGCCAATCAAAGCTTCATCCGCTGCCGTCATGGACGGCAGGTTCAGCCTGAGGAGGGTCCTCAACCCGTTGATTGCCGAAGCAGAGAACGGAGCCTTCTTGCAGGTGTTTGCGAATTCTTTCGTAGCCTCCACCAGGGGCATATCTCCAAAGTCGAGCCCCATTTTCTTGTGGAGGACACGCTGCGCTTTGCCGACCGCTGGGAGTTGTGGCTTCGCCGCGAGCCTGCTTGTCGGGGGCTGCCCCCGGATAGGGCAAAGAGGTGGTGTTAAGAGTTGTAAAGAGTAGGCCGGATCAAGGTCAAGCCGGATCACTTGGGCCGGATCCCTTGAACCGGATCACTTGGGAGAGTCGGTCGGCTCCCAATCATGCTAAAGGGCAGGGTGAGGCCAAAAGGCATCAGACAAAGTCTAGCCGGATCAAAGGAAGGGATCCGGCTTAACCTAGCCGGGTTGGTCAGGAAGGATCCGGCACAGGGCGATGTCGGATAATGCACAAGGGCCAAGTAATGTCAGTAAGTTCACGGGTCCTGCAGGTCTCCTGCCCGAGGCTCAGAAGACAGCCAGGTCGAGCCACGGGTTTTCCGGGTCGCAAGGCCCTAGGCGCTGACTCGGCTATTTCGGGAAAGGGCAGTGGCCTAGGCTCCGGTGGGCTACGCTGGCTTAAGCTCAAAGAGGAAAAGATAGACCTGCCGTTGGACTGACGATGAACTGGACTGAGTGACAGTAGCCAGAGCTTGTCCTGTTCCTCTTGTCCATGCCATTGTCATCTCCGGCCAGGGGCAGAATGGTAATCCGGTTAGTGTATAAATAGACCAGCACATCCTCCAGGGCGAGGGACGACGAAGAAGAAGCCTCATTTCCCCCTTGCTCCATCTTCCTCCTAGAGCTCTCACCATTGTTGCTTCATACAGCTCGAGGAGCACTTGTACTTGTGACATTGAGATATAAAGAGAGTAGGCTAGTGCTGCAGTAGGGGTGTTACCTCCACAAGAGGGCCCCGAAGCAGGGTACATCTTGGTGTGCTTTGGTTGTTCTTGGTTTTGCTCGTTCTTGCTTGTTCTTGCGTGTTCTTCGTGTTCTTCATGCGTGCTTCTTGAGCGCGCACACCCTCCCCGGATCCCCCAACGTCCTAGCGAGCCCCCAACTTAAGCCATCCTATGGCATCTGCCGTGACACCACCACGACAGTTGGCGCCCACCGTGGGGCAAGCAGTGGCGTTGGCTGGGGTTTCCATCCGGACGGGTTCCGTCACCAGCTCCGGCGTACGCGTGCGTCAGGGCTCGTCTGCAACTACGGCGGGTTCACCTTCATCAGCGACAACGCCGGCTGCTTCGCGGGAGGGCCACTCCCTGTGGATGGATGCTTCATCCAGTTCGGCAGCTTCCTCACCTACGTCACCACCGAGCTTGTCCGCGAGTACCCGGCGCAGGTGCTCGTGGCCGAGGACCTCCTTCTTTCCGCGCAGCTCTCGGACGGCGTAGCGCTCGCCCCGGGAGTAGCGTGGAGGTGATGATGACCGGACCAAGTGCTGGAGCAGGCAAAGGAGATGCCGGCAATAGCATGCCCGAGGTACTGGTCACGCCAACCGATCCGGTGACAAGCCGGCTCGGACGGCGAAGTTCCCAAAGGAGAAACCGGATCCGGTTGGCCCACTTGGCATGTCAAGTAGGGAGGCTCCCTTAGAGGATGTCCTGGAAAAGTTATCTCGGCCAGTGGCACCTGGGGCAAACGTAGAGCTTACTATAGCTCAGTTAGAGGCAGAGCGCCTGAGGTTGCAAAGAGAAGCCCGGTTAGTGGTGAGTCTAGGCAAGCATTTGATAGAGACATGAGAGAATATAATGCTGCCAATGGTATCACCGATGGTTTCACTCCGGTAGCGCCTCACCCCGCAAGAGAGCAGATTTGCGTAACAGGGGTAAGGACCTCAATGACGAGTTAGCTAGAGCCGCAAGATCGAGCTCGAGTAAGGCTACTAGTCATAGATCGGGTACAGGCAAGCCGGTGTATAGCTCCCCGGCCAAGAATCTTAGGGCTGCAGCGGCAGCGCGAGCCGAGTTGACCACATTAACCGGGGATGCTTGGCGCAAGCAGGCAGAAAGGGTCAATGAGCTGGTTGATGTGTGTAACCGGCAGAATGAGGCTTACCGGAAAGCTAATCCGGACGCTGGTGGTTCTCGGGTAGTGTGTCGGCTAAGGCGTTAGCCAGAGATCCAAGGGGCAAGCGTCATCCCCGCATGTCGGAGCTGACCGGGCCCAAAGCGTGAATTCGGGCAAGAGCAAACAGCTGCAGGCCTATGATGCTGAGTATGCCGGCAAGCAGCTAGCTGCTCAAGGAAGAGGTGGCCAGAGCAGAAACAATGGCGGACAAGGCAATCCGGGAGCCGGAAGGGGTAATTCGGCTGGCCGAGGTCAACCACCTCGTCCTCCTGGGCAGAATCAACCCCGGCAGGAGCAGCAAGTAATGGTGCAAGCGCAGCAGCAAGGTGGTGGCCAGGCGGGCTACCGCTATGATGATGGTAATTCGGCTATGGCGCGAGCCGGATACCAAACGTATGATAATGCACTTGCATCCAGGCTGGGACCTCGGACATTGGATCCGGATGATCAGCGTCTCAGGTTGGATAGGATTTACCAGTCCGAGAAGCTGGAAGAGCAAGGCCCACCAGGTCCTCCATGCTTTGGGCCTCGGATCATGAACGAGCCGAATGTGCCGTTGTTTCAGCTTGGCCGAATCACAAAGCCGTATAACGGCAGCACTAAGCCGCAGGATTGGCTGATAGACTATGTATCCTCGGTGCACATTGCGGGGGGCAATCGCCGATGGGCGGTCCGGTATCTCCCGCATATGTTGGAAGGGCCAGCCCGGATTTGGCTGAATAACTTACCAGAGGGTAGTATCAACTCTTGGATGGATTTGGAGCAGGCGTTTTACAGCAACTTCTCCAGCACTTACAAGAGGCCAAACCGACCTCAGCTCTTGTCTGCGTGCAGGCAGGAAGAGCGGGAGACAGACCGAGAATTTTTGACTCGGTGGAGCAACATTCGCAATTCTTGTGAAGGTGTCGTGGAGGAGCAGGCCATTTCTTGGTTTGCGCAGGGTTGCCGACATGGCACCCCGCTTTGGCAGAAGCTCCAGAGGGATATGCCAAAGACCCTGGCGGAAATGATCCGGATAGCAGATACATATGCTCTTGGCGATCCGACGCAGCCAGCGTTGGATGTGGTGGGAACAAGCAGGAGGCAACCGGTCAACAACCGAACTGGACCATTGAGGCCCAGTGACCGACATGAGTTCGGTTATAAGAGGAGAGATCCGGATTATAGATACGGTTCAGATCAGGTTGCTGCAGTAAATATGGATCATCCTGATAGCCAGAGACCAAAAAATGAGGGTCCAGCTTGGAGGCCGAATCAAGGTGCCTGGGCAAAGAAAGTGTGGGATGGACCGAGTCCACCTCTAACTTTTGAGGCAATGATAGATGGGCCTTGCCGTTATCACACAACAGACCCACGCAAGCCGGCCAATCATTCAACTCGGAATTGTAGCTGGCATCATCGCATCCAGGCGGAAGGTCAGAGAGGGCCACCTCAGAGAGGTGCTCCTAGACCGAATTTCAGGCCAAATACGCCTTTATCCGGAGCCAATGCAACCCCGGTGAACGAAGGAGCTCCAAGGCCGGCAGCCACAAAGCCGGTTAACCTGGTAAATATGGGAGGCAACAACAACAATGCTGGTCCGAGTCGGCAAGGTGGATACCCCGGAAATGATTACAAGGAGCTCATCAAAGTTATGTGGTTTTTGTGACCGAGCCAACTGACAAGAAAAGTCAGCTGCGAAGGGCGAAGGAGGTGAATGCAGTCACACCAGCAGTCCCAAAATACCTGAACTGGTCCGAGCAGGAGATCACTTGGAGCAGGGCTGATAATCCCAGGGTTATGCCAAGCCCAGGAAACTACGCACTGGTGGTGGATCCGACTTTGGTTGGACCAAGATTAATGTGAAATTCACTCGAGTCTTGGTTGACAATGGCAGTGCTATAAACATCATGTATCGGGACACAATGGTCAAGTTGGGTTATTCGCCGAATCAGTTGCAGCAGAGCAGTTGCACCTTCCATGGTATAGTACCCGGGTGTCTTGTTCCCCAATGGGTAAGATCTGGGTAGATGTGCTGTTTGGTACCAAGGACAATCACAGACTTGAGAGTCTCGAATTCGAGGTGGTAGACTTGGAGAGCCCATACCATGCTCTGCTCGGCAGGCCGGCATTAGCCAAGTTCATGATATCCACTCATGTGGCCTACCTCAAGATGAAGATGCCTGGCCCGAATGGTATCATCACCGTTGCGGGAGATTACAAGAAGGCCATACAGTGTGCCACGGTTGGTTCCACCTTAGCCGAGTCGTTGGTGATCCAAGCTGAGAAGAGCAAGATGCATGAAGTAGTGGCGATGGCGAAGTCAGCTCAGCTCGGCGTGCTGGCTATGACCAATCCGGATGCAGGTGCAACATTTGAGGTGCCCAAGGAGACAAAGAAGATCCCCATTGACCCGGAGAATCCGGAGCGCATGGCCATCATTGGTGCCGGGTTGGGCGAGAAATAGGAAAGCGCGCTCTGTCACTTCCTCCGTGAGAATCGGGATATCTTTGCATGGTCGGCTAAGGACCTGCCTGGTGTTCCGAGGGAGTTGGCAGAGCACTCTTTATTTGTCAGGCCGGATGTGAAGCCGGTGAGGCAACCGACTCGGCGTCTTTCAGACGATCGAAGAAAAGTGGTGCTTGATGAGCTGGCTAAGCTACTTGCAGCCGGATTCATTATGGAGGTGTTGCATCCAGACTGGATATCCAATCCGGTTCTGGTAGAGAAGAAGAAGGACGAACCAGCGGTGGTCAAGGTGTGGCGTATGTGCATCGACTTCACCAACCTGAACAAGGCGTGCCCGAAGGATCCCTTTCCTTTACCTCGGATTGATCAAGTGATCGATTCTACTGCTGGGTGTGAGTTGTTGTCTTTTATTGATGCGTACTCTGGTTTTCACCAGATACCACTGAACCCCAAAGATCAAATAAAGACTGCTTTTATTACCCCGTATGGGGCGTATTGCTATCGTGTCATGTGTTTCGGTTTGAGAAATGCCGGTGCAACTTATCAGAGATGTATGCAGAAATGCTTACACTCTCAAATGGGCAAAAATGTGCAAGTGTATGTCGATGATATCGTCATCAAAACTAAAGAAAAACGCACTCTCCTCGAGGATCTCGAGGAAACATTTGTGAACTTGAGAAAGTATCGGTTAAAATTGAATCCGGATAAATGCACCTTTGGTGTCCCGGCTGGAAAGTTGCTCGGTTTCCTTGTATCGAGCCGAGGTATTGAGTGAATCCGGCTAAGATCCGAGCCATAGAAAACATGAAATTGCCTAAATGTCTAAAAGATGTACAAAAGTTCACCGGGTGTCTAGCCTCGTTGAGTCGGTTTGTGAGTCGGCTAGGAGAAAAAGCCTTGCCCTTGTATCAATTGATGAAAAAGAGCACCGGGTTCACATGGACCCCGCAGGCAGATTCGGCTTTCAATGAATTAAAAAAGATGTTGTCCACTGCACCAATTTTGGCATCACCTTTGCCGAATGAGCCAATGCTACTTTACATTGCGGCCACTAACCGGGTCGTAAGTGTGGTGATAGTGGTAGAGCGAGAAGAGGAGGGTAAATCCGTGCAGCGACCGGTGTACTATTTAAGCGAGGTGATCTCAACCTCAAAGCAAAATTATCCTCACTACCAGAAGATGACATATGGTGTATACCTGGCGGCCAAGAAGTTGAAACATTACTTCCAGGAGCACCCGATCACCGTAGTATGCGAAGCTCCAATCTCGGAGATCATTGGGTGCAAAGATGCGACTGGCCGAGTTGCCAAATGGGCAATAGAAGTGTCTCCTTACACCCCGCATTATGAGAGAAGAGATGCTATCAAGTCTCAGGCTTTACCGGATTTCCTTTGTGACTGGGCCGAGATGCAGTATGAGCCACCAAGCCGATTACAATTACTGGAAGTTGCACTTTGATGGCTCCAAAACCAAAATCGGACTGGGTGCTGGGATAGTACTCACATCACCGAAGCAAGATCAGTTGCGATATGTGTTGCAGATTCATTTCTCAGCATCAAACAATGTGGCCGAATATGAGGCACTGATCCATGGGCTTAATGTGGCTAAGGACATCGGCATCCGCCGGATAGAATGTTTTGGTGATTCAGATTTAGTGGTGCAGCAGTCTTCTGGAAATTGGGATGCCCTTGATGCCAATATGGCACTATATCGATTTCATGTCCAGAAAATTTCAGGATTTTTTGAAGGCTGCGAGTACAAGCACATACCTCGGCTGGAGAACGAAGCTGCTGATATCCTGTCAAAACTCGGGTCGTCTAGGGATGCAATCCCACCCGGGATATCCTTGAATCACCTAAGGATCCCTTCAATCAAGCCTTCACCTGATTCCGAGTCAATTTTTATCCCAAGCAAGAATCTGAAGCTGTTCCTATGAATGTTGATGTCGGGTACATTTGGGAGACCCGGGGACTGCATGGCGAGACTCGGGGACTGCGCACCGAGACTCGGGGAATGCTACCAAATCTTAGGGAAGAGGGAAGAGAGGAAGATGGTGCTAACCGAATCTTAGGGAATGGACAGAGACTGATAGAAGAAATAATGGCGGCCGAACCAGTGGAAATAGATGAGCACTTATTCCCTTTGCATCCAGTACCGGAGTGGGCTGAAGAAATCATGAAGTTCATGTCGGAGGGGAGTTTGCCAATGATGAAACCGAAGCTAGGCGAGTGCAGAGGAGGTCCAAGGGTTACACCATCATAAACAAGGAGTTATACAAAAGGAGTGCAACCGAGGTGCTACAGCGTTGCGTGGAGCCAGCCGAGGGCAAGGAGATGCTCCTGGAGATACATCAAGGAGAATGTGGGCATCATTGCAGTACAAGAGCCCTGGTGGCTAAAGTATTCCGGCATGGGTTTTACTGGCCCACTGCTCATGCAGATGCAGAGGACATAGTCCGAAAATGTGAAGGATGCCAAAGGTTTGCCAAGCAGACACACCTACCCGCATCGGCGCTCAAAACAATTCCTATCACTTGGCCGTTTGCTGTGTGGTGTTTGGATATGGTGGGAGAATTCAAGCCGGCTAGGGTAACATGACACATATGCTGGTGATGGTGGATAAGTTCACCAAGTGGATAGAGGTGAAACCATCCGGAAAGTGGATGGTCATTCGGCTGTAACTTTCCTGAAAGAAATCATTTTGAGATACGGTTACCCCCATAGCATCATCTCGGATAATGGCACGAACTTTGCTGTGGGAGAGTTTGCCCGATTCTGCATGAATAAGGGGATCCGGTTAGACATAGCCTCAGTGGCACACCCAGAGTCCAATGGACAGGTGGAAAGATCAAATGCTTTGGTATTAGCTGGGATAAAAGCCCGGTTAATAGAACCTCTGGTAAAGACTCCGGGGTGCTGGATAGATGAGATACCATCAGTACTATGGGGTTAAGGACCACGCCGAATCGGTCAACTGGCTATACGCCATTTTTTCTGGTATATGGGGCAGAAGCAGTGCTACCCACTGACATAGAATATGATGCACCAAGGGTGACAATGTATACCGAAACCGAGGCAAAAGAGGCCCGGGAAGATGCAGTGGATCTGCTAGAGGAAGCAAGAGAATTGGCCCTATCTCGGACAGCAGTATATCAGCAGGGTCTCCGACGTTATCATAGTCGGAAGATCAGCCCTCGAGTGTTTCATGAGGGAGATCTAGTACTAAGGCTGGTGCAGCGCAGCAAAGGCGACATAAGTTATCACCTCCATGGGAGGGACCATTCATTGTGAGCAAGGCTATGCACAATGACTCGTACTACCTTGTAGACGCACAGGAACCAAGGAAGGATGGCCTGGACAGACCCGGAGAAGAAACCAAGCGACCCTGGAATGTAGCTCTGCTTCGACCCTTTTACTCTTAAGGGGCGCAATGTATGTATCTCAGTTTATTATAAATGAAATTTCGGCAATCCGAGTCTGGACTCGGGGACTGCCTCGTCCTTATGCATGTGTTTTTTATTACTGTTTTGTCCATACCGTTCATGTGTCGGATTGTTTTGAACCTCGTCCCAAAATTCAAGTAATGTATGCTGTGTTGTTGATCTCGTGACTCGACTGACAAACACCAAAATGGTAGTCAAGAGCAGAGGTGGGAATATGGGAAACATGAAAATGGACTCGGGGACTCGGTCCAAAACCGATTCGGCACATGTCGTTTACTAACCCCTGTTATTTCTTTTTTGTTTATGTTAGATGATTCTAAACCACAACTCGCATGTTTCAAGTATTGTATGCTATGATTCCTATCTTGTGACTCGACTGTCAAACACCTAAAAGGTAGACAAGAGCAAAGATTCGGCAAAAATAGTAAACAAGAAAACAGACTCGGGGACTCGGTTTAAGATGATCCAACATAAACCTAGTCCGGATCACATTAAGCAAAATAAAAGTAGTCTCGGAAGAACTTAAATTGTATATTACATCTGCTCCCGGCATACCGGGGATTTAATGTTTTTCATTAAGATAATTCAGGAAGAAGGAGCCATGGTTGCAGGAGACTCGGTTGCAGGGATGACTCGGATGATGGAGGAACCTCGGTTGAAAGAGGACCCTCACTTGCAGGAATAACCTTGGACGGAGAGCTTGAAGGCTGGCAGACTCGGAAACATCCGGATCAGCTGAAGTTTTGGCGGTCTTGACTAAAGCTTGCTCTGTAGTCTTAGCCGAATCAGTGGCTGGTATCTTGGAAGTTTGGACTAAAGCTTGTTCGGCAATCTTGTCCGAGTCAGAAGCTGGTACTTTGGTGGACTTGATGCGAGGTTGTTCGCAGAGTTAGCCGAATCACCAGATTCGCCCTCAGACTCGGCGTATTCGTCAAGGGAGGCATCGTCCGATTCCTCTTCTTCAGATTCTTCCCCATCCGAGTAGACCGGAGCCTTCAGATCAAGATGCTTGGTGTTTGCAAATTCGGCCATAAAGTTGGCAGCTTCCTCGCGGATCTTGATCCGGTTCGGATCTGAAGCCCATGAAGAACCCTCGCGAAGGGAGCGCACTTTGGCGAGATCAATCAGCTCATACCAAGACATGATAAATAGCAAACCTGCGTCAGCACCAGCGCGGGCGGACGAGATCTCCACTGCTTTAACCGGGTCTCCGCCTGATCCAGGTCTTTGATTAGCTCGTCCGCAGACCGGACTTGCCGAGCTTCAGGAAACAAGACTCGGTGAGCTTTGAGACTTGCATTGAACAGATCAATGTGGGACTCCTTCAAAGGAGCAATCCGAGCTTTAAGTGCAGTAATGTGATCTTCGATATCCCACGTCTCTGGTAGGGGAGCTCCAGCTAACTTAGCTCTCTCAGCTCGGGCATCCCTCACAGCTTTGGCGGCTTGAAGCCGGATGCTGGTAAACTCTCCTACATTCAGATAAGCTAACACCGAATTAAACGAGGTAACACGAAATGAGTGTCGGATAAGAGCAGAGGAGGAAGAGGAGATTCGGCAAACTTACGATCCATGTCTTCATTGAGGCTAGCAAGATCAGCAAGCCATTTCGCGCTGATCGCCTTGTGAGCAGCCAGATCATCTTTCGCCGCTTTAGCTTCGGCTTCAGCATCTGCAACGTGCGTTTGGATTTTCTTGTCCAATTCGGCCCGCTTCTCAAGCCCGGCTTTGAAAGTATCTCGCTCCTTCTGGATCGAGTCTTTCTCCCTCTGCAGCGTGTCCCGGTCTTTCTTGACTTCTCCTTCACTTTTTCAACCCGGTCAAGCTCCCGCAGGAGCCGAGTCACTTCTGACTTTTCCTCCGATAAAGCGCGCTTGTGCTCCTGATCTTTCTTTTTCATCTCCTCACCTTGCGCATCGAAGGAAGCTTGGAGGGCCTGGTGCTGCAGGACTAGCTGCTTAAAGATCCGGCTGCGAGCAGTCGTGGTTTCCTGAAAGAAAAAGGGTTAATGGCGTAAAAAGAGTCTCGGGGACTGGCACCCGAGACTAGCAGCATGGAGCCAAAACGAATCTCGGGGACTGGAGGCCCGAGATTAATAAAAAAGAAAGTTGACCGAATCAATTGGAAAGAGACTCGGGGACTGGAGTCCCACGACAAAATTTATGATCAAGTTTTAGAGATTCAAGCCGAATGACTTTCTTACTCGGAGGAGTATCAGTCGTTCGACCCGAATCTCGGGGACTGGGAATAGTGTAGATTGATCATGATGAAATAAAAGCAGGATTCGGAAAGTTACCTCGAAGACCCGGTTAGCTTCAGCGACCGAGGCCTGCACAGAGTGTAGAGATTGAAACATCCGGCTAGGGCCAGCCGGATGGCGACGCTGAAGTGGTTGAGCCTTCGGCAAGGTCCGCAGCATTCCAAGCTTTAACAAATTGCTCTGCGGAGCCGAGGTTGTCGCCGCTCGGAGTGCGGAGATTCGGCAGAACCTGGCCACTAAGTCGGGCGCGAGTGATCGCCTCAGAGAGTTGATCATGCACCCGAGTTGCTGATGGAGTGGCGGAAACCGGCTTGCTAGCAACCACTGCTTATCCGAGGTGGTTGGAGTTGTGCCAAAGGTGACTTGAGTCGGCTTAGGTAGAGGCGATGCGCCCGGGGTCTTGGCTGGATCTGGCTGTCGGTTGGTTCTGGGACGCTTGCTGTGGTGGTTTAGATACTTCCTGTTGCTGCTTCTGCTGCTTCTCGAGAGGTTGTTGCTGCTGTTTCTTCTTTTCTTCTGCTGCTCTTGATTCAGAGCCTTGGGGTAGGGAGGATCCGGCTTAGTCAAAGACTTAGCCGAAGTCTTAGCTTTTTCCTTCTCCAACTCCTTCAGAGGGCGGGGCCAAGTTGAATCTCGGGTAGGACCCGAGATTTCCTCATTCTCCAGGTCAATAACCGACTCTGGAACGAGAGTCGGCGGAGGAGTTTTGGCAGTTGTGGCACGCGCGGGAGAGGTGACAGCCTTTTTAGGAGACTGGTGCTCCATGGCCGTATCCAGTGGAGGAATGGGAGAAAGAATGGATGAATGAGTTTGCTCGGTGACGAGGACGTCACTACATAGAGCAAAGTAAACAGTTAATTCGGATAGAGGTGGCTCGGATAATAGAGGAGGAAAGCGAATGAAGTTAAGTTGGCATTACCCCTTGGTGGTAGGCATGGGCTTGAGCCGATTCGGCTTGGAGGCGGTTTTCTTCATTCTCTTGGCTTGAGGGACATCTGATCCGGACGCGTCATCACGTTTCCGAGATGTCCCTTGAGCATCCGGTTTGGCTGGAACACAAGGTGGTAACCATGAAATCGGAACAGCATCAATGGGATCTAGGATCCAGCAATCATCATCTTCATCTTCGGTGTAAATAGTCGATTGCTTACCCTTGCGGATGGGCTTGGCACGCGGAATCGGCAAATAATCGTCCGTATCCGCATCCTCTTCGCCCTCGCGCAGCGGGCTGCGATCCGGTCCCCACACTTTGGTGGAGAGATCTCCATCTTCGGTATTTGGCGGTCGAACAGCTGCAGTATGGACAAGGCAGATATGGATTAATCCAATGGTATTTTGATGAAGTATAGATTGATTCGGAGAATGGTGAACAAACCTGTGGGGGAAGTGCATCTCGGTGGAACGGCTCCACGCCCCACCGCCACTTGTCCGACATCTCGGTGTAGGCGATGGCGTTTACCCGTCTCTTGACGGAAGCTCTGGTGAGGTCATGTTTGCTGATCCGGGTAGGATCTAGCAAACCACTCATGTGGCAAATCTTGTGCTCACGTTGTTGAAGAGGACTGACACGGCGGAAGACGAAGGTCCGGAGGAGATCGTCCGAGAGCAGGCCCTTCTCCAGAAAATCCTCCAGAGTCTTATCTATGATTTGAAGCTCCGCAAGAGTGTCAGCCGGATCATATCTGAAGTTTAATTCGGCTGTGGGGGGCTCGATCTTGAACTCGGGCAAGTTGAGAGCATCATGGCCTTCAGCGCTCTTCACGTAGAAGAAAGACCTTTGCCATTTCCTGCAAGTATCCAGGCCAGTGATCCGGGGAAAGATGGAGCCCGCCCTCGGAGTAATGCTAGCCGAACCGCAAGCGGTCATCACTTTCGGGTCACTGCCCGGGATAGTCTGTTTACGGAGGTGGAAGTACTTCGCCCAGGCTTGTACTGTCGGCCAGAGACCGAGATATCCCTCGAGAAAGGAGGTAAAAGCCGACAGGGAGACAAAGGCGTTAGCCGGAAGGTGGTGAGGCTGCAGGCCAAAGAAGTCTAGGAAAGCCCGGAAGAAGTCACTCGCCGGGAGTCCGAATCCGCGCTCGAAATGCGCTAGAAATACAACGCGTTCACCCGGTTGGGTGATCGGTTTGAGTTCCTTCCCCGGTTTTCGGCATATAACTTCAGGTGTTATACGCCGGGTGCTCAGCAGCCATTCCAGGTCATCTGTTGTAACATCGGAACCCTCCCAACTGCCGGGGGCAGCTTCGGCATATCCGAATCAGTCCTGCAAGAAATGGAGATAGCCGAGTTAGGAGATTCGGAATCTCTAATCCAGAACGAATCGGATAGTGGCATAACCGAATCAGATGTAAGGCAATTCGGTAAAAGCTATCCCGGATAAAGTTGTCTAGTTACTGCGGAAAAGTAATTCGGCTGGTAACTACAAACACCTTTTCGTGAGAATCTAGGGTTACGCAAGATCTACCGCAGCAGTAAAATAGAGAGGAAATCCCGAGTAAAAATATGGTGGAACTGCTCGAGCGGTAGCAAGCCAAACTAGAGCAATCTAGTGCAAAACCTGGAAAGGAGATCTAGGGAATGCACTAAGGCGTGACAATGGACTCGTACGCGAGTGGATCTACAAGAAACAGGCGCAAGTTCCCAACGGGTTATGAACTTGCTCAAGGTCGCCATGGCCGGAAGAAAAGGAACTTACGGTTGCAATGAGGCGAGGAAGAAGTCCGTGAAGAAATGGCGGTGCAGGGCGCGGTGCGCGGCTCCGGCGAAGTTTTCTCCGGTGTTGTCGAGGTCTCCGGCGCGGCGAAGTCGCGAAGGCGAGATCGCAGCGTGTCAATGGCACGGATGGAGTTCTCGAAGTAGGAAGTGCGGGGAAGAAGAAGAGGAACCCCGCACCCCTATATATAGCCGCTCGCTGGTAACTGGCGCACTACCGCGCGGTTTTCGGGGCGTGGCCGGATCAAGTGTGCCCTGAAACTTTGTGGTCGCGGCTGTGGCCATGTATCTCGAGCACATGGTGGGTCACAGAATTGGAAGCGGTCGTGCGGATCGAGTGCACCGGTCAACGGAGAAACCGAGGAGGCGTGGTCATTTAGTCAAATACACTCAAGTACCTGATGGATCCGGATAATGTGCTGTCAGTGACATGTCAAATCAAAGACCCGGATTATGAGGCTTCGCGCAGAGATTCCCTGCCAAGTGTCCCGGGAAATCCTGAGACAAGATTGTGTGATATGGGATTCGGTTAATGGCGTTTGTTTTAAACCTGCTACGGCCCTCCATCCGAGGCTGTAGGACCGCACCAGCTTCGGGGACTACTGTCGGGGGGCTGCCCCCGGATAGGGCAAAGAGGTGGTGTTAAGAGTTGTAAAGAGTAGGCCGGATCAAGGTCAAGCCGGATCACTTGGGCCGGATCCCTTGAACCGGATCACTTGGGATAGTCGGTCGGCTCCCAATCATGCTAAAGGCAGGGTGAGGCCAAAAGGCATCAGACAAAGTCTAGCCGGATCAAAGGAAGGGATCCGGCTTAACCTAGCCGGGTTGGTCAGGAAGGATCCGGCACAGGGCGATGTCGGATAATGCACAAGGGCCAAGTAATGTCAGTAAGTTCACGGGTCCTGCAGGTCTCCTGCCCGAGGCTCAGAAGACAGCCAGGTCGAGCCACGGGTTTTCCGGGTCGCAAGGCCCTAGGCGTTGACTCGGCTATTTCGGGAAAGGGCAGTGGCCTAGGCTCCGGTGGGCTACGCTGGCTTAAGCTCAAAGAGGAAAAGATAGACCTGCCGTTGGACTGACGATGAACTGGACTGAGTGACAGTAGCCAGAGCTTGTCCTGTTCCTCTTGTCCATGCCATTGTCATCTCCGGCCAGGGGCAGAATGGTAATCGGATTAGTGTATAAATAGACCAGCACATCCTCCAGGGCGAGGGACGGCGAAGAAGAAGCCTCATTTCCCCCCTTGCTCCATCTTCCTCCTAGAGCTCTCACCATTGTTGCTTCATACAGCTCGAGGAGCACTCTGTACTTGTGACCATTGAGATATAAAGGGAGTAGGCTAGAGCTGCAGTAGGGGTGTTACCTCCACAAGAGGGCCCCGAAGCAGGGTACATCTTGGTGTGCTTTGGTTGTTCTTGGTTTTGCTCGTTCTTGTTTGTTCTTGCGTGTTCTTCGTGGTTCTTCATGCGTGCTTCCTGAGTGCGCACACCCTCCCCGGATCCCCCAACGTCCAAGCGAGCCCCCAACTTAAGCCATCCTTTGGCATCTGCCGTGACACCACCACGACACTGCTGCTGCGACGTTCGGGGTCGGGCAGGGCCGCAAGAGCACGAGGCATTGGCGGAGTAGGCGTGGGCAGCAGTGGCACAGCCGCCAGGCTGAACAGATCCGCGACGCAGCGTATCGCGATGCCTGATGAGGGAGCGTCATCAATATTGGCAGCGAAGAGGTTCCCAATCGTAGCAGCCTCCGCGTCAGCGTCAATTACGTCCGCGACGAGCTGAGACTCCCTCCTCGCCAAGTCGCCGTCGTCATCAAGGCCGTTTTCATACGCCACCTCCTCGCCGTCCAGCAGCAACTCAACCTGATCCAGCACTGTGTGGCCTGGCAGAAGCTGCCCCATCTTCCCGTCAACAACCTCATCCTCATCATCGTCACTAGCAAATCCCCCGTCGCACAGCTCGTCGCCAGGCGAGATCAACACCGGGACATTTCCAGTCAGCAGCATGTTAACCAGTGCTGCAATGGTGCTGATGAACTGCAGCAGTTCACCCCCTTCAGGCACCAAGCCGTCGTTGTCTGTCCCGGACAGCACAGGCGGATTTGCAGAAGTGCCAGCCACGCCAGACCCGTGGCCGGTAGCATCCAACACGGACGACGCGGTGGAGCCGACAGGCGTGCCTGTGACATGGTCGTGACGCGGCGAGCTTGGCGACTGCCGGCCTTCGTGCGGGGCTTCGTTCCCCTGCTCCATGTCCAGACGGGCAAGCAGGCCTGCCGTTTCATCCATGACGCCCTTGTCACATCTTGTCTCCTCCGCATCAATGGGATCAGATGGCACCGGCCCCAGGCCCTCCCTCCCGTTCTCCGCTGAGAGAGCTCCGTCCACGCCCACCTTGTAGCACCTCTCGCTAGCCAGTACCACCCACGTCGATGTGGAGTAGCACATGTCCATCTCCGGGCACGCCATGAGCACGTCCGCGAACGAGCGACGCGTGCTGACCGGCGCCGCGCGTTGCCGATGGGGGCTTGTTTGCCGGACCCTAGACGCGACCGGTGGCGAGGCGTGATAGCGTTCGTGACGATTAGAGCCACCCCCGTGTCGATGAGGAGAGCGCTCGCACGCGCGCTCCCGGAGGCCGAGCGCGAGGTCGCTGCAGGTGGAGCTAGTCGGCGCGCCCCAGGAGTGGCGAGCTGGAGCTGCCGGAGCGCGTGTCGCAGACGGAGCGCAAGTCGAAGGCGTCGAGCTGGCGGAGCGCGTGCCGGGGCGGAGGGGTGCTGGTGCGGTGTAGGCGTCATGGAGACGGTGTCCTCAGTCGTCCTCGTCTCCAGAGCGCCAAGGTATGCCGTGCCGCCGAGCATGCCAGAGGTCGGAGCAGAAGACGCCGCGGAGAGTTTCTTGGCAGCAGATGACGCGGGCGAGGAAGCACGAGCTGGCGAGGCTTGAGCTGGATGCGGAGGTGGAGTTGAAGCTGAACCGGAACAAGCAGCCCACGCTTGGGCCTGGCAGTCACGTCGACGGTGGCCCGAGCGCCGGCACTCGAGGCACTTGACCGGGTCGCGGCAGACGGCGACGAGGTGGTCGCGGGCGAGGCATCGGTGGCAGGGCCGCAATTTCTGGAACTTGCGGTGCAGGATTGCGGAGCGTGCAGGGGAACGGGGTGGGTGTCGACTCTGATGGAAATGGCGTGGCCGAGGGCTTGAAGTCGAGCGACGCGCCATAGGGTGCCCGTCCCATTGCCCAAAACCGCGCTGCTCCCGCTTGTCCCGCTTGGAGAGGACGAGAGTCCACTCCGCGCCTTCCTCGTCGGGCATCGAGTCGCCCGCAACCTCCACTCTTGCGCGGACTGCGCCATCCGCGGATCCCCAGCCAAGGAAGGCTGGTGTGAATCCCTGCGGGATGAGGGCCGAGGGCGGAGGGAGCCGTGCGCCACCGCCAGGGCGCAGGGAGAGGGCCGCCGTGCCGAGATGCGCGTGTGCGGCCTCCGGGGCGGCGAGTCGCCGTGGGCGACCACGAAGGAGAGGGAGCCGAAAAACATCGATCTAGGGGCGGCCCCAGATCGGGACGACGAGGGTGCGGCCGCGACGCCGAAGGACGCCGGCTTGAAGCCGTCGGGGATGGACGCCGGGGGCGTGGGGATGTCGAATCGAATGGAGTGGCGGGGACGAGCTGGGGCGGAGCCCTTCAAAGCGGAGCGCAGGGGGCCGTTGCACGGCGCCACAAGTGCAGGGGACGAAGGGCAGCCCGCCTGACGCCAAGCCGACAGGGCCAAATTAATGGCGTCGCAGTCGCCAGGGGAGGGCGTGTCGAGGTCCAGGACGCCCGAAATCACGCTCCGAAGCCGCGCCGGACACGCCCTCCAGTGCGTCGGCGGAGAGGTGGCCGGCCGTTGACTTCCAGTCGCGCCAGAACTGGGCACGGGGACGTGCGACGAGGGCGCCTGGCCGAGGAATGCGGGCGTGAAACCGTGGGGCAGAGCGGCCGGAGGTGGCGGCAGGTGCCGCGACGACGGAGAGGCGGCGGAGACGTGGCCGGCAGCGGTGGGCGCGGGCAGGGGCCCGTCGCCATGGCCGTCGCAGGAGCGGAGGTGTCTAACGGTCATTTTTGTCCTCGTGGCGTTGACGACATCGACCGCGCCCGTGCCAGAACGGCGCGAAGGAGACGTGGCCCGGGCGGGCAAACCGGAGCTTGGACGGCGCGGGAAAGACGAAGCCGATGCAGCCGCGACCGAGGGAGGCGCGCGTGGGCTGCGCGGCAGGCCGCCGGCGGCGGCAGATCTCGATCCCGATCTGGGAGACGACGAGGAGCGCCCGAAACCGAGAAAAGCCGGTCGAAAATTTGGTGGTAGGTGTGCGGGAGGTGGTGGGAGCAGGCTGGGAGGGGCACGGCCAGAGGCGGAAGGCCTCGCCGCCGACGACGGCCGCAGCATGGCGCCGCGCGGGCGGTCGCCGCGGGGGTCGCGGGGCGGCAGGCCGCCGGCGGCGGCAGATCTCGATCCCGATCTGGGAGACGACGAGGAGCGCCCGAAACCGAGAAAAGCCGGTCGAAAATTTGGTGGCAGGTGTGCGGGAGGTGGTGGGAGCATGCTGGGAGGGGCACGGCCAGAGGCGGAAGGCCTCGCCGCCGCCGACGGCCGCAGCATGGCGCCGCGCGGGCGGTCGCCGCGGGGGTCGCGGGAGCCCAAGGTAACGGTCATGTTTTTTTTTTCTTCTCCTGCACTTGATTACACACAGTGTCTTCTATACTTGTCAATTTGTTCAACAATGCCCACATGCAATTTCAGAGTCGTGAGATAGAAAGTTAGCAGAGAGAACAACACCGTATTTACCATCTCTAATGTCCTAGCAGGATTCAGGAAATCCGAACAAGTTTGCAGCCGCCGGCCAATTCTTGTCACCAAAGGCATTAGGTGTTCAATCCTGGGCTTTGTGAGACCTAAAGGCAACCCCAGATAAGTGAATTGGAAAGTCCCAAGCTGACAACTAAAAGCCTCTATAAGCTCAGTCCAACGATCCTCCGGCACATTGATCGGATACATGTTTGATTTATTGTAATTTACCTTCAAACCCGTGGAAATAGCAAATTCATCCAGGATAAATTTCAAACGAACCAATTGATCACAGTCAGCTGGCAAAATGACAATAGTGTCATCGGCATACTGAATTACTGAGAAATCTGTAGTATATTCAACCGGTAAAGGTAGCTCCAACAGTCCCTGATTCAAGGTATCATTCAACACTGACTGCAGCAAGTCTCCTGTAAGAACAAACAGAGTAGGGGATAAATGATCACCTTGTCTGACGCCACACTTACAAGTGAATTTGTTACCAGGAACAACATTAAGGAGCACCGCTGATGTTGCATTACTGAGGAGATCTCTCACCCATCCACAGAAAATTGGACCAACGCCTTTATGTTTTAAAATGTCCAAAATGACTGAATGCTCCACCTTGTCAAAAGCTTTCTCGAAATCTAGCTTCACAAGAACAATAGGTTTCTTGGACTGGTGACAAAGATGTACATACTCAAAACCCCAAGCCACACAGTTCTGAATAGTTCTTGTCTTAATGAAGCCATACCGATTCTTATGCACCAGATCCCAAAATCACTCTTTGCAGCCTATTTGCCAACAATTTGGTAACAATTTTCAGTAAATAGTTAAGGAGAGATATCGGCCTGAAGTCATTAACAGATACAGGTACATCCTTCTTAGGAACTAGAGTGATAAAGGAAGAATTTATACTCTGTACACTAAGAGTACCTTGATGGAACTGTGCACATAAATCATACATATCCTGTTTGAGCATAAGCCATTGAGTGAGCGTAAGCCATTAAGAGTACCTTGATGGCACACTGTCTCCTCCCCTCTCACGGACTCACTCAATGGCTTCCACTCCGGACCCTGAAGTCATAATTCATAGGTCCAGAGTCCATCAAATTGAATTAAATTTATAAAGATGTTTGAATATCTTTGTGTACGCAGGTAGTCATCTTTGTGTACACATTTCATTTCCTTTTGTTGCGATTTTTCTACTGTGCCAATTGGACTGTTTCCAACAGATCCATGCAAACTCCCTGTAAAACTTCATTGCGTTTGAAACCAGACAAGGATTACAGTAGGGTCTGCGCGTTATGCGGACTTCTATTCGCCCTCCGCTGCTGCACAAGACATAGCCTTTAACTTGGTTTATTTTACTTGCCTCGACGACAAAAGTCATACACGCCTTTACATTTGCTGGCGACAGCACAATTCAGAACTTGCAGTCACAGATTTGTCAAACAAGTTGGAAAGAGGGACTGGTGCGTGTACGTTCCAGTGGATGCAGAAAATGCTAAGCTCAGCAGGGTTTAACTCGACCGACGACTGCCCGCCTCAAGCTGACTGAACCGCATTCTGGCTGTTGCCACTAGCCTCGTAGCTCGTTGCTCGATACACTTCACGCAGTATAGTGATTCAGGACTGTGAAGCTCCCCGGCATACGAATCCAGAAGATCTTTTCGCTGCAGCAGTGCAGCTGGCTGCTGTCTAAGGTCCTGTTTGTTTGGGCTGCAGCTGAACGAGAAGCAGCTGGAGCTGGTAGGTTCTAATAAGCAGCTAGAGCTGGACGGCTGGTGAAATGTAAAAATGATGTTTGGCAACCTGCTTTTAGAACGGTTGGTGGACATACAACTGTTGTTGAATGTTTGAAATACCCTTGTATGTTGACATGTTGTATAAGTACTGAATTGAAATGATTTAACTCATGACGCGTTTGTATTAGCTCAAATAGTATGCTTAACACATTTTTAAGATAAAAGTATTTTATTTTTATCAATAAATGATCATAATAAATAAAACTATACGGTATGAATATATAGCACCTGTATTTCAATCAAAGTTTTAAATAAAAGGAAGAAGTAATTTAGCGGGAGAAGTCATTTAATGGTCGCTAATCTCGCGTCACAAATTCACAATTCAATAGTTCGTAGATGCAACTGGAGGTTATTCACTTCACATGTTTCCATTACATTCGCTGACAAAAATCGACATGACAGGCGAGCCACTCATCGGTAAGCGGTAACTGCAGCAATTAAGAAATCTTGTACGGCAACGACAACAGCGCATCCAATTTCAGAAATTGGGTGAAGAGGACGGTGATTCCTTGCTCCTTGGTCGCCGCTGTCGTAATCACTGCATTCCCGGCCGTCGGCAAATCTAGCAAACGGGAAGTTAAGGAGCAAACGAGCGCGGCCGGTGCTGTCGTTCAGCGTGGCCTGGGTCAGGAGCCGAGTGCGGCCGGGAACAGGAGGTCAAGGAGGCCCAGAGCAGCAGCCGAGCAAGGTCAAGGAGGACCGGCGGCGACCAAGCGGGCGCGGACGTTAAGGAGCTTGGACCGGGAGACTATGGTCGACGGAGAACAGGCGGAGGAACTCATATGAGGCGGGACGACGACCAAACGGGGCTGCGACGGCGACCGACGGCAGCAAGTTCCTGAGCGAGGAGTAGATGGCGGGTGGGAGGAGAGCTCCATTCGCCGGCTGGCAGTGCAGGAGGGAGAGGCCGAGGCCGGCGGCGGCGGCCTGAAACCCTAGCGGCCTGGGGTCTTCGCGCTGTCAACGAATGGGGATGGATTTGGGGAGCGAACCGGTATGTTCGTGAGCGAGACGATGGGATGGTCCAGCAACTCTGTGCGGTGGCATTTCAACGTAATTAAAGTGAGTTGGAGGGGTAGGACCATGTACCGATTGGATTTTTAAGTTCCAAGCCGCGGAAGCTGCGGGAAGCGCCTTCGGACGTACTTCTCAGCTTGTAGTGCAAATGCAGTAGGCGCTTAACTAAGCCTGGTCTAAAAAAATAAAGTGTTTGGCTGGGCTTGTGCTTTTGACGAGGTAAAAGCTGTAGAAGCTCTAGCCCAAGCCGAAACAAACAGGGTCTAAACATCGAGTTGTTTCCAATGCCGTCCAAGCCTCACAATTTTTTTGGCGAGGAGACCTGACCTTCAGTGAATAGTGAGCTGAAAGCGTCGAAGCATGCATGTTCTACTCTACTCTCGGAAATCACTGCCGCATCTCAATAAGCTGCTTGTTTCACCTCTCATGCGCCATAGTGGAGATATACGGTAGAATTTGGACAAATGCATGTTGGTGTAGACATAATAAAGGTTCCACGTATATGTCTCGAGTACATACAAAACTACAAATATTCTGTTGTGGTGTGGCGGCGGGCTTTACGGGCCCGATCTAGACCGGCCGGACCCCATTCGGACTGGTGTGCCCCGAGGGGGCTTTACGAGTCTGCTAGGCCTTGCCGGACTTGAAGGGGAGTGGTGTGCTACGCGGCCGCGGCCGGTCGACTACCGCCCCCGGCGGTGGAGGCAGTTCCCTCCCGCACGACCGTGGTACTGCTGACTCTGGATTAAATTACTCCTCGCCTCCGTCTTGCGGACCCGTGAAGCTAGCTTCGGAGAGACGACATGGTGGCTCTGTGACTGTAGTGGCGTATGTTGGTGGGCGGTGAGTCTGGTGGTGTCGAGTCCTCGTCCTCGTAGGGCTCCTATGTTATGGATCGTCCCAGGGCAGTGATAGGATTTTTTCGGGAGAAATCCTTGTCGGGTCATCCGACACCGACGCGGTGCCGCCTCGGGTGGCATCATCCCTTCCTGAAGGGCGTCGTGGCTACCCTTTGTCCGCCTCCCCTTAGTGTGCCAGGGAAAACCCTTGGACCAGTGCGCTAGTCCGTGCAGCAGAGTGAGCTTTCCTGCTTGAAGGTGCTGCTCGGTACTCGATGCTAGGAGTGTGGTGGTACTACTTCGGAGGGCGCAACGGTTTCGGGTTATCGTAGTTTAGTCGATCCGCCTATGTTTCCATATTGTTTCTGCTTTTCTTTTCTTTGAGCGTGAATTTGCTGTTGCCATAACATATGTGGTGTTACGTTTGTATCGACGGTTGTATGGTGGTCGTAACTTTATTTATAAAGCGGGACAAAAATCTATTTCTCGAGAGATCCACCGGGACCGCTGCCCCGAGTCGCTGGACCTGGACGGCCAACGGTTGGCCGCTCCGCAAGTTGAGCTAGCTGCTAGCAAGGAGCTACTCCCTCTGTTCCAAATTACTCCCTCCGTTCCAAATTAGTTGACTTGGGTTTGTCCAAATATGGATGTATTAGTGTCTAGATGCATCCGTATTTAGACAAACCAAGTCAAATAATTTGGAACGGAGGAAGTAGATGACTTACATATGTCCACATCGGATGTATCTATACTTGTAACATGTCTAGATACATCCACATGTGGAGAAATGGAAGTCATCTAATTTGGAACGGAGGGAGTAGTACAGTTTGAGCTAGGTATCACAATGGATCGATCGATTGGTCCACTTTGAGCTTAGCTAGTACAGCATTCGAGTCGCTCACAGTAGTTGTTTGGTTGTAAAAAACGTAGAAATTTTCTATATTGATGATTACAATTAAGTCATAGTTATTATAAGCATGTAGAAATGTTTCAAAGAGGTCTAACCTCTTTTCTAGAAACTCTATGAAGATTGTAGCGTAAGAAAAGAATCCATATGAATTTTGGAGAGTTCAATCATTTGAGCAAATGGACTCCATAGGTCATTAAAAAAGATACTCCGTTACTGCACAAGACATAGGGCCACTTCTTTTGCAGTTTCTGGGCTGCTTCTAGGTCCAGAGAAGCAGAAGCCCAAAACAAGGGTCCGGCTCCTGCGTCGCTTATTTCCACCGCAAAACTCGAAACGTGAACGAGCTCAGAAGCCAACATCGACTCGATTCTGGGCAATTTCCCTCTTCATCTGATAGCTTCATGGCTGCAGTACGACAGTCCATCGCGCAAGGAATAGTAGCTTGAGCAGTTCTTGTTATTGTTATTTGAATCATTATGACATTGCTTTTATTTTGGCATGTACTGAACTCTTCATGTTAACCTTTAAAACACAATGTATGGAATTTCATATTATTTTGATTGTATATTTTGCTCATTTATCTGACGCAACACAACAAATAAGCCGAGATATCATTTATTAAGTAGACATATCAAATCCAGGAGCATTTTAGACATCTCACAACTAAGCATAGCAAATAAGCCAAATCTGCAGAAGCCCAAAAGAAGGGTCTAGACAGTTTCTACTAGGTTCTCCCCACCGCAGTTTCTCCCCACCGGAATCCATAAGCAGGTTTCTCCATAAGCAGAAGCTCAAAAGAAGTGGCCCATAGCCTTTAACTTGGTTTATTTTACTTGCGTCGACGACAAAAGTCATAGACGTCTTTACTTTTGCTGGCTGACATCACAATTCAGAACTTGCGGTCACAGGCTTGTCAAACAAGTTGGAAAGAGGGACTGGTGCAGCTGACTGACTGAAAATGCTAAGCTCAGCAGGGTTTGACTCGACTGCCCGCCTCAAGCTGACTGACTGAACCGCAGTCCTGATGTTGCCACTAGCCTCGTAGCTCGTGGCTCGATACGCTTCTCCACGCAGTAGAGTGATTCAGGACTGTGAAGCTCCCCGGCATACGAATCCAGAAGATCTCTTCGCTGCAGCTGGCTGCTGTCTATAAATCGAGTTGCTGCCAATGCCGTCCAAGCCTCGCAATTTTTTTGACGAGGAGACCTGCAGTAAAGAGTGAGCTCGGAGGCTCGAAGCATGCATGCATGTTCTACTCTCGGAAATCACTGCCGCGCGCATCTGAATAAGCTGCGTGTTGCATCTCTCATGCGCCATAGTGGAGATATACGGCAGAATTCGGACAAATGCATGTTGGTGCAGACATAATAAAGGTTCTCGAGTACGTACAAAACTACAAATGTTCTGGACCCACGGTGTAGTAGAATTTTTTTCCTCTGGGAGGGTGGAAACAACACCGGGGCGCCAAAGCCTAATCGACGCGGTGCAGTACTCCACACCTGCTTCCGTCCAATTCCTTCTCCTTTCCCGTACCTGGTTTCCCACTTTTTCCCAACACGCCGGCCCCACCACGGAAAAGCGTATTAGCTTCATACCTCTCACTGACACTGCGGTCCCAACGGTACCCGGGTCCACATGACAGTGAGGCTACCGAGCTCCAGCCCCGTCCTTCGATTCCGCTCGGCAACGCGGCGCCGAGTCATCGGCGATTCGGGCAATCCGGACCCGCGCGTGCCGAGGCGCTCGAGAAAATATCTCGCTAACTGTGGACCCACTACATCAGTGCCTTCAACAATGACACGTGTACGGCGGTGCAGTGTGGTGTGGCCCCGGCCTGTCATTCACCAAGGGACGAGGCGCCGAGGGTCTGGCCAGCGGGTCCCACACTCACAGCTGGGCAATAACGACGTCTCATCATGTGGAGGAGTACTACAAACTCGAGAGCGCGCGCGCTTTGCCCGCGCTTTTTTTACTGGCTCGTTTGGTTTTTGGTTCGATCCAGCGGAGGGACGGGCAAAATGTTGTGCGGTCGTAAAGCACAAGGGACTCATGCCCTTCTTTCCACTTGACTAGTATAGTACATTACAATCTTTCAGGGGTTGTTTGACCTAAACGATTGGGGTGGCATGTCTAATTGAATTCTATGAAAATATAGATTGTGTGAAGGAATTTTTCCAAGTGGTTGGATCTCATGTTTTTTTTCCTATAGGATTTGCACTACAAGATTCCTATAGAAATAATTCCTATGAATCAAAACTTCCTATAGGAATCAATCCTCCAAAAATCCTACCATATTCTTTTGAATCGGGTCCTCAGTCGTCTCACTAACTTTTCCAAATATATACCTTTACCAAATTAGTTTCACGGACAAAAGTAATGATGCTGAGAGCATCGCGCCAATAAGCCTCCCAATAAAAGTATTTGCACCGTTGAACCAAAAATCGCAAAGCTGATTTATCCGACGCGACCCAATATTTTGTCCCACTCTCCCTATTGGGAGCCGTTTGGGCGCGCCGAACGAAGCAACAGGTGCCGCAATGCTGGATACCAACAGATTCCGGTATAACGAGGGCTCGGGTAGAACAGATTCACGGTAATCGTACTAGTAAATTCAAACAAACGAGCTTGCGCGAGATTCATCACACGAGTTTATCACACACCTAGGGTTTGTTTGGTTCGCGGGATTTTAAAACCCAGGAATAGAAAAATAAGGGGGGTGAAAGGGTAGGAATGCAAGTGCAAAACAGAGATTAGAAAACATAGATTTTTTTGTAAACTTGGTTGTTTGGTTCACATGAATAGGAAAAACATAGGATTACTAATAAACATGTTCGAATCAAAGTCAAACCATTTGAGAAGGCATAATTAACATTTTATAATGCCAAGACAGACCTCGGTCGCGTTCTTCGTGCATAGGATTTTTAAAAAAATGTCTTCGGTGATTGTAAAATTTATGCGTTTTTCCTTTAAAACGTATATCAAAAAGAAAATTTTCTACTCGAAAAATATGGCCGTTGGGGCGAATTTCGGCCAGGGAACTGGACCGGGCTGGCAGCCGGACCATGCCCCGAGCTAACCGGCCTGGCAGCCGGCCCAAGCGCAGACCAACCGGCCTGGCAACCGGCCTCGTGGCGCGCCGGTCCAGCAGCCGGCACAGGCCGGCAGGCCAGCCGAGCCGCCCAGCCCAGCAGCCGGCCAAGGCCGGCCCAGCGACCGGCAACCCAGAAAAATACTTTCTAAAAAAACATATCTTTTTCAATAAAAATGCAAATGAGATGAAACCAATTTTGTTGGAAAGATAACGACGAGAGCTTTCCAACAATATAGAGGGGATACCACACATGGGAAGGTGTGGACCCTATCTCGAATGTGGACCGGTAATATTTTCAACGCCGAGAATGAAACAAGTTTTCCATCCGGACTCCGATTTCGATGATCTTGGGTTTGTTGGAATCGCAATGAGGAGCATTACAAGATCATGCAAAGAAACATCATAGTCCATCATGTGAGGAGGAAATCAAATGTAGAGAGGCAAAACCTCTCTATAAAACGATGAACCGGCAAAACCTCCAAAACCAAAAACGCAACAAGTTTTCAATACGAAATCCGTTTTCGGTGAACTAGAGCTTGGTATGGAGATGAACACAAGCTCTAAATTCTCACATGAATAAAAGCCACATAAGAACCAAGAAAGATGATATGCCAAATATGCAAAGGTTTGAGCTCTCCACAAAGGTGCGATCAAGTTACTCACTTGAGAGCCCCTCTTGATAGTACGCCGTCTATCCTATAACCTGGTCTCCCACTAACACCACGAGACCGGTAAAATAGAAAACCTATCAAGATCATACCTTTGCCTTGCGCATTCCACTTGAGCTCGATGATGACGATCTGGACCCTCTCAAGTTGGAACACCTTTCTTGATTGTGCTTGCTAGCACATGCTTGATGAAGACTTCTCCAAATACTCCCCCATACACCATTATGGGAGAGCCTTGCTAAACTCCGTCTTCATGAATCCACTTGCACTTCATCTTCTTATCTTGATATAGATGATGGCTTGGAGATAAACATGAAATTCACTCAATCTTCTTTTCCAAGCCATGCTTGTAATAAGATCAACTCTTCACATGACCATTCTTCATATAAACCCTTAGATGGAACCTTGGTCATCATGAAATCTTTTAGAGTCCAACACATGAACTCCAATATTTTTCTCAGGACAAGATCTACAAGTATATCTCAATGCAAACATTAGTACATAAGGATTGTCATTAATTACCAAAACCACGCATGGGGCAACACATGTCCTTTCAGTACTGCTTCATCGTCAAACTGTGTAGCGCCCACGTGAGTTCGTGCTCATCCACCGCAGCTTCGAGGCGGGCCGTAGCACCGTCTGCGTCGTCGTTCACCTTGAGCTCATCGTCGGTGGCGTCGGTCCGCTTGAAGGGCGGCATCACGTGGTCAAGGAGCACGACTCATGTGCACGACTCGGCGCGCCCGCCAACGACGGAGACCGCCACGTCCTCATCTCGCTTCTTGTCCGGCGCCTCGATTGGCACCGCACGTGAGCTACCCGCCTCCGCGTCGTGTGAGCAGGGGCGAGGCGGCGCCACCTCCTCCTCGTAGACGTCTCGAGGGAGCAGAACGGACCGCCTGCACCCTCGAAGGCGGCCGCTTGGTTGCTCCCTCCAAGCGACGACGCTCCTCCTTCTCGCCTGGAGGCGCATGACCTCTGTTGCGCCTGTCGTGCCCGTCACCGCCGCGCATGGTGGAGCCCAACGGGGTGAAATCTGGTGCCGACGATGAATAATTGCTCACGGGAGCAAATTAACCCTATCGACGGCGGGAACAAGTCGCAGCGGAGGTATCAAGAGGCGAACCAGAATGCCACCGGAATCATTTATATAGTGTCGGAAGCACCACTTATCCAACCAGACCGATATGCATTACATGTTCAGCCCGTAGAAACGGCTCAACCCGCGTATCGGTCGGAATTTTTCGGTCGGGCTTACCTGGATATGTGCTAGGGATGCTCTTAGCTTTGCGGAAGAAAGTATAATAATGTAAAGTTTATTTGAACTCTGCCGTGGTGTCTCGACTAGTCCCGTTACAAAGGCGTAAAATACTCAAGTTGTCAAGTAGACACGGACCCAGTTAGAATGAATGAATGTTTTTGGGAGTACTAGCAAAAACAAACCACGCTCCAGAGTCCAGACCTCAAGTTAGGGCATCTCCAGCCGTTCGGCCCCCCCAGGCCGAAAAACGGCGCCTTTTTGGACGGCCTGGGGGAGCGCCGGCGCAATTCGACGCCCTGGGTTCGGCGTTTTCCCAGTCGCCGAACCCAGGACGCCCCCAGCCGACCAATTTTCGGCCAAGTTTTCAACATACAAATCAACACTTTCGGCCAAGTTTCGGCCAACTTTCGGCATACAAATCAACACACAAATAGTTCAACATACAAATCCACACACAAATAGTTCAACATACAAATCAATAGACAAATAGTTCAACAATGCAAGCAAATAGAACAAACTAGGCGTCGGCATGGCCATTGCCTTTGCGCCTCCACAGGTGCTCCACCAGATCATTTTGCAGCTGTGTATGCACCGTCGAGTCTCGAATCTCCTGACGCATAGTCATGAAGTTTGCCCATGTTGCCGGCACCTGGTGATCCACATCTGCAAGAGGACCCTGCCTGTAGTACTCAGTGTCAGCCACCGGCTCATCCCGCTCGCTCTCAATGATCATGTTGTGCAAGATCACACAACATTTTATCACCTCAGACATGTTGGCCTTGGACCAAGTCAGAGCTGGGTACCGGACAACAGCGAATCGAGACTGCATCGCACCAAATGCCCGCTCAACATCCTTCCTGCAAGCCTCCTGGCACTTGGAAAACCAAGCTTTCGCGCTTCCTGGCACAGGGTTGGAGATGCTCTTCACAAATGTTGACCACTTCGGGTAGATGCCATCTGCAAGGTAGTAGCCCTTTGTGTACTGGTGCCCATTGATCTCATAGTTCACTGGAGGGGCATGACCTTCAACAAGCTTGGCGAAGACATTCGAGCACTGCAACACATTGATGTCGTTGTGAGTTCCTGGTATACCAAAGAAGGAATGCCAAATCCATAGATCATGTGTAGCCACGGCCTCAAGAATCACACTGCACTCTCCTTTGTGGCCTTTGTACATCCCCTGCCATTCAAATGGACAGTTCTTCCATGCCCAATGCATGCAGTCGATGCTTCCAAGCATCCCTGGGAAGCCTCTTGCTTCATTGGTGGCCAGGATCCGGGCAGTGTCATCCGTATTGGGCGATCGCAAGTACTTTGGCCCAAACACTGCCACCACTGCCCTGCAGTACCTGTTCAAGCTTTCAATGGCGCAAGACTCGGACATGCGCAGATAGTCATCCTGAGCGTCAGCGGGAGCACCATATGCAAGCAATCTCATCGCCACCGTGCACTTCTGAATTGAGGTAAACCCTACCGTGCCGGTGCAATCCGTCTTCAGCTTGAAGTAGGTGTCGAACTCCCGGATGGCATGCATGATGTCGAGGAAGAGTTGCCGTTTCATCCTGAAACGGCGCCGGAACACAGCCTCGTCCTGCGTGGGGTTCTCGGCGAAGTAGTCGGAGTAGAGGATGCAGTAGCCTTCGTAGCGCTGCCTCGGCTTGCTCTTGCGGCGGCCGGGCTTTGAGCCACCACGCCGCGGCTTCGCCTTGTCAAGCAGGCCGGCAAGGCAGGCGAGGACGAGCAGGTGCTCTTCATCGTCGATGTCGGCCTGGGCTTCCTCGTCGAGTAGTTCGGCGAGCAGCTCCTCGTCGTCGGAGTCCATGGCTCGGCCGGCCAAATCGCCGAACACCAAGTAGGCAAGGTGGAGGCGAGCCTTTCCCGAGGGCCTTCTTTGCGGCGAGACGACGGCGGGGGAGGAGGGGCGGCTGGCGGCGGAGGATTGGGCGAGATGGCAGCTTCCTAGCTAGTTGTATGTGGCGGAGGTGGGGAGGGGTGGTACCGGCGGCGACATCGCGGCGACGCGAGAGATGGGGAAAGAACACGGCGTGGGGGTGGGATATGCGCTATCACGCCGACAGCGCTGGCCCACGCGCGCTTTTCTCCCCCCAAGCCGAACCCGGTGGGCTGGGTTTGGCCTGGGAACGCCGACGCTAGTTTCCGCCGATCCGGCGCTTTTTGGGCTCCTGGGGAGGCCGACTGGGCGAAAAAAACGGCGCTCCCAGGCCAAAACGGCGCTAAAATCGGCCCTGGAGGGGCGCTGGGGGACGGCTGGAGATGCCCTTAACCCACGAATCGAAACAAAAGCAACGCCGGAACGAAAAGGTTGTAGCTCCAGAAGAGCCCAACCCAAGAAAGAACACTGTCTCCTACCCACTCTCACAGTCTCACTCCATGGCTTCCACTCCGGCCACCTCCATTCCCCACTTTCTATAAAGCCTCCTTGGCCAGAACCCGCGGTAAACCACGCAACATCCCCCTCCACCGGCTCGCCGCAATGCCACGCCACGGCGGCGTCCTCTTGCTCCTCATCCTCGCAGGAGCGCCGCTCGCCATGGCGTGGCGTCCGTGGCCGCCGCGCGACGCCAGCGGCGCCGTCGACCCCAGCTTCGGCGCGTCCAAGAAGTTCGAGGGGTCGTCGGACTTCGTGAAGCTGGAGTACCACATGGGCCCGGTCCTCGCCACGGAAATCACCGTCCACCCGATCTGGTACGGCCCGTGGCCCGCCGAGCAGAAGCGCACAATCCGGGCCTTCCTCCGCTCCCTCTCGCCACCCTCTTCGGAGGCGAGCGGCGTCCCCTCGCCGTCCGTCGCCGACTGGTGGCGCACCCTCCAGCTCTACACGGACCAGACCACGGCGAACGTGTCGGCGGTGGTGGCGCTCGGGCAGGAGAAGTCCGACGCGCGCATGTCGCGCGGCGCGTCGCTGTCCCGGATGGACATCCAGAGCGTCGTCCGGGACGCGGTCACCGCGCGCACCAGGCCGCTCCCCGTCGACGCCGGCGGCGTGTACCTGGTGCTCACCTCCACGGAGGTGCTGGTGGAGAACTTCTGCGGCCAGGTGTGCGGCTTCCACTACTTCACATTCCCGTCCGTGGTCGGCTACACGCTCCCCTACGCGTGGGTGGGCAACTCGGCGCGGCGGTGCCCGGAGGTGTGCGCGTACCCGTTCGCCATCCCGGCGTACGTGCCGGGGCGGATGCCGGAGGCGCCGCCCAACGGGGATGTCGGCGTGGACGGCATGGTGAGCGTCATCGCGCACGAGCTGGCGGAGATGGCGTCCAACCCGCTGGCCAACGCGTGGTACGCCGGCGGGGACCCGTCGTTCCCGACCGAGATCGCGGACCTGTGCGAGGGGATCTACGGAACCGGCGGCGGCGGCGCGTATACCGGGCAGCTGCTCACCGACAGCCGCTCCGGCGCGTCGTACAACGTGAACGGCGTCGGCGGCCGCAGGTTCCTCGTGCAGTGGGTCTGGGACCCCTTCCGCAGCTACTGCTCCGGCCCCAACGCGCTCGACCAGCACTAGCGTTGCACCTCGCAACGCAACTAGTACTAGTATTGTTCCCCTCCATTTCCATGGATTCCTTCCTCGGGACATCCATCCATGGATGCGTGGGGACGTTCTTGTATAGAGTGAGTCTCGGCTGCAAGGAATGCTAGCTGGTTTGGGCCGACGTATTTTGGGGATTGCTGGTAATGTTTGCGGAGACTGTTTTGGATTTGAAATTCGATGTTACTTTGCCATTTGTGTGCTCCTTTCGTCCGATTCTGGTTTGGAGCATACTCGAAGCATATCGATTTCGTAGAAATTTTTCAGATAGGCAGCCGTTCAATCTCCGTGTATACTATTTATAAAATGAATCCCCAGTTTACAAATGAAATGATCACGGTACAGTTCATTTGGATGTGCAATGATCACTGGGGCTAATGCTCGTGAGCAGGTTCGTTTGGCGTCTGCACTGAAATGATGACTCCTGTGCGTCGCAATTTTGTTCAGTACCCAACTAGGCTTTCAGTTTTAGTTAGCTGTCGATGGATCGACCACCCCTTCGTTGCTAGGGGCTAGCTGCCCGCATGCTCGTATGTGTAGGCATGGAACTATCAGAGCATCTCTAAGCACAACCCCCAAATTCAGACCCTAAACTGTCCGTGGACACGTCCGGCAACCCCAAATTCAGACCCTAAACTGTCCGTGGACACGTCCGGACGTATCCGTGGACTGCCGTACGGACAGTGACCGGACCACCCAAAAGTGGTCTCTTCCAACCATGTACCTCAAAGTCTCTCCAAATTGTAGGGCCAATTGCATGTGATTGGTGGAGAAGGAGAGAGAAGAATCAATGAAGGACAAAAGAAAGGAAAACAAAGGAAAAGTGCACAACCCGGACGCGTCCGGTCGCCCCCAAACCCTCCCCACATGTGCCTTGAGTTTTGGGGTTGCCGGACAGCCCGGACGTATGGGGAGTATTTGGGGACCATGGTTGGGTGCATGTTTTTAGCTTAAATCATGTTCGGGCTGTCCGTCCGGACGTTTGGGGGCGGTTTGGCAACTCCGCTTGGAGATGCTCTTAGGATCTACCACTAAAGGGCACCTTCAACCGCACCTGGCAAACAGACCAGCCCAGTCCTTTTCTGTCCCAACATACACGGGAGGGGATCCAACGGGCCGCCACAAACGGACAAGTGTCCGCGCGGTTTCGTCCCAAACGCGGCCCAACTTTGGTCACGGTTTAGGGAGGCGCGGACACAACGCTGACCTACCTGGCAGCGAGCGTGACCGCTTCGGCTGCCTCGCTGGGTTCTTCTCAAATGGGTACCGACACTCATCCCCATCCACACCAGTCCAAGCTCGGGCCAAGCGAAACCCTAGCCACCACCTCGCGGCCCAAACCCTAGCCACCTCGCCTCGCCGTCGTCGGAGACGAAACGCTGGTTCAAGCCAGGCCGCAACGACAAGGAGGCCTCCACCTCACGAGGGGCCTCCTCTTATGCGGCTCGCGCATCGGCTGCTCGCGCCACGCGCCGCCACGCCCAGCGCGCCTGCATCTCACCGAAGTGGCCCGGATCTACTAGGAGGTCACTGCGCCGCTGTCGTGGAGCGACGTCCACCTCCCGGGTGGCTGGCACCTCATCCCGGTGCTGCCCGTCCCTCGCTCCAGCAGAACGTTGCACCGAAGAGATCATGTCATTCCTGCCGGCCGACCTCCTCCATGACCCCGCCTACGACGTGAACTCCCGGCTGTAGGACCGGTGGTTGGATCCGGAGCACGATGCGCGGCGGCGGTCGTACTTTGCCGCGGTGGCGCCAGAGGTGTACCATGAGGACGAGGAGGAGCCCGCCCTCATCGGGCTAGAGCCCGACGATGACTCCGACCTCGACTTGGAGGACGGCAGCGCTGTGGAATACGAAGGCGCCCCGTTGAAGATGGACAAGGACGCACCGTCCGCAGTGCTCAGCCCGCGCCGCCCGTCGACAAGGACGTCGACCTCCAGGCGGACATAGACGCCTCCAACCTGGAGGAGCTGGCCCAGTGGCCAGACATTGCGCCCGCGCTCCACGCGTCGGCGGAGGAGGCAGAGCATCGGGCCCGCCAGCATGAGGAGGAGGTGGCACATCAGGCCGCCGAGCGCGCACGCTGGCAGGTGCCTTGCTCACCGTGGCCAAAGCGCGAGGCGGGCCAGGCTTGGGCGGCAGCACCCGCGTGGCCGCAGGATCCCGAGGCGCCGCACACGCCTCCTCCGGCTGCGCCACCGGCTCATCTGTACGCGCCGCCCCCTACATCGTCCTCTCCGACGACGAGGAGGACTAGGAGGCGGCCGCGACGGTGCCCGCGCCGCCCATTTTCCCCACCGACCATGCTCGCGCCGCCCATTCCCTACTGACGGGAGCCCAGTAGCATAGGACCCCTTTTTTGTGTATTTTGGACTCTGTCTCTCTGGCCCGTGGGGCCCTTATGTAATGTTTAAATTATGTACCGCTTTCTTTTTTTGTCTGTTATTTTTATGCGCTGGGCCGTTGGGGCACCCCCACCCTAAACGGACATAGGCCCAAAATGTGTCCACGGACCGCTCCAAATGGACCAAATCGGACACATTTGGTGTCCGTTTGCGGGGTGCGGTTGGAGATGCCTAAATATAGGACCTTTTAGGGATTTCTTAATTCGTACATATCTAGTTGTATTTAAAGTTTTAGGCACATCTTAGTGGGTAGATTTACTCATTTTTGTTCCGTATATAGATATATCTAAAACATATTATATTACGGAACGGATGGAGTAGATATTAACTTCAAGGGAGGAAATTTTCTACGGTGACACAAATGGAACAAAACAAAACCACCTGAAATTTGGGAGCGACTACGGCTAAATCGAGTGAGAATTTAGTTAATTCTCTCGCAAACACCTGAAATTTGGGAGCGACTAGGGCTAAATCGAGTGAGAATTCAGTTAATTCTCCCGCAGATGCCGTCGTCCAGTGCAGATGCAACTCATGTTAAATCCATGTGTAACTGAGAAATTTTTAGTTGTAACTCTTGTATAGATTGAAAAATCCCAGTTGTAACTCATGTGATAACTCGGTAAATTTCATTTAACTCATTTGCAAAATATGTGCACCAAAAGCAAGTTTTTGTTGTTGTTGTTGTGGAGAGAACATAAGATATTTCGGGGCACCATGATGATGCTTGCATCACCTTGTTTCATTTTTTAATTTATATTATCAAACGGAAGCACATGACAAAACAACGCTCATGTCTCTCGCTCGCCCATGGCTACTAGGGCCGCCGCCAGCCCTCCACCCCCTCCTCCACTCTCCCGCCGGAGGACACTACGTGGTGAAGCCCGCGCAGTTGATGGCGGTGCTGCTGGATCTTTCTAGCGGCAATGACGAGTCCTCGGGCGGCAAATCCCATCGGTTGTCCATAATGAGCCATCACGCACGGGGCCAGTGGCGTCCTCGCGTGTAGCAGCGACACACGACCGGTGGACCTACAGTTAGGGTTGGGGGTTGCAGAAGCAGACGGTGGCGATGCTCTCGCACACCGCATTTGATGCTCTGGAACCTAGGTCTGAAGAAACTCCAAGGAAATTTCATATTCCCTTGGGATTGAGCAATGATGGTGTTTCTAAGCCATAGTCCCTCTTGAGAACTCTTTAGGCAAGTTTTCTATCTTTTGGTTTTTTAATCATTTACTTTGATTGAATTTATAATGGGTTTAAAATTTTCAACATGGCCATTGGTTGAATATTTGAACTTTCTCGTGTCTAGATCATGTAGTTTTAAAATGGTTTTGCCAAAATTTATGGCCAAAATATCATGCACATGTAGTTCAAATTTGAGTATCTTTTACACATTCGACTGAAACTCGACAAAAATAAAAACCTATTGCAAAGCGAGGAAATTATTCATATTCGACAGTTGGCCGTTCTAACGAGGTATGCTTTGTGCGAAAATTGAAGTGGTGCCCTTTTGGGCTATATATTTGCTTGTGGATTCGCAAAACCCCCCTTTTTTCAACACTCGTATAGTGGAATGTAAATTTAAAGAAACAAAGTTGGAAAATTTAGTTGGAACTTTGTTTTCCATGCCAAGATGCACGTGTGCCGAATCTGAGAAAATTATCACCATGGATATATGGCCATCACCTTTGATCATTTGGGTGGAAAGCAAAAAAAGCCATACATGATACTGTTTTTTGGTACACTTTTTTCAAAGGGTCACATTTTGATGTTTTTCATGCGAAGCACGTCACATAAAAGATTCTTTGCGCATGTTTTCTATTTATTTTTTTGATTTTATTATTGATTTTAAAATATGGTCAAAAATATTGGCATGCCATTCATACCAAGAGATTGAATATTTGAACTTTTTTTCCTCTATCGCATGTAGTCATACTGGAGTATTTACTTTTTTACCAAAAGTTTTGACCAAAGCTATCACACAATTCTTGTTCAAATTAGAGTTAATTTTTGGAAATTTGGCCGAAACTAAAAAAAAAAAGATGTATCTACAAAGCGACAAAGATTCTTCGTATTGTGGAGTATTCCACGAGGTCCACTTTGCGTGAAAATTATGATGTTTCCATTTTGGTATTTATTTTTGGCATTCACAATTTTTTGGCACTTATAAAACGTAAAATCATTTTTGCTGCAAAACAAAGTTGGAAATTTTGTTGGTCATTTGTTTACCACGTTAATAATGTAAGAGTATCTTAGAATCGTTTTCACCAAAATTGATGACAAAATTATCACGCACTTACGGTTCAAATTTTAGTTACTTTTAAAATTTCAGGCGAAACTCAGAAAAACAAAGGCATCTTCAAAGCGAGAAAAATTAGTTACTTTTGATTTTGTTTGTGTGAAATTTGAATTGTTGTCATTTTGGCCTATATATTTGGTATTTGATTTCACAAAAAACTTAATTGGCACCCTTAAAATAGAAAATCATTTCTATACAAGCAGAGGAATTTGCCATACTTTCGTTTGTCATGCCAAGATGCATGTGTGCGTGCCGAATACATGGAAATGATTACAACGTTTTTTGTGGATATGACCATCACCTTTGGTCATTGGGTCGAAAACCAAGACTATCTGACACTATAAGTCGAGCACGAGGTGCTACGCTCTTAAATTTTTGCATTTTCTTTCTCCTTCGTGTGATCACCTAGTTCGCGAGTGGCTACAGGAAAATCACCATCAACCACCTACTTACAAAACATGATCATACTGACGTGGGGTGGCCACGGCAAGTCCAGGGTCGAGTACCCCAGGTTGATTGAGAGGAGGAAGATGGAAATATGGTAGTTACCACGGCTGACAAGGAAGCGATTTAGGTTCAGCCTCCCGAGGATAATACCCTACGTCCTGCTTGTCTGAGATTGATTATTGGAGGTGTTACAATGGCGATCCGGCGAGATATCGATCTCGCTAGGGCTCTGGTGGTGGAGTAATAGCGTAACCTTGATTGGTGTCCCTCCCAGCCTTTATATAGGAGGCTGGGTCTCGGGTGATTGTTACCGATTAGGTTTTACAGGTAAGGTAGGTTCTACCGACATAAGGTTCGCCTGCCTTGAGGCGCATTCTGTCTTCTTTGGGCCCCCTTCATGGGCCTTGAGCGTTGTCTCCTAGTAGACCGCTAGCTGGGCCTAGTTCTTGCGTGCACCAGATATTTCATGGTGGGGCACCCGATAGGTAGGCCACGTCACATACTAAGGTGTTAAAAATTTATAACCAAGATATCACACATGTAACTCTATATTGAGTTTTTTTTTGAAATTTGCTCAAAACTGAGATAAAAAAATATCTACAAAACGGGATTTTTTTACATGCGGTAGTTGGAGCACCATTTTAGCATAAAGTTGAAATATGTAGATATCACAACTTTATATGTAAATGTATCTTATCACTACAATTAATGTCCACATCGTAGTTTTGTGTGCTTATTGGTTGTGTCAGTAATGGTTATTTCTGGTGATAACATGACATTTCTCATTATGAAGTACGGTGATTATTTGATGATTCAATATCTATGGCCTATAGCTAACATGTGAATGCATTGTTTTAGCACGTTATTCATTTTCTTAGCCTCGCTTGCTTCAAATCTTCTGTATGAATTTTCTGATTGTACTCCCTCCGTCCCAAAATAACTGTCTCAGATTTGCCTAAAAGTGGTTGTTTCTAAAGAGCATATTTTTCTGCAGTGAAATTTTGAAAGTGCTTTAAGCTTCCGTGTGAACTTTCTGATTGTAAATCATCGGCATCGCCGATTAGAATGGTCCCCTTATGTCACCATCCAGCCTCTAGCCTATATCTCAAGTGAGACTTCCAAATCTTTGATATATATCTTCTTCCAAGTTCTTGGTTGGTAACTGCTCGAGTAATTTCATTTAGAAACAAGGCAAAAACTTTGCTTTTATATTGATATAGTAGGAGCAAAGACAAGCGACACGGCCGAAGCCGAAAAAATTAAAAAGGCATCCCGGTGACACCGAGGCCCAACACACCCAAAAAGCGAACTACTCGCAAATCTCGAGTAATTTCAGGTAGACATTGCAAGTGGTAAATATGGGGACGACGGCACATTTGTTCAGTGAAATTACATGTCCTCGCATGACTCCATGGGACGTTTTCTTCAAAGGTCTTATGCAAGAGTAACAAGCACTGGACATGTGGATGCAATCGTATTTGGAGGTTCAAACATAGCTTCTTGAATTCAACTGAAAAAATGGAGGGCTCGCGGATGAAACTAAGTAGCCCACGTTTTGTGCAGAATAGTGGTAAGTATTCTTCTCCTGTAAAATATTACCAAGTTAATACCAACATCACTGTCTACTCCGATTAACATATAGTGGAAAATTCAGAAAAAAAAAACATCACTCTCCACTCTGCTTAAATTATACTGAAGAATACTGCCACATTCAGCTCATTCAATCTCGGTAGCTTGCTTACCACATTCAGAACATGGTTGCTGCATGTATATGTACTCCGTATTAAGATTAGCTGTGTCAGGATGGACTATAATTGGTGTCATGTGTATGGTTCAGTATAGATTTGGGAAACAGAAAATCTATATACACATAAACTCTGTTTCTATGTTTGAAGCTTAACTTTTAACATCAACTAGATCAAAATTATAGACAAGTTTGCTTACCACATTCAAATACTTCTGTTCTGACTTTAATAGCAAGGAAAGATAATATTTCACAAATATTTGCAACATTTAGAACAAACGGTCAAATTTAAATATTTAGTGTCCTGGGTTCTCATGTCGAAGTTTGCTTGTAGCTCCTAAAAAAGCGGCATCACTGTAGCACCAAAATATACATCATACGAGCCATGGCTTCAGACAACGCTACTCGATACTGATACTGCATCATTCTATGCTTTCATCGGCATTATTTCCTTCCCGCCTTTCACCGTCATCGTTGCCTTCCGGTGCTGCTCGTTTCATCATTTCAATCTTAGAAGAAGGCCCTTCTGACTCGACCGTGCTCGTCGATTCCGGCATTGTATTGCTCTTCTTGAATCCCTTTTTCAGCTTAACCTTCTGAGCCCAACCCAGGACACTCTGCTGCACATCCTCGTTGAAGATCTGCTTCTTATAGGAGCTCCCCATCTTTTCGCACAAGAGAGGAGAACATGCATCAATTATCAGTGCTTGACGATTATAAAGAACTTAAGATATCGAAACATTACTGCACCTGCGTTACAATCGCATATAGAGGCAGGGTGCTGTAGCTGCAGAGAAGTTGAACGATGAGCCTGCAAGCAAAAGAACATATGGATGCGTGAGAACAGATCCATGTTAGGCTTTTTCCTTTAGAAAGAAGTTGGAGAGAAGTGTGAAGTACCCAATAACAAGCCTTGGCACAATAAAGCCAACTTGATCCATGATGCAGGAGTCGAAGCCATAAGTGATCTACAACAGAAATAGGGTAAATTCATGCTTCGATCAGACATTAGATCTTAACCGAACACAATTAAAAAGTGGCACCACGGAGATACTTACCAGTATCCAGAAGAAGAACGCAATCTCAAAGGCGTTCTGGAAGAGGATAAAGTGGATTAGGTACAGGACAATTCTTGGCCGCCCAAACCAGAAGTGGTCATCTGATGGTTTTACAATCAAATCACCCTCGATTGCGGAGTGCTTCTCAGCTACATCCTGGGCTAACTGAGCTATGACGTGCTCCAACTTGGTGCCAACGGCTAACAGAAGCTGCAGGGAGAATAGAGAGTGAGTAAGCCCATCATACCTACTAATTGCACACTGTTCGTTGAGAGGTTTATATATCTGCATGACACTAAATGATGGCTTGCATAAGTTAGCATTATTAGTTTCCATGTTGTAGTATCTAGTATAATCACAGTGTGAGAGGCTCGCAGAGAATTATGTCATGACGTGATGTAACAACAGCTGTCCCTTAAGCAATATTTACATCTTATATGAACTTACAACAAGGGGAATGAACGAAATCCAGAAGTATGTGTGCCAGCCTGAAGATTAACAAAATGTGGTGTAAGATAGCCTCGAGATGCTTAAATCATGATATATTGCTGACAAAGTTTAGGAAACCATTTTGCAGAACTAAACTATTCTGTGGCAGGTTCTGGACTTTTCGCCATAACCAGCGTAACTGTTAGAGAATCCCATTCAAAATTGGAATTTGTAAACATGTTATATTTGTTTTGTAAAATTGTACAAACCAGCCAGTTCATCCAAAAATCCTAAGTTGATGGGGGAGGGCAATGCATCCATACTTCAACACTCATTCTCATGTGTGGCTCCTCAGCCTAAACATGGACCAAAAGTGCGATGCATTTCTTAACTGTGCCAGCCAGGTCTCCAACTCTTTGATCTGATACCATGTAAAATTGTATGCACCAGCCACTTCACCCAAAAGCATAAACTGTTGGGGAAAGGAGGGCAATGCATTATACTTCAACATGTTTTTTCCTTTAAACTGTAGCTTATAGGAGCATACTTGAAATGTTGGAACTGGCGAATTCCTCGAACCCAAAGTTACTACAGCGTCTAGCTGCCTGTTCTGGTTTTCGAATCCCAGATTACTGCAACCTAGCTGCCCGTTCAAAGGAACAGAATCTGGTCTGGCAAGGGGGTTCTACAGGAAAGAATAGACTGAAGAATGATGATTTTCAAACTTTATTTTAAAATATTTAAAATGCATTTACAAATTAAAAATCCTGACAATAATCCAACGTAACTATTTGTACTCTTCCTTCCCAAAATGTAAGTCCTATTTGTTCGGGTCCCATGTCAATTTTCTTAAGTTTGACCAAGAATATAGAAATAAATATTCATATCTATAATACCAATTTTATATATTATGGAAACATATTTCATGATGTATAATATGAAATATATATATTAGGAACATATACTTCATGATGTATCTATTGATATTGGTCTGGTACCATAGATGTTTTTAGCAATAATAAGATCATTTGACTCATCAAGAGACTCAAGTCTCTACTCAAGAGAAACCCTATACTCTTCTTCTTCAAGAGAGAAGCTTTCAAGGAAGCTATAGTGATAGAGTCATCTCTCTCAATTTGACATTTTTCCTCAAATTGAGTTTCCAAATCCTCAATGATTTCCCTAGTCTTAATAGCATAAGCAATGATTTCACATAGAGGAGGGATAGCTTTGCTACCTTTGGAGAGAGCACCAAATACCATCTCACCCTTCTTGGTTAAGGATTCAATATCAAAATGTTCTCCATGAGAATCCTCAACCACATCATCACAAGATATATCGGGATTCGAGATAGAAGTTACCTTTGACTCCTTAGCCATAAGGCAAACATGATTAATGGGTGAAGAGGATGAAGAATTACTTGAGGCACCATAAAAATCCAAATCTTGTTCCAAGGAGTGTTCGGTTTCCTCTACATTGTTAGCCAAATAAATACTAGAGGAAATAGAAGCATTTTTATCAAGGCAACAAGACATAGAGAGCATATCATCATGAGATTTAGTTAAGCAACTATTACATGATATGCAAGTACTATCAACACTAGCATGTAATACATTTAGGGTGCTAGAAGAGTTTAAGTCCAAAGATAGAACATTGCAATGTGATAGAGATGAAGTATAGTCAATATAGATTCACCATCAACAATGCAACTCCTATCACCACTCACCATTTCATTACCTTGTCACAAATCACATGTTGGTGAAGTGGAAGAAGTTGCGAACTCATCACGGTCGGAGGTGGAGGGAGAACAATCATCATCAATAATGTTGGACACTTCATATATATCTTGAAGCTTGGTCCAAAACTCATGAGCGTTCCGAAAAGGCATGATTGAACCAAGAACTACATCGCTCAAAACACAAATAAGACCATTAGAAACTAGAGTATCGAGATAAGAGTTTTCCTCATCCTCTAAAGATAATTCTTGGGAATCCTTTGGAGGAGAAAAACCCACATCTACAATCCTCTTAATATAATTTGGACCCATGTCCCTAAAAGATTAAGCATACGAATTTTCCAAACATCATAATTTGTGCCATCGAATATGAAAGTGGGATCGTGCACTAATTCTCTAAATGACATCTTTTACTCTCTAGGCGGTAAAGCCAAAAAGAGAGCCCAGACTCTGATACCAATTGAAAAGACAAGGATATCGCCTAGAGGGGGGGGGGGGGGTGAATAGGCGATTAAAAATTTTCCGGTTTAGGCTTGATAATTGCGGAATAAAACTAGGTGTTTAAATTAACAAGCCAACAACTTAAATATACTAGGCCTACCTATGTGAACCAAAAACTTATGCTATGCAAGACAAGAAACAAGGTAGTAGCAATATAGAATACTTCAAGCACGAAGGCTATCACAATGTAAAGTGCATAAGTAAAAAGCTCGGGTATAGAAATAACCGAGGCACGTGAGACGAGGATGTATTCCTGAGTTTTTCCTTTTTAGGGAGTACGTCTCGTTGGAGAGGTGAGAACCAACACAATTGTTCAACAGCCACAATGGCTTCACCTTCTTCTCCGATGAACCGCACCACAAAGGTTTGGTTCACCTTCCACTATCGGAATCCTTCGAGGCGAAATCCGGAGCCTTTCAACAACAACCCGGGGCACAACCCACAATTGGATTGGGGCTCCCGAGCGACTACAAGTGACCACAAAAGGTCTCAACCACCACAATGGCGTCTAGGGTCCAAAGACCCAAGAGTAACAAGTTCACAAGCTTTCAACTTCCACGAATCCTCGTGGAGAGCACAAACCGATGCAACAAAGCAATGGCAAGAGCAAAAGTGCTCAAATCCTTCACTCTCAAATCCCACCAAAAGCAACTAATGCTTATGGGGGGAGAAGAGAGGAAGAACAAATAAGAGAACCACACAAGAACTCCAAGATCAAGATCTACTAGGTTCCCCTCACTTAGAGGGGAATGGATTGGTGGAAATATAGATCTAGATCTCCTCTCACTTTCCCTCAAAGATATGCAAGAATCATGGGAGGGATTGAGAGGTAGGCAAGCTTTTCCAAATGTCAACAATGGAGGAGAAAGAGGGAAAAACAAGCTCAAGTCATGTTCTAACCGTTGGGGAAGAAGGCCCCTAAATAGGTTCCCCAAAACCAACCGTTATGCCCAGAAAATGGAAGCCCGGCCTGGGAGCCGGCCTGGCTGGCCTGTAGGCCGGCCACCCAGCAGAGCCGGCCGGCCTGGGGGCTGGCCAGACAGACAGGACCGATAAAACAACAATATCTTTTTCATCCGGACTCCGATTTCGATGATCTTGGGCTCGTTGGAATCACAACGAAGAGCTCTCCAAGATCATGCAGAGAAACATCATAGTCCAATAATGGAGGATAAAACCAAATGGGGAAAGGTTATACCTCTCGATAAAAAAACAACCGATAAAACCTCCAAACCAAAACTGCAATATGTTTCTCATCCGGACTCCGTTTTCTATGATCTTGGGCTTGTTAGAAGATACTCACAAGCTATACAAGATTATGCATATACACATCATAGTCCATCATGTGAGGAGGATAACACAAGAGGAGAGTTTGACCTCTCTACAAGAGACGATCCGGTAAAACCTCCAACATCAAAAACACCACAAGATATTCAAATGAAATCCGTTTTTGATGAACTAGAGCTTGGTATGGAGATAAACACAAACTCTAAATTCTCACATGGATAAAAGCCAAATAAGAACCAAGAAAGATGATATGCCAAATATGCAAAGGTTTGAGATCTCCACAAGGATGCGATCAAGTTACTCACTTGAGAGCCCCTCTTGATAGTACGCCGTGTATCCTATAACCCGGTCTCCCACTAACACCATGAGACCGGTAAAATAGAAAACCTATCGAGATCATACCTTTGCCTTGCGCATTCCACTTGAGCTCGATGATGACGATTTTGACTTTCTCAAGTTGGAACACCTTTCTTGATTGTTCTTGCTAGCACATGCTTGATGAAAACTTCTCCAAATACTCCCCCATACACCATGATGGTATGAGAGAGCCTTGCTAAGCTCCGTCTTCATGAATCCACTTGAACTTCATCTTCTTATCTTGATATATATGATGGCTTAGAGATAACATGAATGTTTACTCAATCTTCTTTTCCAAGCCATGCTTGCAATAAGCTCAACTCTTCACATAACCATTGTTCATATAATCCCTTGGATAGAACCTTGGTCATCATGTAATCTTCTAGAGTCCAACATATGAACTCCAATCTTTTCCTATGGACAAGATCTACAAGAATATCTCAATGCAAACATTAGTCCATTAGGATTGTCATTAATTACCAAAACCACACATGGGGCAACACATGCACTTTCAACAAACGAAGTTTAAAATTTGGCCCAAACCATGTTTCAGCGGGCCACGCGTGAAGTAGGGACAAATTTGACGCGAGTAATCAAACGCCGTCTACGGATCGACCACTGTCGCTAGCAGCTCGTGCTGATTCTAGTGTAGCTTGGCATTGTCAACGAGTCGTGGCCTTATACCTGTCAAGAAAGCAACAGGCAAGCATGGGAACACTAATTAACACAAAGTGATGAGTAGTACTACGACCATCCACTATGTATGTGAAAAGCGAACCAAGGAGTGCATGGTGCGGTTCAGTACATAGCAGGGCATCGGATCATTTGGTCTGACAAGAAAAGCCAACCGAATACATGGTGCGGTTCCAAACTTGCTTCTTCCAATTAAATAAAGTTTCCTTCACATGCATGCAGCATGCAAACCAGTAGAGTATTGTGACAGCATGCAAGTAGTGGGCCCATCTAACAGCCCAAAGCGAATCATCACATAGCAAGGAAACCAAAACGAATCAAAGTCTGACACATTTTTCTTTCATGCGAACCCACGTAGTGCATGGTCTACTACACATGCCTCGCCTACCGCCACCGGCAGTACTAGTACTATGTGATGTCAATTTATTTTCACTGGTTACAAATGCCTCGCCTACCGCCATCACCATGGGCATTCATCCTGTGAACACATATTGAATACATAATGATCACACCATGGCTCCAACACGGTCAACCTTACGTGTGAATACTATTTTTTTCCGAAAAGGGTGTGTGAATTATGAGTTCCCCATATAAATAGCACTCCATAGTCTATAGCATATCCGATAGGCGGCAACTACTACATGATCATGGGACAAGAACCAGAGACATATAAGCACACATGAGAATCGGAGACATCAGGATGTTAGAGAATCACCGTAGTCAACAACGCTGGAGTTTCAGACCGAAAAGTTGTCAGCAGATTCTGTGATGTTAGAGCATCTCCAGCGGGGGCCTCCAAGTGATCCCCAAAGGCCCATTGGGGGTCCGGACGGCCAGAAACGCCACCAGCGGCACCCCCAAAGGGTCACCCCGAGAAAAAACATGTCCGGCACCCCCGAAGAGGCCTCCAAATTTGGAGGCCTCTTGGGGGGTGCCAGACATGGGGGCGGACATGCGCCTGACAGGGCTGGCCCGCCCGTCATACGCACAGCGCCTTCAGGCGTCATTTAACGCGCCGTGCAGGAGGCCGGTCTGGCCGCGTTAATGGCGCAGTCATCGGCGGTTTCCAACGCGACGTGACTGGACGCCGGGCGCCTGCACACACGCATGCCAGGCGACGCGACGGCTCCCCAGGCCACGCGGCCGGCGTTGAGGATTCCCCACGCGTCGCATTTTCGCCGGCCGCACCGCCCCTCGCCATGTTAAAAGCCGGCGCCCGTGGCCGTGTTTATCCACCCCGCCCTTCTCGCCCTCCTCTCCACCTTCTTGCCCTCCTCTCCACCTCCGGCGAGCCCGCCATGGCGTCCAGCGGTCGCACCATCGTGAGCGAGGACGCCTGGGAGCTGCACCGGTACGGGCTCCTCGCGCCGCACGACTGCCGGCTGCCCAAGCACTGGTCCATCTCGGCCGGTGGCCTCCCCGTGCCACCGCTGCCCGAGACGGACGAGCAGATGAGGCGGTTCATCGCTCGCCGGCGCAGCTGGATGACGCCGGCGGAGCGCCGCCTCCCCAAGAACGACGACGGCGAGGCCAACTGGGGCCACTGGATGGAGCGCTTCGAGCGCGAGCGGGCGGCTATCATCGCCTCCAACGACGGCCCCAGATCGCGCAAAACGCGCTACAACACCGCCGGCCGCAAAGAATGGTGGGAAGCAACCGGCCACACGGTTGCCTCCGCCATCGAAGCTGCGCGCCGCCACGCTGCCACGGGCAGCGCAATCCCCTTCCGCCTCCTCCCGCCGGTGCCGCGCTCCCTCCGCGCCCCGTGCCGCGCCATACTGTGAAGGTGGAGCGACGCTCACCGCCGCGCGGTGGTGGCGGCATCACCATCCGCGAACGCCGCCAGCGTTCGCCCCCACGCCCGCGCGGTGGCCTCTTCCTCCGTCGCCCTAGGGCGGAGGCAATGCCGGTGGAGGTCATCCCCTACGGCTACGACGTGCCACCCGAGATGCGGAACGAGCACGACGGCAACAGCCCGGGCTTCCTGGCGGCGCTCTCCGAGTCGGCGGTGGACATCGAGCAGGACTCGCCGGGCCTCTTGGCGACCCTGGCGATGACAGCGTCCTCCTCCTCCGACGGCCCCTCCACCAGCCGTGCGCCTGGCCACGACAGAGCCTCCTCCAGCCACGCGCCGCGCCACGACGGAGCCTCCTCCAGTCGTGCTGCCTCCTCCGCGGCGGTGGTGAATATCGAGGACGACAGCGACGACGACAACTGGTGGGACGAAGTGTAGGCTAGGCGGCTAGGGTTAGGCTGCCGTTTTCAAATTTCATTCATCGAATGAAATTTGAATCGTTTCAGTTTTTTTTGGAGTCAATTTGAACGCACCGAAGGTGTTCGATGATTTGCTCGCGTTTTGGGGCGGACGTTTGGGGTGCGCCGCTGTGGAGGCGGTCGAAACTATGGGCAGACACATGTCCGGCACCCTCCAATGGAGACCCATTGAGGGGTGCCGGACACGAATTTGGAGGCCCCGGTGGAGATGCCCTTACATCGTTGTGCTAGTGGGCTGGCGATATAAAAGGTTGCCTGAACCGGAAGTTTCAGAGCTTCTCCGACTACTTTGTCGGCACACATGGTTCAATGGAGTGGGTATTGCTCCGGCAGGGACCGTCTTTCCCGACAGAGATCAGAGACCTCTACGAAGGGGTGTTATACCGCTTCGGTGGCAGCGCCTAGATATTGAAGCTGCTCACCGTCGGGCGGTCTGGCGCCTCGTACAACCTTAACGGCGTCGACCGCTGCAGCTTCCTGGCTCCTGCGGAAACGGGTGTGGGACCGTTTGCAAAGCTACTGCTTCGCTCTCTAGCACTGTTCACCGATGTGTAGCAATAGTGTTCCTCTATGGATTACTTCCGGGGGACGTCCATGGCCATGGGAAGGAGGGTTTCTCATATAGAGCCACTGAAGCATTCCAGCGAATCAGCTGGTCTCTTGATAACATTCTAACTGACAGATTGTTGGTAATTTTTATTATGAGATTCAGTGTTTTTTTGTCAATTTTCGTGCTCAGTTTCTTATAAATTTTGTACAAAATGTATAGATAGCAGTTCAATCTCGGTGCAAAATCCGTAGGAGCCATTGCACAACATAGCAAGTATGCACTGCATCTGTGATGGTGTGGCCATGCAATATGCACTGCTTCATCTCCACGTGCATTTCACGCAAATGAAATGATTACTTAGTGCCGTCCTCGTGCATACATAAATCGTGTATTGGCTATGGCCATTGATCGCGGGGATAATTGACGGTTGTGAGCAGGTTGGTGTGGTATGTGCAATGCAATGATGATCCATGGGTGTCAGTGTCACGATTTTGTTCCTTAGGGCACTAGCCTTTCAACAGCTAGGTGTCGATGGAAGTACCGGTTCGTCGACGTCGGCCAGGGCGTCAGAGAGGTTCTTGAGGCGACGACATTAGTCGACGATTGGGAGGTCTCCCTAGACGGTGCCGCGGAACTCGGCGCTCAGGTGGATTGCACGTCGGGAGATGGCAGTTATCTATATTTAGAAATAATAAAAAATATGGGTGTGATTGTCATCACAATGGAGTGATCGAGGCCCGCCTTGTTGTCACGTTCTCCGCTTCATCACCAGTTCACCACATCGTACAGCTCGTCGGTGATGGTGGCGTGGAACCAGAGCACGGTGGTGATGTCTTTGTGGCGCCAAGAGGGCGCTCTGCTGTTTGGAGAGGGCGAAGAACATGATGAAGTCTGCCGCCACACCGCCATCTTCAAGTGGTCTCGCTTAGGTGCGGAGCTTCTCCGTCGTGCGACACGGTGAAGATGTTTGGAGAGTTGAAGAGCTAGCGGGCGAGAGGTAGAAGACCGGTGGCTCTGATACCAACAACATTGGTGTGAATCACCTTTTGTATTGATCAATGAGTGTGGCTGATATAGGTACAACGTCCAGACTACAACCGAAAAGGAGCGTGGCTCCTAAGCGTGTGCGGGGCGCGGTGATCGCGCACTGGGAGCGTGCGTCCGTGAGGGGCTGGCATGGAGATCGTGCCGAATATTCTCGAGCGGAGTGCCCCTGCCGTCTGACTCGGTCTAGCTAGCTGGTGGCGGTGCGTCCCGTAAGGGTGCAGTCCAACACCAATGCTTACACCAATGTATCTGTCCGGGGAACTCCGATTCGCGGTGTGTACATAGTGTAGAGAGGTTTGGATGGGCAGACGGCGGCGTCGGGAGGCTGGCGGCGCTGTCGGTGATCTGTTTTGCAGGGGTGGATCTTCCTCCTCGGCATCGGCGCTCCGGTGGAGTCCCGATGTGGATCTGCGTCCTCCGTCGCCCTCGCAGCTCTGAGGAGCTGCTGTGGGTGACTTCCCCGCGCCGGAGTTCGTTGGCGGCGTCTCCGGTCTTGATCTTCATGAAGCAGACAGTGTTGGAGCAAGCTCGACGCGGTGGTGTCGGCGGTGCAGGTTGGAGGCCCTGCGGGGTTCGAGTTCCGACGACTTCCCGTCCGCCTGGGGACATCGGCCGATCCAAGGAGTGTGGCGATGCGGCGGCGGCGCGCCATCGGTGCGATCTGTTCTTCGTCGGCGTCAACGCAGTGCAGAAGAAGGACTTGTGTGTAATTTTGTTTTTCGTGGGGGTCCTTTCTGTAACGGGTTTGCTGTAATACTGTCTGTAATCTCGCAAAAAAAAAAATGCTAGGCGCCGAAGAATTATATGTCGACTCCAATATCTCTGGCGCCGACTAAAAGGATCAAATTTGCAATTAGTTTTGAAACTGGGCCAGACTTGGAATTAGTATCAGAGAAGGGCCAGACCGGAAAGAAAAAAAATACGTCAACCTGAGCACAGTGGCTGCTCCGTGGTCCTGAATATTTTTTTTTGCGAAACACAGTACAACGCAGACGCTCACATACACGCGCATACACTCACCCCTATGAACGCACACACGCACACCCTACCCCTATGAGCACCTCCGAGAGACTGAGCCGGCGGTTGAGTCTTGAGATTGACGAAGTCACCACGGGCGCCTCGCTGTCGACGGGAACGTCGCCTCCCACTGAAGAATATTCCGCCTAAATGAGAAACACCAGCGTCAAACCTGGGGTTTGAACTCTGGTGGGCTGGGGGTACAACCACCCTCCTAACCATCTTGCCACAGGCAAGTTCTCCGTGGTCCTGAATATGCATGGAAGATAAAATTATTGGGCCCAAAATAGAAGCAGTAGATTGGCTCTCTGAGTCTGTGAAGGAGTCATGGTCATGGCCATCCGTGTCATATGGCTGCATCTGTTTGCCCGCGATGATGTCTGAACCTGGGAGACGCTTCCTCTGTATCGTTCACTCTGCACAAGAGTGGAAGCGCTTGAACGTGTACCAACGCTTCCGAAGACGGAAACGAGAACTATAGTACTGTACATATATAAAGCTAGTGTATATAATCGGAATGAACTATCTTGCATATGATGAGCGATATAAACCCTAGCAACCGCTTGCGTCCATTCTCTTTCGCTGTTTTCTCAAACGGAAATTACATAATGTAAACGGTGAATTTGACAGCAAGTCGGCTAGCTGTAGGACGTAGCTTAACTGTCCCGCCTCAGGTATCGATCTTCAGCTTCAGACAATTCAGTTTATGACAACCTCATAGTGCTAAATAGATTGGCATTGTCGTTACTTGTCTTAGCCTGCTCTTCGTGATATGGTATGCACTAATTGCATTGCAGAAATGCATGTCTGAGCGCTGTAGCTCTTCAACGATAGGTTCGAGTGCGCCCGAGATTTCGATCCAGTCCAAGCATTGTTACAGCCCATTAGACAAAGGACTTTACTAGATCAGGTGGATGGTGATGTCGGTTCAGAGATTAAGATTTTTCAGAACCACCCAAATACATGTGGAAATCAAGAGCGCACTAGGATTTCAGATTTTCAGGTCTCACTTATGTGTACGGATCGACCGCTGAAGCCACCAGCTCACTGTCAAGGAGTCATGGCCTCATGGGCCCATACCTGTCAAGAAAGCCAGCCAAGCGTGGGAAAGGTGGCGTACCTTGTCTTTTTCAGATATTAGCCCCACTATTACTATGTGATGTCAATTTATTTTCATGGACTACATGCCTCAGCTATCGCCATGGGCATTCATCCTGTGAACACATACTCACATACATAATGATCACTCTATGGCTCCAACAACCGTCACCCTTGTGTGTGTGGATAATACTTTGTTCCAAAAGGGGTGTGAATAATACTATCCCGTTATATATAGTGCTCCATGTTCACAAAATTAGATAGCATATCAAATTAGTGGCAGATACATGAACATGGGAGTAGAACCAGAGGGATGTAAGCACAGATGAGAATAGGAGACATCGGAATGGTAGAGAATTGTGGTAGCCAACAATGCTGGAGTTTCAGACCTGGAAGCTTTCCACATATTCCATTATACTTACCTCGTCGTGCTAATGGGCTGGCCATATAAAAGTTTGCCTGTGAGCTTGTACGGGTTAATGGGGTTTGAAGGGGATTGACAGAGATTCAGGTGGATTAAATCCCCTTTGAGTCAAAATCCTCCTAAATCCTCTCCAATCCACTCCAATCCACTTAGGAAGGGGATTGATAGAACAAACTCTGAAGTAGAAGCTTGCCAGCATGTTCGACTAGTTCATGAGAAGGAATGGTTAGATGGATACATAATTGCCGTGGCAGGGACCGTCTTTCCCCAACGAAACTAGGGACCTCTGCGAAGGGCTTTCCTATCTCGGCGGCGGCAGCGCCTACACATGGAAGATGGTTAGCGACGGGCGGCTTCGCGGCTCGTACAACCTTAACAGTATCGATGGCTGCAGGTTCCTGCAACATCGGGTGTGGGACCACTTGCGAAGGTACTGCTGCGGCCTCTATAAGCACGGTTTCATCACCTTAACTTCACCGCCGTCTAGCAGTAGTGTTCCTCTATGGAATCCTTCCTGGGGACGTCCATGGCAATGGGAAGGAGGGTTTCTTGTATTGAGCCATTGAAAAATTCCAGCGAGTCAGCTGGTCTCTTGAGGACGTGTAGCAGATTGTTGGTATTTTTATTACTCCCTCCGATCCATATTAATGGACTCAACTTTATCTAGATACGGATGTATCTAGTTAAGTGTTTAGACTAGATGCATCCGTATCTAGACAATGTTGAGACCATTAATATGGATCGGAGGGAGTACGAGATTCAGTGTATTCTTTTCCATTTTCGTGCTCGATTTCTCATCAATTTTGTACAAATTTGAGAGATAGAAGTTCAATCTCCGTGGAGAATCCATTATGTACGGAGACGCTATACTTAATACCACAACGCCAAGCAGGAACCACCCCACACACACACCACGGCGCTATGCTCTTGAACTTACAAAAAAAAGGACTGACATAGGGCTATTCTAGCATATGAAGGCAGGGTCATAACGCTACATCCTTGATGTGTAGCGATCTTACATGAAACAGTTCACAAACTACATAGAAAAAAGCTGAATGGGGTAATCCTTAAAATTGATTTTGAGAATGCTTATGATAAAGTCAATTGGTTTTTCCTTTAGCAGACACTCAGAATGAAAGATTTTTCTACTGAGTGGTGCGCGTTAATAAATAGCTTTGTTTCGGGAGGAAGTGTAGTCATTAAAGTCAATTACGACACTGGCAAATACTTTCAAACGAAAAAAGGAATTAGATAAGGGGACCCGTTATCGCCAATACTATTTAATATAGTGGCTGATATGTTGGCTATCTTGATCGAACGCGCTAAATCTGAGGGCCAAATTGAAGGTGTGATTTCACATTTAGTCGATGGTGGTTTATCGATTCTTCAATATGCCGATGATACAATTCTTTTTATGAAACATGACATCGAAAAAGCCCGTAGCCTAAAGCTGATTTTGTTAGCCTTCGAGCAACTTTCGGGTCTTAAGATAAATTTGCATAAAAGTGAATTGTTTTGCTTTGACGAGGCTCGAGAAAACACCGCCTTGTATGCTGAACTTTTCGGCTGTGAGAAAGGACAATTTCCTATCAACTATTTGAGTATTCCGATTCATTATCGGAGACTTACAAATGCTGAGTGGAAAAAGGTGGAGGAAAGACTTCAAATACGTTTAAATAGCTGGAAAGGCAAACTCTTATCCCTGGGTGGAAGATTGGTTCTCATAAATTCGGTACTGACGAATATGGTACATTTCATTCTTCCAATTGCCCAAAGGAGTCTTAAAACGATTGGATTATTTCCGGTCTAGATTCTTTTGACAATGGGATTGCGAGAAGAAAAAATATCGGCTAACTAAGTGGAGTGTGGTTTGCTGCCCTAAAGACCAAGGAGGGCTCGGAGTTTATGACCTTGAGGTCAAAAATAGAGCTTTGCTAGGTAAATGGCTCTTCAAGATTCTTTCTGAAGATGGAGTTTGGCAAACCCTTCTTAGGAGAAAGTATGTGGGATCTAAAGCCGTATCTCAGGTTTTTTTGGAAACCGGCGATTCACACTTCTGGGCAGGCCTCATGGCTACAAAGAAGTTCTTTTTCCCACAAGAATGTTTCTCAATTAGGGATGGATCGGAAATTCGTTTCTGGGAGGATAAATGGCTAGGCCAATCCACTCTGAGAGAACAATATCCGGCTCTGTATACTATTGTGCGAAACAAGAGCGACACGATCGCTAAGGTGTTGGGTACCTTCCCACCAACTGTATCGTTCAGAAGAAGTTTACTTGGAATAAGACAAGCATCTTGGGATGCCTTGCTTATTCTATTGGATTCCGTCCAATTGTCGAAAGGTCCAGATAAATTTTAATGGAATCTTACGAAGAATGGTAAATTCTCGGTTGATTCCATGTATAGAGCATTAATCTTACCCGAAGTACCAGTCGATATTAAGAATAATAACAAAATTTGGAAGATGAAGATCCCGCTAAAAACTAAAGTGTTTGCGTGGTATCTTCGTCGAGCAGTAATTCTTACAAAAGATAACCTTGCCAAACGCAATTGGCATGGAAATAAAAAGTGCGTCTTCTGTCAACATGATGAGACTATTACACACTTATTCTTCCAGTGTGAGTAGCCAGTCTATATGGTCAGCCATCCAGATAGGTTCTAACTTACATCCCCGTGTACCGTTGCAAACATTTTTGGCAGCTGGTTAAACGGCGTGGATCCTAGGTTTAAACTCTTCAGTAGGGTGGGAGCGATTGCCGTTATTTGGTCGCTGTGGCTATATAGAAATGATAAGGTTTTTAATGTTAAAAATACTTCTGTTATGCAGGTTATCTATCGGTGTACAGCAACGCTACGAGCATGAACGGCCCTACATCGTGTGGAGCACCGAGACTTGTTTTTGGAGGTGGCATTGCGTTTGGAGGTTGCGGCCAAGGAGTTATTCTCCTGGCATGGATGGCAACATAGTCTCCGGATAGACCTACCACCATCTTAGGAGGCTTTACAATTTCTCATCATGATATGTAATTCGCCTTTTATTTATTTCCGAATTGGGTACTGCTGAACTTGTGGCTGTGTGCATCCTAACTATGCAGAGGCCGGGTGTAATACTTAAAACTTTTAAGTAATAAAATCTCTTTATCTAAAAAAGGGTCATAACGCTACGAAAGAAGTTAGATTCAAAGTTATTTTTGAACCCGGCTCAGTTTTATCCTTCTTCACTTGCTGATGCTTAGCACTTTTAAAGAGTCATGGTCTCATGGGCCCATGCCCGTCAATAAAGCCAGTCAAGAATGGGGAAGGTGTCGTAGTACCTTGTATTCTTCAGATATTATCCCCACTAATTAACACAACTAGATTCCTTGGCGCGGCTTGCCGCGCGCCACCCGTCGTTGACACTGGTTTTCAGTTTGCAAAACGCTATACCAAACATTCATATTATGACACAATAATTATGCATAGCAAAGCTTTATAGGTTTAACTAACTAAATAATCATGTACAACAAACTTACTTCAAATCATCCAGGTTATCTGGGGAAGTGTTTAACTAACTAAATATTTAGTGTTTTAGCAAATCAACACAATCAGTGAATAGCAGCACAAATTATTCATAGTTCAAAATATGCTTTGGGATGGCCAAAGCAATATATACATTCAGAACTTATGAAGCTTAAGCATGCCAAGGGTAACATTTATATAAAAAATTGAAACTCGTGAAATTCTGCAACAGAAGTAATAAACTTCACTTCAGTTTTTGTAGAATTAATCTGAAATCTTCTTGGCCCTTAACACCAACCTCTTTTTTTTCTTCTCTAATGGTAGGTCATTCATATGTTGTACTCGTGCTTTTCAAGGATGAAAGCTGAGCTGCATAATGAAAACAAATGATCAGATTGGGTGCTTAGCCCTGATTTACTTACCCTCATTATGTGTAGCAAAGTTTTTTGAGGTTTGGCCTGAATATCAACATGATATATGCGAGTGAGCAAGAATAAATAACACCCACTTTTTTTGTCTTTTTCAATCAGTTGGATGAATGAACTTAGTATGTCTGCGAGGCAAAATAATAAATTATTGCCTGGCTGATCTTAACCTGGCTGCAAAACCTATCAACATGTAAAAATTAGGGGGCAATTCATGTTCATTCAGGCTTTACCGATATACAAATGGATCAACCTGTCCTATCTGGATCTTTTAGCTCTCCCTGAGCATAGTACAGCCTCTCCTGAAAGAGCAGTTTGAGTGTAAAATCTTAGATAAATTGTCTTTAAATATCAGTTTCAATCATGTAGGTAATTCTATGTGCATACTTGAGTCTCGCAGAAACATAGGGGGAAATTATGAGAACATACACTCTGAAATTAAAGAGGTCTAGCTGGTTAAAATAAAAATCATAATTAAAATTAAAAACCGTTTCTCTATCATTCATTATTTGCGGAACCCTAGATTACATAAACAAAAATACATCATAGTCCAGTTTAAATCTTGCTGATTTATAGGCACTTGATGCTGTGTTTCCAGTTTATCTACTAATTAGAAAATCTAAAAAGGGTATGACATAATATACAAAAAAGAAACATGCAAAGAAGCCATTGACTGATCAAGAAAGCTCACTTTTAAGACAACAGATCTTTTCATTCGACAATAAGGGCCAGGTTCATGAGATTTGGGACTCAGGCACGATAGGTGCTCATGTAGTCCTGAAACAAATAGAAAAGGTGGATTAAGTGATCTTGGAAAGACAGTGAGGAACCAAGAGAAGAGACGATTTATGGGCAAACCAAACTGATATTTCATATCTGCAACATGAATGACGATTTTCTTAGTGGAGTTAGATCAAGAATGTACCATTCATGGCCACTGTCTAGAGCAGATTGTCCATATTGAAGTATTTTCACTATCCTTCTACCACCCGATGGTCAACCTGCACAAACCAGCACTGTCAACACCCCATGGATAGAATTAAAAGCTATATTAGTTGCGCATGTCCACTCTGTCTATGTTGGAAGGGTTCTCCGCTGTCACAATTTATTTACAGTACTCCATACAACATGCACGGAATTCTCACACAAGATATGAACTAAGCTAGGTAGTTTGTAATTTACAATACATAGCTAAATGAATTATTCAGAAACAGTTGACAAAGACCAGCCAAAATACATTCATTTCCCCAGCTTTGAAACAAAATGGATCAAAGTGACGCCAATTCAAAGTCCCCGAGGGAAGGCTCTCCACCAACAGTCAGTATCGTAACCAAGATTTCACACACACAACTCATCTAGCACAAGAAACCGCAGCTCAAACTTAAGTGTATAAAATGAAGAGACCAGAACATGATGACGTGGATCGCACGTTCGTTGGGAGACCCAAGAGGAAGGTATGATGCAGTGTAGCAGCAGTTTCTCTCAGTATGAAACCAATGTTTAATCGAACCAGTAGGAGCAAGAAATCACTTCTGAAGGTTGTTGGTGACGCCGTTTACGATCACCAACGTGGAATCTGCACACAACACAATCAAACTATTTTGCCCCAATGAAACAGTGAGGTTGTCAATCTCACCGGCTTGCTGAAAACAAAGGATTAAACGTATGGTGTGGAAAATAGTAGTAAATTGCAGAGAATGAAAAGGAACAATGTTTGCAGTTGGTTGTATTATCAGTGTAAAAGAATGGACCGGGATCCACAGTTCACTAGTGGTGTCTCTCCATAAAAGAAAACTAACATGTTGGGTGAACAAATTACAGCTAGTCAATTGACAAAATATTGGGCGCATGACAATGCATATATGACATGATGATTACTATGATATTCATGTGGGCATTACGACAAAATACATAGACCGTTATCCAACAGCGTCTATGACTAATAATCCACCGCCAGGTTGTCATCCGAGTTCCCCGTTGGTATTAAGTTGCAAGCAACGGATAATCGCATTAAGTAATGTGCATAATGTAAACAAATGCATTAGACCTAACGGCGCACCCTTAAGCTAAGCATCGGTTATTTTATCCCTAGTGGCAACAACACATCCACAATCTTAGAACTTATTGTCACTCTCCCATATTACCGGAGGCATGAACCCACTATCTAGCATAAATACTCACTCTTGGAGTTACAAGCATCTACTTGGCCAAAGCATCTACTAGTAACGGAAAGCATGCAAGATCATAAATAACATATAAGATAGATTGATAATCAACTTGACATAGTATTCAATATTCATCGGATCCAGCAAACACAACATGTAGCATTACAATAAGATGATCTTGATCATGATAGGCAGCTCACAAGATCTAAACATGATAGCATAAAGTGGAGAGACAACCATCTAGCTACTGCTATGGACCCGTAGTCCAAGGATGAACTACTCATGCATCACTCCGGAGGTAGGCATGGTGATGTAGAGCCCTCCGGTGATGATTCCCCTCTCCGACAGGGTGCCGGGAAGAGCTTCTGAACCCTCCCGAGCTAGGGTTGACGGCGGCGGCGTCTCTAGAACTTTTCGTGGATAATGGCTCGGGTATTTAGGATTTTCGCGTCGGGAGGAATGAATAGGCGAAAGGGCGGCGGCTGGAGACGCCCGTGGGGCCCACACCACCCCACGGCGCGGCAGGGGGGCCCGCGTGGCCCCATGGTGTGGCTGCCTCGTGGCTCCCCTCCGTCTCTCCTTTGGACTCCGTGCACGTGTTGGAAAAATAGGAGGTTCTGTCCAAGTTTCGTCCAATTCCGAGAATATTTCCAGACTAGCTTTTCTAGAATACAAAAACAGAAGAAAACAGGAACTGGCACTGTGGCATCTTGTTAATAGGTTAGTCTCATAAAATGCATAAAAATGCTATGAAGTGCATATAAAACATGTAACAATTGATATAATATCAACATGGAACATCAGAAATTATAGATACGTTTGAGACGTATCAGAACACCACAAGCTGCAAGATCGTAGAGTTCGGAAATAAACGATGGAAAAACAAAGCAGCGAGCAAGATATAAATAGAAGCAGAGTATAAATAAAATTTGGAAAATACATAAGCTAAGGACAACAATAAGGAAATGCAGAGGAACGACAGTTATATACCTGACAGAAAGACCGATGTAGCGACGGCTCACAACAACACACCTGAAAGAAACAAAAGCAACGGTGATTATGTGACCCATACCAAGAACTATTAACACGCAGGAATATATAGAAATCTAGCAATCCTAATACACATGATGCACATAGAAGTTAGTCGTATGACCTCCAAGGAGAGGGACACCGGCAGAACAAACTAATTACCGCCAGGATAATCACATCAAATGTATTTTGTTACCATGACTACACAGAACTACAAAGCTAACAATCTAACTCACGCGTCCAGGGAGACTCGTCTTGCAGCTGCAACGCCTGTGGCCTGCGCTTCTGTCCGATTACCCACGCGTTCCTCCATGCCGAGCGTTCCATGCTGAGCGTCACGGCGCCAGCTTGGAGAAGGTTGGGGTGGCTCGAGCACCACTCAGTTGATGACGGCGACAAAGAGCTGCGACAGTCGGAGAAGGGTGGCCGGTATTTCTTTTGAATATTGTAATCAGGTGTAGTCTGGCTGCAAAGTACAACACATATCAATTACATTAATGATTTTATCAAAACACCGATAGACAATACCTGTAGCTATATGTACAAATTGATTGTAAAATAGACACAGGGAATACAATTTTAAGTATATATATAACCAATAATGCAGGAACTTTGCTTGCACCATAGTCTTTCCAAAAATGCAAAACAACTTTACCTCTTAATTATAATAGTACACAATAGACTGATATGCTCCATCACCATAGGAAATAACATCTGAGCTCCAACAACATGCCAGGGCACCATCACTGCATGAAATTCAAGAACCATGAGCTAAAAGAAAAAAATGGGGAGCCTTCATGCTAGATGGGTTTTCATTGGAAGATGGCATGAATACCTTATTTACCTCCATCGCAAATAGAAAGTGCCCAGTGAGAGTGGAGGAGCAGCAGCTCACAGAGAACTACATGTCCACAATTTCTTGTTAATGTCGTCAAAGCTGAAACCACATCAAAACTGAAATTGTAGCAAGCATGCCCAACGATAATTAGTAGTGCCCTGTAAATTTTGAGACAAATATTAACATGAAGATTATTGGTTCAGTCAATATGGGAAAGACATTTACAAAATTGAACCAAGAAAGACATTCAATATCCAAATAATTTGAGCCACTACAATCTTTGGAATAATCCAATTGACAGCTTGGAGATATGAAACATGTGAGACGTTCTAGCGAAAAATAGAATTGATCAGCAGCTTTGGCAGTGGGCACACGAAAACTGACCTGTATGGCTCCGGTGATGCACCTGGGTTACTGAAAGTGCATCTTCCCTAGATGATGTTTTGGTGTTAGTGATAACACAATTATGTATCTAACGATGTTTTTTGAGCTTCCAGGGATTATTGTTATAAGCGTCATCGAATAGAGCTTGCAATTTGGTCTTAGCAGTTTTCTGCTCCAGGCAGCGGTAGTACCGCCAGGAGGGGCGGTAGTACCGCTGCGCAGTTCTTCCTCGCAAGCTCTGCCAGCTACCGCTGGCGGTACCGCTGGTGGTACCGCCATTTTTCAGCTTCTGTCTCCTTCAGCGGTAGCTCCAGTGGTACCGGGGCGGTAGTACCGCAGCCCCAGCGGCAGTACCGCCAGCCCCAGCGGTGGTACTGCTGCGTGCATTTCCAGTGCGCTGCAAAGGTTCCAGCTACCGCTGCGGTACCGCCCGAGGTACCGCTGTTCTGCACCCTCTGTTTCATCGAGCGGTAGCTGCAGCGGTACCGCGGCGGCAGTACCGCTGGGCAGCGGTGGTACCGCTGCCCCAGCGGTAGTACCGCTTTGAAGACAGGCGCGCGTTCCAGCAAATCTAGCTGTTTGAATTGAAGACGAAGGAAGGCAGCGGTAGTACCGCTGTCCCCAGCGGTAGTACCGCCGCGGGAATTTGGCTGCGCAACGGCCACTTTTGGAGGAGCTATTTAAAGAGGTCTTCTTCCTCACTTGAAGACTAAGCTTCGAGCAATCTCTCTCTCCTCCATTATTGAAGCTTCAACCTACTAAGATCTCCTACTCCAACCACCCAAACGTCTTGATACTTTGTGGAGTGAAGGAGGAGGTCTAGATCTACATCTTCACCGAAGGAATTTCATTTTCCCCCACACTCTCCGTGTGGATCTTGCATCTTGGGTTGCTTGTAACCCTAGGTGCCTTTGTGAGTCTCGGAGGAAGTCCGAGGCATTGTTGGGAGGCTCCAACTCATTGTGGAGTTCCCCAACCTTTGTGTACCGGCTTGGTCAACGCCATCAAGGTGACCTCATAGTGGAAGAGCCAAACCCCCACGGGTAAAGCTCACGGAGAATAGAGTGAGCACATCCGTGCTATTGGAGCGCCTAGGTGGCTCCACACTCCTCCAACGTAGACGTACTTCCCTTGGGAAGGAACTACGGGAAACATCTCCGTGTCTCCACTTTGCGGTTATTTCTATCCTTTACTTGTTGCTTCCGCTACGTTTTTACCTTGCTTGTATCACATAGGTTGCTATCACCTAGTGCACATCTAGTCAACCTTGTTATACTTTGCTCAAGCCCTAATTAATCGAAAAAGAATTAAAATTTGGTAGTCGCCTAATCACCCCCCCTCTAGTCGACATATCGATCTTTCAATTGGTATCAGAGCCTCGCTCTTATCTAAGGCTTCACCGCCTAAGAGAATATGTCGGACAACTTGGACCCAACCGCGTCGGTAACTAATGAACGCCTTGGTGAGGTTGTTAGTGATCTCAAGAGTGAGATGTCTAATCTCAATACCGAGATCACTACCAACCTCAACCTAAGCATGAAGGAATCGATGCGGGAGATGTTCAAGGAGTTTCTAGGGAAACCGGAACCTAAGATTGATTTACCCCCCGCGGAAAAGGAGTCGGAGAAGGTAGATGTTCTTCCTTCTTCGGACCTAGTCAATGTGGACGGAAAGGCAAAAGCCAATCCCGAAACAACGAATGCCGCGGAGGGTAACTCAATCCCAAGGAAGCCGGGGGTGTATGCAAGTGTCCCACCGGGACAAGTGTATAACACAATCCACCAACACGTCTCTCCGCCACACATCGCCAATATGGGCGCACCTCCTAAGCTTGATCCAAAAGACTTTCCTAATTGGCAATATGCTATGCGATCACACATGTCTAGTTGTTGTGTTTTCTTGATTGACATTTTAGAGCAAGGCTTCTATCCTCAAGACACTCAACATGACTTCAACGGAGAAGGCCAATCATCAACTCAACGCCACCGCCATGCACATGATCAAACGGCCGCCGGCCCAACTTATACCACCATATCCGGATGTGCAAGACGGCAAAGCAATGTTGGGATAAACTCCATAACTTGTTCTTGGGGAATGAAAGCATTCAACTTTCCAAGTATGAAGCGGTTCAAGACGAAGCCGATGAGTTCGTGATGAATGAGGATGAGACACCCGAAGATCTCTATCGAAGGCTCACCGCTCTTTCCATCACCTTGAATGATTTTGGCTTTGAGAAGTTTGAAGATAATTGGATCAAGCGCAAGTTTCTCAAGGCAATCACTCCCTCAAATCAAGGCTTGGCTCAAACCATTCGATCAAGACCGGACTTCTCAACACTTGATTCCAACACCGTGCTCAACGAGTTTGTATCCATTGGAATGGTGGTCAAGAGCTCCATTCATGCTCATGCTCGGCAAAGAGGACTTGCGGGACACTCTCCAAATGTTGCTTTGAAGTCCACGGCCATCACTAGTGAAGAAGAGTATGAACATGGAGTTGAAGAGGAGGATTCGGAGGACGTCAAGCAAGAATATTATGAGCACATGGCCCTTGCTTCAAGAGCCTTTTGGGGCAACCGTTCCAAGAGATCTCATCAAGACCTTTTGCTAAGAAGAACTTCGTTGCAAGACCAAGAGGAGACCGTCCAAAGACTTGCTATAATTGTAGTAATCTCAATCACTACATTGCCGATTGTCCTTGGGAGAATCGAGAGGACCACAATGGCAAGCTTGTGAGAAAAGACAAGTCCAAGGGCAACGGCAACAAGAACTACGTGAAGAAGAGGGTTCCAATGCCTTGTGTGTTCAAGATAGAAAAGTTTTGGAAGAATACATGTCCGGTGATGAAGATGAAGATGAAGTTGGAGCTACCGCTCGCATTGCCATAGCTACACCTTCCTCTACACCGTCATCCCTATTTGAATCCCCCAATGAGAATGAGTCCATTCCCTACACATGTCTCATGGCAAAAGCCACCTCGGTAACTCCTTCTACCAAACCTATTGCCTCTACACCTCCTTCCTTATTGGATTGTGTAGAGAATGTTGTGAAGGAGCCCCAAAGTCCAAATGAGGTGGACTTGTGGCTAGCTAATCTTAAGGAGAAGATAAAGTGAATGTTGATGCTCTTTTGGAGCAACTTGAGGAAACTAACTCTCTTGTAGATCAAAAGGAGGAGATCATTTCGGGCATGGCAAACCGTGAGGTTGACTATGCTAATGAGATAGCGGATTTCTCTATCGCTCTTGAAAAGAGCAAACTCGTAGAAGGTCTCTTGAGGAGGCCCTATCTAATTCCGAGGAATCCTATGCTATTGACATGTCTAGAGTTAAAAAGGATCATGAACATGCTCTTGCTACTTCTAAAGTCTATAAGAATGAGAAGCTTGAGCTAGGCATTGAACATGCTAGACTTGAGAAGGAAAACAAGAGACTTGATGAGGAACTCAAAACCCTCAAAGAGTCTTTTGCCAAACTTGAGAAGTCTCATGATCAATTCCTAGGTCAACAAGTGAAAGAAGTTATTGCATCCACATCAAATGAAATTGTTGCTAAATCTATTATTTGTTGTGAGCATGCTAATCTTGTTGAAGAGAATGCTAGGTTGAAATCTCAACTTGAGAAGGGCATTTTGGCTTGTGCCCAAGGAGAAAAGAATCTCAATGACCTTTTGAGTAATCAAAAGGATCAAATTGGAAAGAAGGACTTGGTTTCTCTACCAAGTCAAAGAAGAAGAACAAGAAGAAGAAGAAGCCTTCTCCCTCTTCAAAAGCTATTATCTTTGTGAAGGAGGGGGAGTTGGCTAAAGAGAAGGAGACCAACACCGTTGTGGGTTGAGGTCACAAGGGACCTTCCTACCCATAATGACTTTGCCGGCAAATATAACCCATCTTATGTTCTTATGAAATCTAAAGATGGTCATGTTTATGCTAAATATGTTGGCACTTCTTATGGTGATGATTATCATTGGACTATTTGGGTTCCAAAGACCCTTGTGACTAACAAGAAAGGACCCATCGAAAAATGGGTACCTAAATCGAAGTCTTGATTCCTTGTAGGGTGTGGCGTCCGGTGCGGGTCGATGGACGGTGGATAGTGGCGCATCCCAACACATGACCGGACGCATTGACTTGGTGGATGATATTGAACCTCCTCTACCTCAATATTCACGAGTCAAAATTGGTGACAACCGCGAGCTTAAGGTATTGGGACGAGGCAAGGTCGTTGTTGCTAGAGAGGTCTCTATCAAGAATGTACTTGTCGTTGAGTCCCTTGGCTACAACTTACTCTCCGTCTATCAACTTACTAAAAGTGGTTATGGGTGTTACTTTGATGACGAGAGTGTGATCATCACCGTGAAGGGATCTCTTAAAGTAGTCTTTGTTGGACATGTCGAGTACGGCATGTATGTGCTTGATTTCTCGAAAGAGAGCATGTCGGCCGCGACTTGTCTAATGGCTAAAGTTGATGTGGGTTGGCTTTGGCATCGCCGACTAGCCCACACCAATATGAGAACACTCCATGATCTTCAAAGTGGTGATCACATTCTTGGACTAACCGATATTAAGTTTTCCAAAGATCGTGTGTGTAGATCATGCGTTCTAGGAAAGCAACATGGAGAAGCCCATCCATCAAAGACGAAGATTACCACCGACAAGATTCTTGAGCTCATTCATTTGGACCTTTTGGTCCATTATCTTATGATAGTCTTGGTGGGAAGAAGTATTGCTTGGTGATTGTTGATGACTATTCAAGATACACATGGGTCTATTTCTTCAAGAAAAGAGTGAGACTCAACAAAGAGTCATTGACTTCATCAACATGTCTCAACGCCAATATCAAGAGAAGATCATGACAATTCGAAGTGACAATGGGTCCGAATTCAAGAACTACACCGTGGAGGGGTTTCTTAGTGAAGAGGGATTGCTCATCAATATTCCACTCCATACACCCCTCAACAAAATGGTGTTGCGGAGAGGAAGAACCGGACTCTTATGGATGCGGCTAGGACCATGATTGCGGAGTATGCTTCTCCGTTCAACTTTTGGGCCGAAGCCATCTCCACCGCTTGTCATGCAACAAATCGGTTATATCTCCGCAAGCTATTGAACAAGACCCCATATGAGATTCTTCTTGGGAAGAAACCGGATCTTTCTTATTTTCGTGTCTTTGGATGCAAGTGCTTCATTCGCAAGAAAGGTAACCGGTTATCTAAGTTTGAGACTAGATCTATAGAGGGCATCTTTGTTGGTTACTCCACAAACTCTCACGGCTATAGAGTCTACAACAAGACCACCGGTCAAGTTGAAGAATCTAGTGACGTGAAGTTTGATGAGGATAATGGCTCCCAAGTGGGGCAAGTTGATCCTAATGTTGTAGGTGATGTACCTATGGAGCTCGCTCTAAGAAGGATGGCAATTGGGGACATTCGTCCCATTGAAGAGGATCCCCTCAAGTTCAAGATCCTCCTCGAGCTCCTCCTCAAGTCATACCATCACCAACTCAAGATCCTCCCCGTAACCAAGAACAAACTCCGAGCCCTCAAACAAGTGAGCAAGGTCAAGAACAAGATCAACCTAGTGGTTCCTCTCCACAACTTGATGTTCAAGACCAAGCTCTAGATGGTGCACACGACAATGATCAAGAACAAGATCAAGGTGGTCCACATCAAGATCAAGCTCAAGATCAAAACAATGCACATGACTCCGATGATGAAGGAAATGATCAAGTCATCTCTCAAGAAACTTCGGAGGAGACCAAGAAGAGAAGAGAATTGCGAAGAGAGCAAAAATTAACTCGCTTAGAGCATACATTGGACAAAGTTCTTGGAGGTGTCCAAAGCAAGGTCGTCACAAGAAAACAATTGGCAAGCTTTAGCACCAACCATGCTTTTGTGTCCTTCATCGAGCCCAAGAAGGTGTATGAAGCTCTTGAAGATCATGATTGGATTGATGCCATGCATGAAGAACTCAATAACTTCAAGCGCAACAAGGTGTGGAAGTTGGTGCCAAGGCCAAATGGGTGCAAGAACGTCATCGGCACCAAGTGGGTCTTCAAGAACAAGCAAGATTCGAACGGCATTGTCATTCGAAACAAGGCAAGATTGGTGGCACAAGGCTACTCTCAAGTCGAAGGTGTTGACTTCGGTGAAACCTATGCCCCCGTTGCTCGTCTTGAATCTATTCGCATCTTGCTTGCATATGCATCTCATCATAACTTTAAATTGCAACAAATGGATGTTAAAAGTGCCTTCCTTAATGGTCCTATTAATGAGTTGGTATATGTTAAGCAACCTCCCGGGTTTGAGGATCCCAACCATCCGGACCATGTTTACAAGCTCGACAAGGCGCTCTATGGCCTTAAACAAGCCCCACGTGCGTGGTATGAGCACCTTCGAGAGTTTCTTGTAGACCGTGGATTCCAAGTTGGTGTTATTGACCCCACCCTCTTTACCAAGAAGGTGGGTGGCAATCTTTTCATATGCCAACTCTATGTAGATGACATCATTTTTGGTTCTACTAACAATGCTTTCAATGATGAGTTTGCAAAGCTAATGACAAGCAAATTTGAGATGTCCATGATGGGGGAGTTGAAGTACTTCCTAGGATTTGAAGTGAAGCAATATAGGGAAGGTACCTTCGTCAATCAAGCCAAATATACCCAAGACATGCTCAAGAGGTTCACGATGACGGAGCTCAAACCTTACAAGACACCCATGTCCACCTCCGTCGACCTCCACACCGACACCGAGGGTAACGATGTCGATCAAAAACTCTATCGCTCGATGATTGGCTCTTTGCTTTATCTTTGTGCATCTAGACCGGATATTATGTTTAGTGTGGGTAAGTGTGCAAGGTATCAAGCGGCTCCCAAAGAGAGCCACTTAGTGGCGGTTAAGCGCATCTTTCGATATTTGCTTCATACCCCAAACTTTGGTCTTTGGTATCCCAAGGGTTCAAGCTTTCATCTCATGGGTACTCGGATGCGGATTATGCCGGAGAGAAGAAGGATAGGAAGTCTACATCCGGGAGTTGTCAATTTCTTGGCCGCTCCTTGGTGTGTTGGTCTTCCAAGAAGCAAAATTGTGTTGCTCTCTCCACCACCGAAGCCGAGTACATCTCCGCCGCAAGTTGTTGTGCTCAACTCTTATGGATGGTGCAAACAATGAAGGATTATGGTATTATCTTCTCCAAGGTGCCCCTCTTGTGCGATAATGAAGTGCTATCAAGATCGCCCACAACCCCGTGCAACATGCCAAGACGAAGCATATTGAAGTTCGTCATCATTTCATCCGGGAGCATGTGGAGAGGGGCAACATTGACCTTTCTTTTGTAGGAACCAAGGATCAACTTGCGGATATATTCACGAAGGCCCTTGATGAACCAAGATTTCGAGAGTTGAGGAATGAACTAAATGTCATTGATGCGAGCAACTTTGCTTGACCGCCTTGCACAAGTACCCTTAGTAGACATCGTAACTAGTTTAGATGCATGCATGGACATAGGGGGAGTGTAGCTCAACTCATGAGTCAACACTACTTCTATTATGCGCACATAGACAATTCGTGCTTCATTTGGTCACTCCGGTGACAAATTGTGCTTAAACGATGAGTATTGGCCTTGAACCCAAGATATATCTTCGCGGTTTTGGGTTGATAATTGCTCATACATGGTGGCCTAGGCCACCGCCCTCCTCCTTATGAGGAGTTGGTTTTATTTGGATCTTATTTGGTGTTTTAGACCTCTTTTTGGGGAGAGAACTCAAGCTTGGGTCTTCAAGTTTGGTTTTTGCAAACTTGAGTTTCTTCTCCTCCTCAGCTACTTGTCTATCCCAAGCCAACACTCTTTCTTAAAACAGCCCTCTCTCTCTCTAAAAATGCCTTTTTCATGCTCTTGGTTGTTTGGATGGTCGGAAACGGCGGTCAAATCGGCTTAGGGGCTCATTTTTGAGCCCTGCTGCTTTTGCCCCAAACGCCGGTACTACCGGGCACCCTGGCGGTACTACCGCTGCGCGTGCTTCACAGCACTGTGCAGCGCGGTATCGCCACGGTGCCTGTTTTTACCGGGACCGGTACTACCGCTGGATGGAGCGGTAGTACCGCTCGCGGAGTTTGGACAGGATAAGGCTCGGGGTGACTCGTTTTTGAGGGTTCCTCCCTCATTTCGTTTCTTCCCCAACCCCTTCCCCTCCCACCTCCGCCGCCGCCGGCCACTCCTCCGCCGGATGGAGCTCTCCCCAGGCTTGGATCTTCAACCTCCACGCCCCGGGATGCCTCCTGCATCTCTCCTCCTCCTCGATCCTCTGCCATGAGTTCCGGTATGCCCTATGATGGGGGGATGATAACCCGGTAGGCCCATGAGAGGGAAGCATGACCCGCCAGGCAGGAGGCCCGGTCAGGCCAGCTAACCATCACATGGGCCGGGTTATGTTGCTGGGCCAGAGGCTTTGGCGGTAACCCGGTTCAGGAAGGGAAGTTTCTAGAAGACCAGAGGCGGTTCGTGACTTGGAGGATACGAAGGCTAGAAGAGCTAGAATAGGATTCCGAGTCTGGGTAGAGCCCGGGTTCGTATTGTAAAGTGCCAGGAGACCCGGTAGTCTATATAAACCGGTCCCTGAGCCCTAGTTGAGAGAGAACTTTACGATCCAAGCTTAGGCGAGAGAACCACCGAGAGAAACACCACAACCTTGTAACCTAGATCGAGATCCGGCTCTGTTGTCGTAGCCGGGTTATCGAGATCGAGATCAATAACAAGATAGCAGGAAGTAGGTCTTTATCTCCAATGGAGAGGCCGAACCTGGGTAAACCTTTTGTCCCTGCAATGCTAAACAATCTCCCAGACGCTAGTGTCGCCTTGCCCATCAACTCAAGCTACCCCAAAGTAGCATCTGCCGTGTTATCTACCCCACGACAGTTGGCGCCGTCTGTGGGAATCGCGTCCAAAGGTGTCACCATCATGGGAGAAGCAAGCAAGGAGTAGAGAACTATGTTTTCGGCGAGATCACCCTCAATTCACAAGGAGAGCCCATCGTTGATGATTTTGGCTGGGGGCCGGAATCAGATCTACTTGAATCAGGTGATGTTATTCCAATTGGCAAGTTTAACGTTTTTGTTGGTATGATTGCAACTAGATCTGCTAGTGATGGAGACTATGAATCTGTGTCAGGAGCTGCCACAATTGTTCAATCTGATGGAGAAGAATCAGTTGGTACGGCTGAAGATGAGCTGCCCCTGGACGTGCACGAGGAGAGATCGGGAAACCCGGCTCCAGTCCCGGGTGATGTGGGGACTATGCAGATTCAGAATCGATCCTGCCCTTGTTCGAAGGCCGGTTCGGATATGGAGTAGAAGAAGAGGACGAAGAGGAGCAAGAGTCCGTTCCAAGCCCGGTTAGGAGGGTGGCGGTTTACACGCTCCTTCGATCAACGCGGGGGCATCACCGTCAACGGTTGTGCCACCAGCTTTTACTCCGGGTCAGCAGCAGCAACAATTGCCACCAGTGTTGGAGCTGGCGGGCCAAAGGGTTGATGGAGACCCGGCTTCGGTATCAGAGGAAAGTGAAAACACGGCGCGTTACAGGAATAGCTTCGGTTTTCTCAATAACCGAGCTCAGGGTGAGGAAAGAAACAATGCAACTGGGCCCGGGCCATGTTTAACAATGGCCTGGTCCTAGATCCAACCGCACTTACGAGGATTGTTACTCCAGAGAACGCAGCAGCAAGAGCTATAGAATTGGATACAGCACGCCGGGCCTTGGAGCAGGTGCGCAGAGACACAATGGCAGAAAAAGAAGATATGGAGATTAGGCGAAAGCAATTAGAGGATGAGGAAAATCGTCTCAATGAGATGACCAGGGCACACCGGAGGAGGCACCAGAGCCGGCTGGCCCCTGGAGAAAACGCCATAAACCCAGCAGTATTGTTTAGGACCCCAGAAGATCAACCAGTTGGTGTAACCCAGGTGGCTCCAGTTGTTAGAGCAAATATAGAACCAGACAGAGGAACAGGAGCAGCTGGGTTGCAGTTGCAGCGGCGCCGGGTCTTCTCGCTGGGGGAGCCAGGGGAAATCCGGGTCTGCCGCCCAGGACACCAAGGTTTCATACGCCGGCGGGTCACTATTCCAATCCAGCAGATAACGTATATGCCGCAACTTTGGCACTAGATCGTATTCCATTAGGAGACTCGCCAGCAGAGGTTGAAGCTCGGCGTGCCATTGACATGTTACGCACTGCGGTTGCTCAGCAAGTTCAGTATTCAAAAGAGAAAAGTGCGCTTCATTCTACAACATATCGTAGCAAGAGTCGCCATGGGGGAAACCCGCCATTGGCCGGGTTTGCCGCGGCACAGCAGCAAAACCCGCCCCAGCAGAACCAAAACCAGAATAATCAGCAGTATCAACCCGCCCCTGCAATTTCTGTGGCTCAGCAGATAGTCAATAGATCGCGGGCAGGAAGGAGTGCAGCTAATGCAAACCCGGCAGTACCAGCAGCTGGAGCACCACAAGGAGGACCGGGTCCCGTGCCAGCAGCATCTGCAAGCTCGCCGGGTAACATTAATCTTTTAGCAAGTTCTTCCACTTTGGCGGGTCCCAAGTGTCTTTCAGATGCCATTAGAGCAGAGCCTTTCCCTGAGAAGTTCAAGGAGCCAAGCAAGATTGCCAATTATGAGCCGAGCACAGACCCGGCGAGTTGGTTGAGCAGTTATGAGATGGCGATGTGTATACGCAATGCCACAGAGAACGTTTGTGCAAAGTATATGTATTTGATGATGAGTGATGGTGCAGCAAAGTTGTGGTTCAAGAATCTGCCAGAGAAATCTATCAATTCTTGGGATGAGTTGAAAACAATTTTCATCAAGCACTTTCAGGGCACGTGCAAGCGTTTATTTTCCATTGAAGATCTTGATCGTTGCGTACAGAGGAAGGGCGAGTCAGCTCGTCACTGGATGGGCCGGGTCACGGAGATCCTGCACTCTTCATCAGGTATCGAGCCCAAGGATGCAATTTCATCGATGGAGAAAACTTGCAAGTACGCTCCCTTGGTCAGAAGCTGGGTCGCATGAAGGAAGGACACCGGGTTAAGCCCGTTACTATGGCAGAGTTGATGGATGCGTGCAACAGACATGCAGCCACGGACAAAACCCAGGATGATAGTGAGGAAGAAAAAGGGAAAGGTGCTGCGAACAATGGAGGAAAGAACAATGGCCCGGGAAACAATAACAACAGCAATCAGAACCAGCACAAGCGTGGGCATCAGGAAGGAAACTCAGAGCTAGTTGCAAATGCAAATGCCGGGTTTCAGAGGCAAAGGATGGATGGGAATTATCAGGAAAACAGAGGTTATCAGGAAAACAGAGGTTATCAGGGAAATAATGGGAGTTATGGTGGTGGAAATAGTTATCAAGGAACACGCCCAATGAGCACTGAAGAGGCCTTCAGGATGCCGTGTCCTCGTCATAGCAAGAACGGCAGACCGCCAATCATTCATTGGCCCAGTGTGTGGATTTGAACAGGTGGAAAAACAATGAGATTCAGAGAGCTCTGCAAGGAGCAAACAGGAGTGGAGGACCCGGCCCGAGTGCTAACCCGGCTGCGGGACCTCTAACTGGAGCAAACGCGGTACCAACTGGAAATACAGGACCCGGCCAAAATACAGGTAATCAGGGTGGATTCTCGAACCAGCCGAGGCAACTTGGCCAATATCATATATATACCAGTGGCACGACCAAGAGAGAGAAAGATAGTCAAAAGGGCAGTTAATTCAGTGGCTGTAGGGGTACCAAGGTATTTGAGATGGTCAGAGCATACTATTACTTGGAGCAGAGCAGATCACCCGGATGTGGTGGAGCACCCGGGTCTGCTTGCGTTAGTTGTGGCTCCTCAAGTTCATGGCTTTGAGTTAAAGAAGGTTTTGATGGACGGTGGCAGTAGCATTAACATCTTGTACTGGGAAACATTTATGCGTATGGGTCTGAAGGAGTCACAGTTGCAGAAAACGTCAACAATATTTCATGGTATAGTTCCTGGGAAGTCTGCTACACCTGAGGGAAAAATTTCATTAGAGGTTGCTTTTGGCGAGTCTATCCATAACTTCAGATCAGAGTGGCTCACCTTTGAGGTGGTGAAATTTCCAAGTCCTTATCATGCGTTGTTTGGAAGGCCGGCCTTTGCCAAGTTCATGGCGAGGCCGTGTTATGTATACTTGCAGTTGAAGATGCCGGGTCCCAAGGGGATCATCACTGTTCATGGTAACAGAGAAATTGCAGCAGAATGTGACGAGGGAGATGCAGCCCTGGCAGAGCGAACTTGTGCTAGAGAGGAGTTGAAAGCTTACAGGTCTAATCTTGACCCGCAGGATAACAAGGCGCTCAAAAAACCAACAACAGAAGATGACAGGGCAAAGTTTAAAGCAGCAAAGGATACTAAGATGGTGGATTTTGTGCCTGGGGATTCCTCCAAGCAGTTCGCCATAGGGACCAGCCTAACTGATAAATAGGAAAGCGCGCTCATCGAGTTCATCCGTGAGAATCGGGATGTTTTTGCGTGGACACCTAGTGACATGCCAGGCATTCCGACTGAACTCGCTGAGCACCGTTTACATGTTGATCCAAAGGCAAGGCCGGTGAAACAAGGTTTGAGAAAAATGAACGCAGAGAGAAGAAAAGCTATAGGAGAGGAGATAGCCCGGTTATTGGAAGCCGGCTTTATCATGGAGGTTTTCCACCCAGAGTGGTTGGCTAACCCGGTTTTGGTTCTGAAGAAAAATAATGAGTGGAGGATGTGTATTGATTTTACAAGTCTCAACAAGCATTGTCCAAAAGACCCGTTCGCACTGCCGCGCATCGACCAAATTGTTGACGCAGTGGCAGGCAGCGAGCTCTTGTGTTTTCTGGACGCATATTCAGGTTATCATCAGATCAAGCTTAACAGGCAGGATTGGGAAAAGACATCGTTCATCACCCCTTTGGTGCTTTTTGCTACAAACCATGACTTTTGGGTTGAAGAACGCAGGAGCAACTTATCAGAGGTGCATTCAAAATTGTTTTCATGATCAGATTGGGCGCAATGTGCATGCTTATGTGGATGATGTGGTGATCAAGTCAGAAAAAGCCGGGTCATTTATCAGCGACCTTACAGAAACATTCAAAAATTTGAGGAAGTACAAGATGAAGCTCAATCCTACAAAGTGCGTGTTTGGAGTTCCAGCGGGAAAATTGCTCGGTTTCATTGTGTCAGAGCGTGGAATTGAGGCAAACCCGGAAAAAATCAGAGCCATCCAAGTTTGAAAAAACCTGAGGAATTGGCAGATGTTCAGAAGTTGACAGGATGTGTGGCTGCGCTAAGCCGGTTTATATCCCGGCTCGGAGAAAAAGCAATACCTTTATACAAGTTACTGAAGAAAACAGACAATTTTGTGTGGAATCAGGAAGCAGACGAGGCATTTGAAGCTCTGAAGAAACAATTATCAAAAGCGCCAGTTCTGGCGGCCCCGGGTCCCAAGGAACCCATGCTGTTATACGTCGCTGCCGGGCCTCAAGCTGTGAGTGCTGTGGTGGTGGTCGAGCGTAAGGAGGAAGGCAAGGAAAACCCGGTTCAGAGGCCGGTTATTATGTTAGTGAGGTGTTATCAGAAGCAAAGCAGCGCTATCCGCATTGGCAGAAGCTAGTATTTGGTGTTTTCATGGCAAGCAGAAAGTTGAAGCCATATTTTCAGGAGCATCCAATCACAGTGGTGAGTTCAATACCCTTAGCAGATATTATCAGGAATTCAGAAGCTACAGGAAGAATTGCCAAGTGGGCAATAGAGATGGGGCCTTACCACATTGACTATGTGCCTCGTACAGCTATCAAATCGCAGGCATTGGCGGATTTTCTTAATGATTGGACACAGTTGAGTGCACCACCTCTTGCGCCGGGTCTCAAACCTTGGGTTATGCACTTTGACGGGTCTAAGCAAGCACAAGGTTCAGGAGCTGGAGTTGTGTTAACTTCTCCCAAGGGTGATAAGCTGAGCTATGTTTTGCAAATTCACTTTGATTGCTCTAACAATGTGGCAGAATATGAGGCTTTGTTACATGGTTTGCGTATGGCAAAGGAGATGAGCATCAAGCATATTAATTGTTATGGGGATTCAGATCTAGTGGCACAGCAAGTTTCAGGAACATGGGATAGAAAAGATGCGACAATGGCGGCTTACAGGAGAGAGGTGGACAGGGTAGCCGGGTTTTTCTCAGGCTATCAGGTGGATCATATTGACCGCAGGAAAAATGATGCTGCAGATGCTTTGTCAAGACTCGGCTCACGCAGAGAGCCGGTTCCACCTAACGTTTTCTTGGACGAGCTATGGACTCCATCAGTTAAGCCTCAGGGCGTAGAGGAACTGGCGGGTCAGGAAGACCCGGATTCGCAATTGGTAGCAGCAACTCATGAAATTCCAGAGTGGACAGAACCTTATTTGGCGTATCTTTTGCGTGGAGAGCTGCCAGAGCAGGAAGTTATATCCCGGCAAATTGTGCGCCGGGCTAAGGCTACGTAGTTATTGATGGCGAGTTATATAAGAGAAGTGTTTCTGGAGTATTTCAGAGATGTGTGTCTGGAAAGGAGGGCCGGCAAATTTTGAAAGAGATTCATGAGGGAGATTGTGGTCATCATGCTTCAACAAGGTCTTTAGTAGCAAAAGCTTTCAGACACGGCTTCTTCTGGCTCACAGCTCAGGCAGATGCAGAGCGCTTGGTGAGTAGATGTGATGGTTGCCAAAGATATGCACGGCAAATTCATGTGCCGGCTCAGGAGTTGCGAACAATACCCTTGACTTGGCCCTTTGCAGTTTGGGGGCTTGATATGGTGGGTCCTTTTAGCATGTCTCCTTGCAAGAAAACCCACCTCTTGGTTGCCATTGATAAGTTTACAAAGTGGGTTGAGGTGATGCCTGTTACTAATTGTGAAGCAGCTACAGCAGTCAAGTTTTTGAAGCAGATCATACACAGGTTTGGGTATCCTCATAGTATCATCACAGATAATGGTACTAACATGTCCCTTGGTGAGATGGCAAAGTTTTGTGGAAATCAGGGTATACGTTTAGACGTTGCTTCAGTTGCTCATCCACAGGCCAATGGACAAGTAGAACGAGCAAATCAGGAGTTGCTTCGAGGTTTGAAACCACGTCTCCGGGTTCCGTGTCTCAGAGCTGCTGGAGCGTGGGTTGAGGAGTTGCCATCAGTAGTTTGGGGAATCAACACAACACCAAACAGATCCACAAAGATGACCCCTTTCTTTATGGTGTATGGGGCAGAGGCAGTTTTGCCAAGTGATATAATTCATGACTCGCCTCGCGTGGCGGCTTATGTTGAAACAGAAAATGAGCAGACCCGGCAGGATTCTGTGGACCTGCTTGAGGAGCATAGAGAACAAGCACTGGAGAGATCAGCAGTATATCAGCAAGATTTGAGGCGGTATCATAGTCGCCGGGTTAAAACTCGCACTTTCCAGGAGGGAGATTTAGTGCTACGATGGGTGCAATCCAGAGAAGGGATGCACAAGTTATCTCCCCCTTGGGAAGGGCCCTTCATCATAAGCAAGAAATTGAACAATGGTTCATATTATTTGGTGGATGCAAGAGAAAAGTCCGAGTCTGTTAATGACACATCGCACTCTACCTTTTCATTGGAAGAGCGTGAGAGGCCATGGAATATTGCGCAGCTGCGCCCATATTATACTTAGCATGAGAAAGAGATATGAGATGTAAAACACGATGTAACAGGCAGCAGGTTTCAGACGCGCTCTTTTCCTTACCAGGGTACCTAAGGGGACTGGAAGGTTTTTAATGAGGCGGCTTGCTGACCTAACCTTTTCTATCAATAAAGTGAAGGTTGAACAGAAATTTGTGTCCTTTTGTTTTTTTTTGATGTTTGATAGTAGTGTTGCATAGTTCTATGGTTAAGTTTGGCCTTGGGGGCTCGACCCGGCTTTTCACGGTCATCCGGGTCTCGATGTTTCGTGACCCGGCTGTGCAGTTTTCGTTACAGTATCCATAACTTTGGATTCAGAGGTATGAAGGTGAAGTTTGTTTTATTTGTTTATGTTTTTGTCATAAGAATAAGTGCATAGTTATCTTTGAGGACGCCCAGAGAGCGTGTCCCACCAGTATGAGGATCAATGGGGTAATGTTGCATAGTTAAGCCATTACTTTATAAACATTGATCCAGGTCTTGGGGGCTCCTACTACAATAGTTTGCAGCTGCAATCCCAAGACCCGGCTTTATGCCACTAGTTTATTCTTGGTTATCTTGCTGTTGAGCTGATGTGACTCGCAATTTTATGGCCTGATTGCTCACCTGGAAATTCAATCAACCATGAAGCCCATTGGGACTTGGTTCGACCCTGTTTTTCTCAGAGAAGTAGCGACAGGGTATCCATGCGAAAGCCGGCTCACAGTTAAAGAAATCAAAAGGGTCATCAAAACCACAGAAGAGGCATATTTCATAGCAAAAGTTTGAGAGTAGCATAAAAAGTTTCATCAGGTGCATAGGCGCACCATCACAGGCATAGTGCAACAGTGCAAAAGTTATTACAATAACGCCCAAAGGGCCGAATAAGATTGTTTTCTTGCAGAGATAACAGCATCTGCGTAAGTTTTCACGCTTTGGCTTCAGGAGCCGGGTCACGGGGAGGAGAGCCGGTTGGTTGATCTTCGACGGTCTTTGCCGGGTCTTCTTCTTCGGCGGCCGCCGGGTTAGCCTCTGGCTCCTTGGTCTCGTCGGTTTCTTTGGCCTTGGTCTTGCGCCGGGTGATTTTTCGAAGTGGCTGGAAGAAGTTTTCATCATCTTCTTCAGCTATCGCCCGTGACGGAGGAGGAATAACTGGCGTAGAGGAGCTGGGAGCAGTGGAGGTACCAGGAGCATTCTTTGCCGGGTCAATGGAATCCTTATAGCTTTGGAGGAGATCGACGCGTTGTGGCTCGTCATCCATGATCTCTTCATCATTCTCATTATATCCAAGCTGTAAGGTGGTGAGCTTCATCTTGCTGGCAATAACAGTGGCAACATGCCGGGTTTGCTTCACAACCCGGGCATAGCACTTCTTATCAAACTCCTTGCCATCAGTGTCAAACTGAGGAAAGCCCTTCTTCAGTGGAGCCGGGTTTAGCTGGGGATGGTAGGCCTTTGCCAAGGCAAGACCTCGCATCACCCCGGCCCTGCAAGCTGATTCTTGAGCAGATGGATCCATTGCGGCATTGTTGACAGATGCCCAAGGACTTCAGTGTACTTGCTTGGCGGGTTCTCCCAGAGCCTAGCGGCTTTGATGACCTCGCAGCTGCCAAAGTACAGCTGACGGGTCAGCGTGTACATGCATTTGATCTTCTCTGCAGCGGTTTTGCGGAGGTTACCATCACGAGGGCCTGTGTAAGAAAAGTGTAGCAGTGAAATTTCAAAAACCGGGTCTTTGATCAGTTTAGGTTGAAATTCAAAGTAGTGCTTACCCACTAAAGATTCAACCATTGAGGTGATCATTCTTTTTAGCCGGGTCAGCTCGTTGTTGGTTTCATCCAGCTGCTTCTGCAGGGTCTCCTGTTGCTCCTGGAAGTTCTCCTCGTTCTCCTGCATGTCCTTCTTCAGATCGGAGTTTTCTTGCGTCAAGGCAGTAATCTTTTCTTCCAAGGCCTGGAGTTGAGCTGAGTGGTCAGCCCGGGTCTCAGATTCAGATTTGGCAGCGTCAGTGAGCCGGGTGATCTCAGCCTGGGCCTTGGCATGGTCTTCCTGTTAAGATGCAAAAAGTTATGTTAGTCCCAGGTCGCCGCAGGCGTGCAACCCGGCACTTGGGGGCTACATGCGCAAAAAGTCTGAAAATTTTAACTGTAAGTCCCAGGTAGCTGTGGACAGCTAACCCGGCACTTGGGGGCTACTCAGTTTGAAGTTCAATTGTTCAACGTAATAAAGAAGTCCCAGGTTGCTGCAGGCACACAACCCGGCACTTGGGGGCTACAGTGTTCAAAGTTTCGATGTGAAAATGGGCAAGTTTTAAATGATGGAAGTTTTTTAGTCCCAGGTTGCTGTAAACAGACAACCCGGCACTTGGGGGCTACAGGTTTGAAGTTTTTACCTAAGGAATGCATATTGAAAGCACCAAGCTCATCACAAGTGATGAACTTAGAGCTTGGGGGCTACTCAGGGTATAGTTATGCAAGAAAATATATAGGCAAGAAGTAAAAATGGGTACCTGATATCGTTTTTGGATAGGGCGACCAGTTCTGTCTCCAGGGTCTTGTGTTGAGCTAGGCGAGAAAAATATTCATCGCAAAGTGCTGGAACAGACATGGTGTCCAGAGCCGGTGATTTGAGGAGGAAGCCGGGTTCTTGTTCTTGGCAGGAGTTGGGGTCAGCATCTGGGGCTGGCACCTTGGCCAGAGTCTCAGGAGCATTTTGTACTGGAACGTGCCGGGTCCCAGTAACCTGCACTTCATCTTCTTTCGTCCCAGAGCCTAACCCCGGCGAGTGAGCAGCTGGGGAGGATTCTGGCACCGGGTCAACAACTTTTTTGGAGAAGCCGCGGGGGTTGCTTGCTCCCTTGGCTCGTCTTGTCCTCTGGTTCCTCTATATGTGCCTCCATAGGAGAAGGCTCTGTGGTTGCTGGAGGAGGGGATGCCGCGGGAGGAGATTCCGGGTCTTCTTCCATAAAAGCCCTGGCACTGGAACAAAATAATGTCTTAGTTAAACAAGAATGGGACAGTGAAGTATAAAGGTATGGAAAAGATATGAAGTATTTCTAACCCGGCGTTGATCTGGAAATCCTCGGGTGTGCTAACACCATCCGAGGAAGAATCTGACAAACGAGATGGTTTAGGAACCCGGATCTTGCCAGCTAAAGGGAACTGTTTGCTGGGCGTCTTCTGGATGGATTTGGCCCAGCTTGATAAAGAGCGTTGAGGGATACCTGGGCTCAGGGAAGCTTGGCTTGTAGAAGACCGGGTTCGGCGTCTCTTGTTCGCCTCAGCCTCCTTCTCAGCCTCCTTTTCCTGTGATTGTGCTTAAGTTTAAATGAGTTCATCATGAAGATTGAGAAAAGAGAATGTGGTACCTTGGCAATGGTGGCCCGGGTCCTCTTCTGAGTAGGAGCTGCAGTAACTTGGGGACCCGGCGCTACGTCAGAAGCCGGGTCAGTGGGGCCTGGAATAAAATTTGCCGGGTTCAGTAGAGGTGTCCTTGTTGGGGACTTCGTTGTTAATCAACTGGAGGAAGAGCCGGCCTACGGAGTCAAGCTCACCTTCTTCTTCTTCGTCGTCTTCACTTTCTGTGTCCTCTCCGTCAGGAGAGGATGTTGGGGTAAAATCCACGCTCCACCATTTGGAGTCCTGAGAAAAAGCAGTCACAGTAAATAACAGTCTATGGATGAGTTTACCGGGTTAAAGTAAACAAGATGGATTGAGTGTTAGCTTTACCGTGGGGGGTTTGTTCTTGGCACTAAATGGGGCGAGCCCGTTCAGTGCAATGGCGTCTTTCTTTTCGCCAAGTAGTCTCTTGGCATTCTTCACAAGCTGATCATCAGTGAGCGTCATCTCTGAGTAACGCATATTGTCTGTGGTTTCACCAGTGTACTGGCAAATTAGCCGGGTCCTGATGCTGAGTGGCTGGATGAACCAACCGATCCAGCACTTGACCAGATCTGTGCCCTTGAGACCATGGGCGAGCAAAGCTCTGGCCCGGCGAAGAATGGGCTCGAGCTTGACCCGCTCGGCGTCATCGGCATAACTGTTCATCTTGGCGTCATATGTTAAACCCGAGTTTCGGAAAGCCGGGTAACGGGCATCGTCAGATTCTGGTGAAGTGTCTTGCAGTAAAAATATGTGTTTTGCCACCCCTTGGGATGGCTGGCTAGAAGAGAGCCGGGAAATCGCATTCCCTTCGGCGCTGGATTGCAACTCCCCCATATGGAAGTACTTGATCCTTGCGGAGGGGTTGCAGTAGAAGAACTCGAGGAACAGCTCGAGGCTTGGAGCCATTTGCAAATAATCTTCGCAGAACACCACATAGTTACTGATGTTCAGCATGGAGTTGGGCGCGATGTCTTGAGGCCTAAGGCCGTAGTACTTCAAGACCCGGCGAAAAAACAGGGAACCCGGGGGGCGAAGGCCGCGCTGAACGTGGTCGAGGAAAACCACCACTTCACCTTCCTTGGGGCTGGGGCGGATTTCTTCTCCAGCAGCGCGCCATTGGATCTCATCCTTTGGAGGGAGCTCGCCGCAGTTCACATATTCCTGCAGCATCAAGGTCGTCACGTGGATTTGGTCCAGTTGACCTGAGTAGCAGCGGGGGCGGCGGAGCCAGATGCACCGGCGTGGGGTGCTGTGGGGCTTCTTCGCGAGCTTCTTCGCCGCACGGGGAGCTCCGGCCTTGGTTTTGTCCTTCACCATGGCTGAGAAGCTTCGAGTTCTCTGAGCGCAACAATGGAGGTGTGAAACCCTAGTTCTAGATGTAGATACGTGGAGAGGGAAATGCGAAGCAAATCTGGACGAGATTCAAGTTGAAATCAAGTGCGGAGCACGGATGTGTGGGATAAACGTACCTGTGGATCTTCTTGCAGGAGATTGGAAGCTCGATTTGAGATTGGATCCGCGGTTGCTACAGTGCGCGCGAGGAAGAAGATGAACTGGATGGGGAAAAATGACCGTGGTGTCTCCTGGCCTTCTATTTATAGGCGCAGTGAAAACCCTAGGGGTGTTGTGGTAAAAAGTGAAGAGATAAGGATCTTTGACTAAAAGTCAACGACAAACGAATGAGATAATTACGGAGTATTAAATGATAAGATCGTGATTAAGATGGATAAGGATGGAGTTATAGTTGGGTGATAGTTTTCGCTAAGTGTTGAAAGTGAAACCCGGGCGTCGGAACCCGGCAAGGGATAACCGGGTTACGGCGTGAACCGCCAAAGAAACTGGCCAAGCAAAGGAGAAAAGAGGCATGTTCTAATGTTAAATTTGTTTTGTTATCTTATGTTTCAGGTGATTAACCCGGCTGGCCAGGATATCAGCTCTGCTCAAAGAAGCAATATTCAAGAATAAGAAGCCGAGCATGCCAACCTGGCAACCAGGTTAATCTGGGGGCTACTGATGGGGGGATGATAACCCGGTAGGCCCATGAAGAGGGAAGCATGACCCGCCAGGCAGGAGGCCCGGCCAGGCCAGCTAACCATCAGCATGGGCCGGGTTATGTTGCTGGGCCAGAGGCTTTGGCGGTAACCCGGTTCAGGAAGGGAAGTTTCTAGAAGACCAGAGGCGGTTCGTGACTTGGAGGATACGAAGGCTAGAAGAGCTAGAATAGGATTCCGAGTCTGGGTAGAGCCCGGGTTCGTATTGTAAAGTGCCAGGAGACCCGGTAGTCTATATAAACCGGTCCCTGAGCCCTAGTTGAGAGAGAACTTTACGATCCAAGCTTAGGCGAGAGAACCACCGAGAGAAACACCACAACCTTGTAACCTAGATCGAGATCCGGCTCTGTTGTCGTAGCCGGGTTATCGAGATCGAGATCAATAATGAGATAGCAGGAAGTAGGTCTTTATCTCCAATGGAGAGGCCGAACCTGGGTAAACCTTTTGTCCCTGCAATGCTAAACAATCTCCCAGACGCTAGTGTCGCCTTGCCCATCAACTCAAGCTACCCCAAAGTAGCATCTGCCGTGTTATCTACCCCACGACACCCTATCCCTCTCTCTCATCTAGTTGATGGATAGAGATGAAATTAGTGGTGTTCCTCTTGGATTCGTGGTAGATTGAGTAGGTAGAGATGTGTATTTGTGGATCTAGAACCTTGTCTATAAATTTGTTGCGAAATTTGTGGCTAGTTTGAAATTTCCTCTTCCTAGATTTAGAGGAGTAACCCTAGATAATTTCAGTGCTTTTTTAAGCCCTAATATTACCTCTTGTTACATCTCCAACACTAGATTTGGCACTCTCCCTCTAGTTTTAATTTCATACAATTTTGTAGACATGTGCTCTTTTTCTCCAAAACAATGAAATGGTGCATTCTTACCTATGTGCTTGCCCCTCCCATGCTATTCACAGGTAGTGCGTCTCGTGGTCGCATCAAGTCTGTCGGGCGCAAGAAACCAAGGACCGATGGTGTTGATGAGGTCCAAGATGAGATTCATGGGGTTCCCGTGACTCGCCGGACGTTTCCACCTCCGGAGAGAAGACCTTGCCCAAGAGGACCAAGACTGCTAGTCAAATGTCGGACAAGGATTTTGCGGTTAACCGGGCTGTCAATTGCTATGTGATTGAGAGGATGGATCAAGTTCCCTCCATTCGGGACAACGCTCCTTTCTTTCACAACAAGTTCCAAGAACAATGCTACCATGAGATCTTGTTGAAGAAGCCGGTGGAGAACCATGTGGAGCAACACTTCATCAATATGGATCACATGAGGGATAAGACTGATTACTTTGGAGAAGCCCTTGATATTTGCGAAGAGTTTGGGCTTTTACCCATGATGGAGTTGGAACAAGATTTTGATGAGAAGCTTGTGGCTCAGTTTCTAGCCACCGTTCACTTTGGCAATGAGACGAAACGCACCATCACATGGATGACAAAGGAGAAGAAGTTTGAAGAGACGTGGTCCGCAGTTGCTCAGATGCTTGGCTATGAGGAGTTTGGTTCCATCCTCTACGAAGACTTTGATGATACTCACTTCCGTGTACATCATACGGGGGTGCAAGCTGCCGAAGTTGAGAAGCTATTGCCTTTATATGACCCGGAGAGCACTGAGAAGTGGAAGGTTGGCAAGTCAAAGGGACTCTTTTCCACTTGGGACATCATGCACCGGATTTATCGCGAGACCATCAACCCAAAGGTGGGCAACATTGATGAAATTCATGGGTATCTCAAGAATCTAATGCTCCTCACAAGGGAGATGCAAGGCAAGGGAAAGAAGTTGGATGACATGGATTTCATTTGGCATGAACTCTGGGAAGTAATTATCAAGAAGAAGAACATCGCTTTTGCTCCTCTCATCATGCGTATCATCATTTGGAAGTGGGTTGAGGAGAACGATGTTGCGGAGCTTGGGGATGCGGAGGATTGGATTCCCCACAAGAGTAAGCGGCTCCTTGTTAAGCCCCATCCGAAGAAGAAGAGCAAAGATGTTGTGGATGAAGCCGGTCCCTCTCACACTAAGAAGGAAGGGCCTTTCCTTTGGATGGCTACTTCCATGAAGAAGCTCTTCAAGCTGACCAACAAAGTTGAGAGGAACCAATATGATGTCTATGAGAGCACGATGAAGGCTCGCCAAGCTGAAATTGCTCACCGTCGTGCTCAAGGAGAGCAAGTGCAGTCCGGTTCGGAGAAGAACATCACTCCATGGGAGGAGTGGCAAGCTCAGGACAGTGCAGGGCAGGTGATCACTTGGGCAGATTATGAAGAAGATGAAGTCACCTCTCAGCAGCCTCCTTTCGGTTTCAAGTGACCCATGGGGCGTTAGCATCGGTCTTTCCCTTTTTGGTGTCTCGATGCCAAAGGGGGAGAGATATCTAGTAGCTCGTACGGGGTTTCGCAAGGGTTGTGTGTCACAAGCTTGTTCTTTTTTCGTTTTGTTTCTCTATGCTTGTGAACACCTTTTATTTTCAGTTGTGGATCTATCCATGTGGTGTAAGACATGTGAACCTTAATTGCTTAGCTTATGTTTGTCTTTGTTCATGTCTTATTCTGTGTTGCAAGCTCTTTATCTAATATTATTTGCAAAGTTTGCAAAAGCTAGGGGGAGCATTGATCCTAGGTTGTGTGCGTTTGTGCATTCAAAAGCATTTCATGAATAATGCACATGTCTAGGGGGAGCTCCGTCTATCTTTTACAAATCTTTTGCCTTGCGATAATTGTGTTGTCATCTAACGCCAAAAAGGGGGAGATTGAAAGTGCATCTTCCCTAGATGATGTTTTGGTGTTAGTGACAACACAATTATGTATCTAACGATGTTTTTTTGAGCTTCCAGGGATTAATGTTATAAGTGTCATCGAATAGAGCTTGCAATTTGGTCTTAGCAGTTTTCTGCTCCAGGCAGCGGTAGTACCGCCAGGAGGGGCGGTAGTACCGCTGCACAGTTCTTCCTCGCAAGCTCTGCCAGCTACCGCTGGTGGTACCGCCGTTTTTCAGCTTCTGTCTCCTTCAGCGGTTAGCCCCAGCGGTACCGGGGCGGTAGTACCGCAGCCCCAGCGGCAGTACCGCCAGCCCCAGCGGTGGTACCGCTGCGTGCGTTTCCAGTGTGCTGCAAAGGTTCCAGCTACCGCTGCGGTACCGCCCGAGGTACCGCTGTTCTGCACCCTCTGTTTCATCGAGCGGTAGCTGCAGCGGTACCGCGGCGGCAGTACCGCTGGGCAGCGGTGGTACCGCTGCCCCCAGCGGTAGTACCGCTTTGAAGACAGGCGCGCGTTCCAGCAAATCTAGCCGTTTGAATTGAAGACGAAGGAAGGCAGCGGTAGTACCGCTGTCCCCAGCGGTAGTACCGCCACGGGAATTTGGCTGCGCAACGGCCACTTTTGGAGGAGCTATTTAAAGAGGTCTTCTTCCTCACTGAAGACTAAGCTTCGAGCAATCTCTCTCTCCTCCATCTATTGAAGCTTCAACCTACTAGATCTCCTACTCCAACCACCCAAACATCTTGATACTTTGTGGAGTGAAGGAGGAGGTCTAGATCTACATCTTCACCGAAGGAATTTCATTTTCCCCACACTCTCCGTGTGGATCTTGCATCTTGGATTGCTTGTAACCCTAGGTGCCTTTGTGAGTCTCGGAGGAAGTCCGAGGCATTGTTGGGAGGCTCCAACTCATTGTGGAGTTCCCCAACCTTTGTGTACCGGCTTGGTCAACGCCATCAAGGTGACCTCATAGTGGAAGAGCCAAACCCCCACGGGTAAAGGTCACGGAGAATAGAGTGAGCACATCCGTGCTATTGGAGCGCCTAGGTGGCTCCACACTCTTCCAACGTAGACGTACTTCCCTTGGGAAGGAACTACGGGAAACATCTCCGTGTCTCCACTTTGCGGTTATTTCTATCCTTTACTTGTTGCTTCCGCTACGCTTTTTACCTTGCTTGTATCACATAGGTTGCTATCACCTAGTGCACATCTAGTCAACCTTGTTATACTTTGCTCAAGCCCTAATTAATCGAAAAAGAATTAAAATTTGGTAGTCGCCTAATCACCCCCCCTCTAGTCGACATATCGATCTTTCAGTTACTAAAGAGACAGAGAAACCCATGAGTCGGGAGCCCCATATGGTACAAAAAATTGGGATCCAATGCTGAAAATAATGAAACAATCATCTTATTAGCTACAACAATCCTAATTCACATAAAGCATCTAAAAATTAGGCCTATGACCTGCAAGGACATATAGACACATCTAGAACAGATGAATTACTTGTCAGGATAATCACAACAAAACTATTTTCTTTCCAATATTAAATTGAACCACAAAGGTACTAATGTCAGATAATCCCATGTGGGTAAAACCAGAAGAAACAATTACATGTGGATGCAGGCACTACTCAGTATTAATTTCCACTATGGGCCACTAAAATAAAGCTGCAAAAAAGGGCAACTATCTGAACAGATAGACCAGAAGGCCACTAAAACAATACAAAAAAGGACACCATATTATCACAACACAGAAGCCAATTTAGTTGTGTAACCATAGCTTATACCTCATAATTTTTGGTGTTCAAGTAACTGTCTATCAGTTGACTAAGCAACAGAGAAATAATTTATGCAAATACAATTCGGAAGTACGAACTAATCAGCCATAAATTGTACCCTGAAGGACCTACCCCCACCATAAACCACAGTCTAGGCATACACCAAAAACGGAAATCATCTGAATGAGGACCAACCTAATTTCTGTAATATAAACAACGTGCAGCTTACACACACTCCTTCAAGCCACCTAAATTAGCTTAATAAAAAACAAACAATTTTCTGTATTATAACAAAACACATATAGCTCACGTCTACAAAGATGAACAGAGCTAAATAACCAAATGAAAAACAATTAAAAGAAAAGGAGGCAAAAAGAACAGATAACAAAGACCAATAAGAGAAACCATACCAAACCCAACAACAGAAACCCAGGGGAGAGCAAAAGGCAAGCCAAAACATTAAGAACTGCTACAAAGAAATATCTCAAAATGTATGCTCCTGTCAATTTAGAAAAGCAACATAAAAACAATGTCGTTTAGTGCCTTGCTTGCAGATCGCTGCACCAAAAGGCACACAATTACTTGCACAAACTTTTCTATCCTGCATGCCCTAGCTGAATTACTGGCAATAAGGACGCCTTATCTAAATTCACAAAGTAAAAGAAAGCTAGATATGAGCATGAATCAGGACACAATAACTCGCTCAAAAAAATTCTAGATTAAATAACTTTTGCACCAAATCTCCCTACAAACCCACCAACACCAAGCATTGGTGTGCCCACAACTTTGAGAACAAAAATTTCAATGATAATTAACATCGAACAGATCACATAATCATCATAAAATATAAGTTACAACACATCTGTGATGCAATATTTAGTGTTTTCTGTTTTGTAATTCACATGAAACCAAACGTAGAAAGTAAATGGGTTTGAGAGTAAATAATTTGGCAGTATCTGAAGGAGAAATTCAGTTTTATACTGTTTATTTACTCTCGTTCACCATGCTCAAACACATGAGTAATTTTTAATCCTGATTAATGAATAATTTGGCAGTATCTGAAGGAGAAATTCAGTTTTCTAGATTTTCACGGAGCAAGAACATAAAGACAGATAGAGAGCAATAGTTTCGTACGGTTTAACCAAGGTGTCAACAAAGATGGACACAACAGGACCTTTTCAGAAGACTGGAGCACATGTTCACCCGCAAAGACAGTGCCAGGTTCAGAAAAGTTTCCTTTGATCCAGATATTCAGTTTTCCTGAGGAACAAAGAATTTAGATGCGCGTGCAGATGTAGAGAATGCTAATGAACTATAGGCTAAAAAAATAAAGCTATGTTTCACAAAGGTATGTTATTTACATGAATTAAATAAGTAGGCCGAACCAAAAAGATACTTTCTCCGTCTTCAGAGGAAAAGGAATTCATATTTAAATATGATTTCTTTAGCTTAAAATAATTGTATGACGTCCTATCGCTAGTTCGGCGGGTAAAGATTTAAGTATGAAGGAGAACTTCTATCGTTAGTCATCTGGAGGCTGCATACATGCAGTATTCACTACGGGACTGAGCATCTATGCCGACGGCTTTTGGCCGTCGGCAAATGCCTTTAAGCCGTCGGCATAGCCTATGCCGACGGCAACCGTCGGCTCAGCTCGGTCATTGTAGGTCAGCGTAGGCACAGCTCACAAGGCCGTCGGCATAGGTAAAAACCGTCGGCGTAGGCTGTGCCGACGGCCGGGAACGGGCCGTCGGCGAAAAAACCGTCGGCGTATGCGTGGTGGGGCCCACGACAGCCAGCTGGTCAGGATGGACCTACGCCGACGGCAAAGCCGTCGGCATACGTCTGGACACGTGGCTGCATCTGGGCGTCCCTGGCGTAGCTCCAGGAGGCACCTATGCCGACGGCATTGCCGTCAGCATAGCTATGACCATTTGGTCACTGAGGTAGCTATGCCGACGGCAATGCCGTCGGCATAGGTGTGCCAGATTTTTTTTTAAAAAGCTCCAGCAGCTTGTTTTTGCAGGAAAATAGCAGCAAAAAATATCATAAATTACAGGAACATCACACATAGGATATATATCACCACAAACATGATCAAACATAGGATATCATCACAAACATGCTAGATCATAGTGTAGATACACACATAGAGGCAAAATGGTATATCATAGTGTAGATACATCGAGCTACATGTCTAGAGGCCGAAAGCCCTACATCGGCGGCGGCGACGGGGTGTACCCCATATCTGCCGAGGTGAGAAAAGGCGACTGACGTGTGGCGCAACACTAGAACCACTAGAAGAAGGCGAAGCACCCGGCGAAGCACCCAGCGAACCAACACGCGAAGCACCAGGAGAAGGACCACCGGGATGTACCGGCGTGATCTCACGCGAACCCGGCGTAGCAGCACGCGAAGTACCAGCATCGGGATCAAACGGCACGATCTCACGCGAACCTGGCGAGTGTGGCGTCTCCGAACCTCCCGGTCCCTACATATTTGAGCAAGACTTAGCAACTTGCGAGGCGAAGGAAAATGGTAACCAGTGGTTTAACAAAGAACTTACCGGGGTCGATGAGTAGTAGGTGAGAGCGAACTGGTCCCTCGATGGAAATATTGGACACGGCCCCGGCTCAGGAGGCTCCTCAGGAGTGTTTTCCGGCCGCTCTCCATTGGCAAAATATCTAACCAGCGCCTACAAGATAGTTTAGAGTCAGGCGTTGCCAAAATAAAGTTTCAAACTAGGGAAGTGGGATTTGTCATATTTTGCAGAAATAAAGGTTGGAACTTACAACGTTCATGAACTTTGTGTAGGAGAGGTGGGCCAGGTACTTCTCCTCCCACTCGCGATGGGCCTCCTGATACTCCGCATGAGCGGAAGCATAGGCCGCCTCAAATCCTCCTACGATTTCGAAAATAATGAATCTCGTCAACTTAGCCATGCAGGAACGAATATCGAAAAGAGGATGAAAATGAGAAAAACTTACATCGGTGGAGGCGGATGGACGAGGCTTTGGACGACGCGGGATAAGGGGGGTGTCGGCAGGAAGGGTAGCTCGGAGACGCGTGAAGCTCGAGCTAGGACTGACCACCTTCTCAAGAACGCGATTACGACCATGCTTCCTTCCGTGCCCCGACAGGACAACCGCGTTCTCGTCGACCTCCTCTCTCAAGGGGTTATCCACCTCCGGGTGCAGCTGTTGGAACGTCGCGCAGTAGTTATCCAAGTCCTCCTTGGCCTTCCCGTAGTACCTGAAGGGGTTATCCAAGTCCGAATGTGAAAAATATCAACTAATATGAAAATGGATACAGAAAATATCCAAGTACCTGGGCTTCGAAGGCTGAGGCTTCGAAAAATCAAGCTTCTTCTGCTTCATCTCCCGCCACGTTTCCATGTGAGTTTCGGCTCCCCGGTCTTGGCCTCCTGCATCGCGAAAAGAAATGTTATGCGTACCAAGTAGGAACATGACGGGAAAATAAATGCAGGTCATTCAATGTAGATGTATACCAGCTTTTCCTTGAAGCGGTGGTGGTTGAGGTTTCCCCCACTGTGTGTTCCCTCGGTGCCTCGGTTTGCCTTGTTCCGCTTGCTCACGGCGTCGAACTCGGGGTCATCCCCGACCCACCTCGAAACCAACGCCTCCCATGCGTCTTCTTTGCCGTCGGCCCAGTCGGGCATAACCTGAAAATCCAAATCAAGAAGAGATAATGCAATAGCAACTTAGCAGCAATATAGAATTTCATTGACATTTTACTTACCGACATATAATCCTCCTTCGTGATGTCCGGGGCAACTCCGACTTCTTGACCCTTTACACCTCTTCTCAGACAGGAACTGATTGGTGGTCGTAGTCCTTTGGTTGTAGAATTGCTGCCGTGTCAACCTCAGACAATGAGCACGCAAAGTGGGAGCCGCATATTGGAGATGCTCGTCCTCCACCCGATAAAACCGCTTCAACCATGCATAAAAAAATTGTGAGAGTCATGAGTTAGCACGGTGGGGTCATAAACTATGAACGGAACTCGGAAAATATGTCTTACCCAAAACTTGGTGATCACGGCCTCAGCAGCTGTCGTGAAGCCCGGGTACGGGGCAGCCTCATAGTCCACCCAACTAGTGGCCAGCTTCTTCTCGCCGTCGGGGACCGTCTCGTACAAGCCCGGCCAATGTTTCCTAATCAGAGCTCCAAGCAAGCTCGCAGGAGTGCGGGGAGGCTTAACTGGCCATGTCCAATTGCTGCACAATAATCAAACATTAGTACATATGCCAAATTGTTATGACCAAAATGAAATTACAAAATTAGTACACTTACTCCTTTCTGTTAGGAACAATGATGGCTTTCCTGTCCTCGCTAGTAGGCCACTCGTCCTCGTCGGGGACTCCCGCTTCACCACGACACTTCGGCAGCTTCGGCGCCGCCTCCACCTCGCCCTCCACCTCCATCTCGTCCTCGTGCTCCACCTCCGCCTCGTGCTCCACCTCGTCCTCCAACTGGAACTGGGAAGCCACCTCGCCAGAAGCGGAGGGCAACTCGGAAGCCACGTCGCCAGAAGCGGAGGGTGGACGCTCCACGTCTCCTCCACCTCGTGCTCCACCTCGTCTCCAGCTCGTCCTCCACCTCGTCCTCCACCTCGTCCTCCACCTCGTCCTCGTCCTCGTGCTCGTCCTCGTCCTCCCCGCGCATCGCCGGGCTCGACGTAACGCGGATTGGGAATTGGTCCTCGGTCACTTCGACGCAACGTACTAAGCAAGGTCGCCGAGCTTTCCTTGCCTTGGCTCATATTGTTCAATCACCTGCATTGAAAAAGAGAAAACAAGTAAGCATAAAGACATAATAAAATGTAGACACTAAGCATAAATAAGCATGTTGAAAAATAAATACTAAAGCATAAAGACATAATAAAATATAGACACTAAGCATAAATAAGCATGTTGAAAAATAAATACTAAAGCATAAAGACATAATAAAATGTAGACACTAAGGATAAAGACGTAATGCAATTAAGAGGCATGTTGAAAAATAAATACTAAAGCATAAAGACATAAAAGACCGTCACCTCGATTCATCACTCTCATAATTAGTTGGTTCTCATTCTCATTCTCACTATCACTATCACGTGAGTAGTAGGTTGGAGGCTCCTCGCACGGTGGAGGCTCCTCATCGTTTTCATTGGCCGCTTGTAACTTCAAGAGCATATCTATTTCCTTCAGATCCACCACTGCCTCACCACGAGTGTGTGCATCGTTCTCGAGGTCCTCAAGACCACCCGTTGTAAGCCAAAGTCCCCGAAGTCCTCTTGCTCTTGATAGAAAATTCCCTCGTATGTTTTAGGGTCAATGTTGTTGTAATCATCGGCGGAGGGCATGGGTAGCTTACCATGTGGCGATACCCGGAACACGACTTCCCAGCCCTTGAGGTTCTCTTTCTGGCATGGGTAGGGCAAATAATAAACTTGCTTGGCTTGGTGAGCCACAATATAGACATCGGCTCCGCTATAGGTGGTTGAAGGCCTAACTTCAACTAACCCAATGGAAGGGTCACTTCTCTGTCCACCTTGTGGTCCAATGTGTGGGTCGAACCAGTGGCACTTGAACACAACGAGCTTGAGTTCTACGTTCGTAGCATTGAACGTCAGCTCGTATACCTTCTCTAACCTTCCGTAGTAATCTACGTAATCGGCTCCATCGGCTCCTCTGGATCCTTTGGTGAAGACCCCAGTATTTATAGTTTTTGCATTTGGCCGACTCTTCTGGTGATCCTCTGTATGGAAGCGGTACCCATTCACATCATACTTCTCATACTTCATGACGGTGCGGTTAAAACCTTGGGAAACACATCTCAATTCATCCGTCATCTCAACGTTGGGATCAGCTCCCTACGAGTAGAGTTCAAATTGTTTTGTGCATTAGTTACGCGTAATAAGAGGGACAAGTCACAGATTGCAAGGTAAGAGGGACAGGTTAGAAATTACTTTATCCCTGAACCAAGACACAAGGTTTTTTCCTCCGGGAGCACCATCTTTCAAAAGAGTGTCCAGCTCCGCGGCAGAGGGATCCTCCATTCCCCACCACTGTTCATGCTTGAATTGGCTAAAAGGAGAAAATACGTATTAGACCGAAACCGAGTTACTAGTTGCAAAGTAATTTGTTCACCATTTTACCTGATGAAACCGCCTACTTCCGTCATGTTCATAAGCACATAGAGCATTATGGAATCCTTCTCTTCCTTGGTCAAGGTATATTTTACACCGGCACCGGCCTTGCCACCGGGGCATTGGAAGAGGAGGAGCTTGGGGTCATGCTTGGGCTCGTCGACATTGTACCGAGAGACCGGGTTATGCATAGTGGGAACATCATCGGGATAGTACGTTGTCATGGCGTCTGTCATCTCCCGAAGTATTGTTGCCTCAGCTATGCATGCTTCAATCTTATTTTTGTTTCCAGTTAAGTTTCGAATATACTTGAACTCTCTCTCAATACAAAACTGCCAACGAAACTGCACCGGTCCACCCAAGAGTGCCTCGTTCGCGAGATGCACAACGAGATGTGCCATCGGAACAAAGAAGCCTGGCGGAAAGATCATCTCTAACTTGCATAGCAACTCCGGCACAAGATCATGCAGCTTCTCAATAACCAGGGGACATATCTGCTTCGCACAGAGCGTGCGGAAGAAATGGCTCAACTCCGCAAGCACTCGCCAGACACGATCGGGGAGATACCCTCGAACCATCACCGGCATCAACCTCTCAATCCATATATGATAGTCGTGACTCTTGAGCCCAGTGACTTTTCCCGTTCCAAGATTGACTCCATTACTTATATTGGAACAATAACCATCAGGGAACATCACGACGTGTTTGAGCCACTGGAATGACTCCTTCTTTTGGTACTATCAAGGCAGTAGTCGGCATTCGGCTTCCACCAATTTTTTTGACGGCCCTGAGGAGGCTGCATGTGTAATCTCTCTCTATCACAGAGCTTCTTAACATCGACTCTAGCCTTGACATTATCCTTTGACTTCTCAGAATGTTCAGGACTGTGTGAAAGAGGGACTCTCCGACATTCTTTTCGGTGTGCATCACATCAATGTTATGGGGAAGTTCGAGATCCTTGTAATACTCTAGCTGCGTTAAGCCTGCCACGTGAGTCCAGTTGTGTGTTACACCATATCCCTCAAATCGTGGGCCAGGTCCCACAGCAGGCACGAGAGCACTTAGCTCGGCATCAACAGCACACCATCGAACTTCGGTATCTCTTTTTCTTCACGCACAACTATGCCCTTCGTGAAGTTCTTTTTGTCTTGTCGGTAAGGATGCCTTCTTTTGAGGAACTGTCGATGCTTGTCAAACGCGACATACTTGCGACCTGCGGTTAGCCAAAGGAACTCAAGTCGGTTCCTGCACACTGGGCATGGCCACTTACCAGCTGTACACCATCCGCAGAATAGGGCGTACCCGGGTAGGTCGTGCATGGAATATTGGAACCAAATTTTCATCAAGAAGTTCCGCTTTGATGCTCGGTCGTATGTCAACGTCCCATTGTGCCAAGAGTGGTGCAAATCATCCACAAGCGGCTGCATGTATACACTCAAATTCTTCCCCGGGTATTCGGGCCCTGGAATGATCATCGACAGAAATATGAACTTCCTTTGCATTAGGACCCCGGGAGGGAGATTGAGAGGAATAACAAACACGGGCCAGCAGCTGTACGAGGCAGTCGACATACCATATGGATTGAATCCATCTGTTGCTATCGCAATTCTGACATTCCGAGCCTCTCCTGCCTCATCGGGGTATTTGGCATCGAAGTTCTGCCATGCCTTACCATCAGATGGATGTCCCATCTTTGTCCGTCCTGCGTCGTCTATGTATCTCTTCCCCTTCTTGTGCCACGTCATCTGTTTGGCAGTCTCCTCGACAAGTAAAGCCGCTGGATTCTTTTTATGAATGGGAGATACCGAAGAATCTTCACGGCGACTTTTGTCTGCGTCTTCTGACCATCGGCTCCCGTTTTCTCATAATACCTAGAGGCACGACAAAGGCTACAGTACTTGTCATCCGCAAACTGTTTCCAAAACAAAAGGCAACCTTTTGGACAACAATCTATCTTTACATATTCCATGCCGAGCGATCCCAAGAGTTTCTTCGCTTCGTGCATGGTCTTAGGCAGACAATGCCCTTCGGGCAACATGTTACCAAATGTTTTCAGATTAGCTTCAAAGCCTCGAGGGTGGTCGAGTACTGGGCCTTGTCACCTAGTGCTTGAGAGATGGCATCGAGTTTGCACCCTCGTATAGAGGCTTCTTAGCCGAGGCCATCATATCAAGGAAGGCCTTCGCGGTTGGCTCCGGTTCCTCCGGTTCATCCAGTTCCTCCGGTTGTGGCGGTCCCTCCTGTGGAGGTGGCGAATCCGGCATGTCACCATGCGGAGATCATCTAGAAGCCTAGAAGCCCATCGTGCTCATTGCCATTGATCCGCTGCCGCATCACCTCACCTCTGTCACGTTCGTACTGAGCAAAGTCGACCAGCGTGACATAGTTAGGCATATACCCACACAACCAAAGGTGTTTAGTCATTTCATCCTTTCCCTGACGGAAACGATTCTTGCATTTAGTGCAAGGGCACCTTGGACGAACTCCTGACTTTTTTGAACCACGCCCTAACTCCTTCACTAATAAATCAGTCTTCCATTCCCACTCAGATGTTCTTTCAGTCTTACTGATACGGCCACTGTACATCCACCCATTATCAGCCATCTTCTGCTTTATTGGGAGCCAAACAACAACGCATTTCGTAATATGCACCAAGTAATAAAAAAATATTCAGTGTCACCAGATTAATCACGGCCAAATTTTATCTTTTACAGCATGCAAGGTTCACCTACACTTCTAATAGGTAGGGGCCTATCCCGCCCGAGTACGTGTAGATCGAGTCGTGTTCCATGTTCTACCCCGACCCGAGACGGAATTTCGGCAGCACCTCCCCGCTGTTCTTCAGAATACACGTCTCGAGCTTGTCAAGCCGAGAGGGTGTGCATCCGAAGAACAACATGGAGGTGGTGCCAAAATTCCGTCTCAGGAAGGAGTAGAACATGGAACACGACTCGATCTACACGTACTCGGACTGTCCAACATGGACAATCCGGAAGTGTTACGGTTATAAATATGCAAAGATGGACAATCCTGCATATTTATAAATTTGTAACCCTTCCGGATGGGATCTGACTCGGGTTGCGCGACTGACTTGGTGATCTAGGCAGAAGAGAGGCGAAAGATTTATACCCTCGAAGCGTGATCGGTGGCCGGAGAAGGTCGAGGACATGCTCCGTAAGGAGGGCGACGAAACAGGGCACCGAGGCGGCCCCTCCTCAGCTGGAGAAGAAGCCCCGCAACGACGCACGGGACCGACGGTGGTGGCTGGCGGGAAGCTACGTCATCTGAAAAAGCAAAAAAATAAATAAACATTAGCACAGTTGTATCCAACATAAATATTCATCCCTACAAAGTTTGAACTAACAGAAAGATAATAATATCAGGGGTTTGCCCCTCATAGATACATTTGTAGCTGCTAGTGTAAACACCTTTTGCTTTCGGATAAAAAATGAATATGTTTGTATCAGGCAGATCAATGCTTTCCATCTTATATATAGCTAGAGTGGAACACTAATAAAGCTCCCAACAAACATTGTGTATGTTGTTAATCTCTACTAGGAGCCTATTGCACGGTATATCACAGTCACAACTAGTAACTATACAATAAAAATACATATACATTGTAAAAAAAAGAGCACTACCTTCTCTGTTGTGAGGAGGTCGCCGGCGAGAAGTAGGTTAGCCGGAGGTGCAGGTCGCGGGAGAGTAGGTCGCGATAAGCAGGGTCAGCCAGCGCTGGAGGGAGAGGTTGGCGGATGGAGGGGTTGGCGGGCGACGAGTGGCGGGCGGTGCTAGGGTTTGGGATGGCCAAAGATGGGTGGGCGGCGCTAGGGCTAGGAGCGGCCGGAGAGGGGCGGTACTAGGGCGAGGGGCGGTCGGAGAGGGTCAGAGGGCAAGGGGCGGCGCTAAGGCAAGGAGCGGCCGGAGAGGTTGCAGGGCTAGGGTGTGGGACGGCGAGGGGCGGGTCGGGCGGAGAGCGGCGAGATGGGTGGAGTGCGGCGAGGCGCGGGGTCGGGCGGAGTGCGGCGGGGTTGGGTGGAGAGGGCGAGCGGCGAGGGACGGCTGGAGAGGGCGAGCGGCGAGAGGGCGAGCGGCGAGGGACGGCCGGGTACTCGCTGGTCGATTTGGGATTTGGGATAGTGGGGGGCTAGCCGCGCGGGACTTGGTCAAAACAGAACAAGGCAAGGACCCTATGCTGACGGCTTTGCCGTCGACACATGTATTTTTTTCATTTTTACATATTTTATTAATTTGTCTAAAAAAAAGCTATTTTATTAATATTTTAAATATTATAATTTATTTCATTACAAGTTTATAGAGTTTATTATATGGTAGGGTATGGTTCCGATGCTCCAAGGCCCCGCTCCGGCGAAACCCTAGATCCGCCGGAAAAACCCTAACGTTTTCGTCTACCCCCTTGAACGTCGTCGAAAGGGGGCAGGCCAGTGGACTTTTTTGCTTGGTTGTGTTAGGTTAGGCCATAGGAACATGAGAAGCCAAAGTCTACCCCAAATCAACACAAGATTCCATCCGGTTCGCCCGAAAGGGGAGTTTTCACCTCTAAGTGCAGAAACTCACTAGAGAGAAAGTGAAGTCGGTGAAGCCGGTCACACCTAGGAGTAGGATATTGCACATTTACAACACACAACACACTTGTATACATATGGTATGGCACAACCTAGATTTGGGTGGGGTTCCGACGCTCCGGGGCCCCGCTTCGGCGAAACCCTGAATCCGCTGGAAAAACCCTAACGTTTTCGTCTACCCCCATAGACGTGCGTCGAAAGGGGTAGGCCAGTGGACTTTTTGCTTGGTTGTGTTAGGTTAGGCCATAGGAACATGAGAAACCAAAGTCTACCCCAAATCAACACAAGATTCCATCCGGTTCGCCCGAAAGGGGAGTTTTCACCTCTAAGTGCAGAAACTCAGTAGAGAGAAAGTGAAGTCGGTGAAGCCGGTCACACCTAGGAGTAGGATATTGCACATTTACAACACACAACACACTTGTATACATATGGTATGGCACAACCTAGGTTTGGGTGGGGTTCCGACGCTCCGGGCCCCGCTTTGGCGAAACCCTGAATCCGCTGGAAAAACCCTAACGTTTTCGTCTACCCCCATGGACATGCGTCGAAAGGGGGTAGGCCAGTGGACTTTTTTGCTTGGTTGTGTTAGGTTAGGCCATAGGAACATGAGAAACCAAAGTCTACCCCAAATCAACACAAGATTCCATCCGGTTCGCCCGAAAAGGGAGTTTTCACCTCTAAATGCAGAAACTCACTAGAGAGAAAGTGAAGTCGGTGAAGCCGGTCACACCTAGGAGTAGGATATTGCACATTTACAACACACAACACACTTTTATACATATGGTATGGCACAACCTAGGTTTGGGTGGGTTCCGACGCTCCGGGGCCCCGCTTCGGCGAAACCCTGAATCCGCTGGAAAAACTCTAACGTTTTCGTCTACCCCCATAGACGTGCGTCGAAAGGGGGTAGGCCAGTGGACTTTTTTGCTTGGTTGTGTTAGGTTAGGCCATAGGAACATGAGAAACCTAAGTCTACCCCAAATCAATACAAGATTCCATCCGGTTCGCCCGAAAGGGGAGTTTTCACCTCTAAGTGCAGAAACTCACTAGAGAGAAAGTGAAGTCGGTGAAGCCGGTCACACCTAGGAGTAGGATATTGCACATTTACAACACACAACACACTTGTATACATATGGTATGGCACAACCTAGGTTTGGGTGGGGTTCCGACGCTCCGGGGCCCCGCTTCGGCGAAACCCTGAATCCGCTGGAAAAACCCTAACGTTTTCGTCTACCCCCATAGACGTGCGTCGAAAGGGGGTAGGCCAGTGGACTTTTTGCTTGGTTGTGTTAGGTTAGGCCATAGGAACATGAGAAACCAAAGTCTAACCCAAATCAACACAAGATTCCATCCGGTTCGCCCGGAAGGGGAGTTTTCACCTCTAAGTGCAGAAACTCACTAGAGAGAAAGTGAAGTCGGTGAAGCCGGTCACACCTAGGAGTAGGATATTGCACATTTACAACACACAACACACTTGTATACATATGGTATGGCACAACCTAGGTTTGGGTGGGGTTTCGACACTCCGGGGCCCCGCTTCGGCGAAACCCTGAATCCGCTGGAAAAATCCTAATGTTTTCGTCTACCTCCATAGACGTGCGTCGAAAGGGGGTAGGCCAGTGGACTTTTTTGCTTGGTTGTGTTAGGTTAGGCCATAGGAACATGATAAACCAAAGTCTACCCCAAATCAACACAAGATTCCATCTGGTTCGCCCGGAACGGGAGTTTTCACCTCTAAGTGCGGAAACTCACTAAAGAGAAAGTGAAGTCGGTAAAGCCGGTCACACCTAGGAGTAGGATATTGCACATTTACAACACACAACACACTTTTATACATATGGTATGGCACAACCTAGGTTTGGGTGGGGTTCCGACGCTCCGGGGCCCCGCTTCGGCGAAACCCTGAATCCGCTGGAAAAACTCTAACGTTTTCGTCTACCCCCATAGACGTGCGTCGAAAGGGGGTAGGCCAGTGGACTTTTTTGCTTGGTTGTGTTAGGTTAGGCCATAGGAACATGAGAAACCAAAGTCTACCCCAAATCAATACAAAATTCCATCCGGTTCGCCCGAAAGGGGAGTTTTCACCTCTAAGTGCAGAAACTCACTAGAGAGAAAGTGAAGTCGGTGAAGCCGGTCACACCTAGGAGTAGGATATTGCACATTTACAACACACAACACACTTGTATACATATGGTATGGCACAACCTAGGTTTGGGTGGGGTTCCGACGCTCCGGGGCCCCGCTTCGGCGAAACCCTGAATCCGCTGGAAAAACCCTAACGTTTTCGTCTACCCCCATAGACGTGCGTCGAAAGGGGTAGGCCAGTGGACTTTTTTGCTTGGTTATGTTAGGTTAGGCCATAGAAACATGAGAAACCAAAGTCTACCCCAAATCAACCCAAGATTCCATCCGGTTCGCCCGAAAGGGGAGTTTTCACCTCTAAGTGCAGAAACTCACTAGAGAGAAAGTGAAGTCGGTGAAGCCGGTCACACCTAGGAGTAGGATATTGCACATTTACAACACACAACACACTTGTATACATATGGTATGGCACAACGTAGGTTTGGGTGGGGTTTCGACGCTCTGGGGCCCCGCTTCGGCGAAACCCTGAATCCGCTGGAAAAACCCTAATGTTTTCATCTACCCTCATAGACGTGCGTCGAAAGGGGGTAGGCCCGTGGACTTTTTTGCTTGGTTGTGCTAGGTTAGGCCATAGGAACATGAGAAACCAAAGTCTACCCCAAATCAACACAAGATTCCATCCGGTTCGCCCGAAAGGGGAGTTTTCACCTCTAAGTGCAGAAACTCACTAGAGAGAAAGTGAAGTCGGTGAAGCCGGTCACACCTAGGAGTAGGATATTGCACATTTACACACACACAACACACTTTTATACATATGGTATGGCACAACCTAGGTTTGGGTGGGGTTCCGACGCTCCGGGGCCCGCTTCGGCGAAACCCTGAATCCGCTGGAAAAACCCTAAAGTTTTCGTCTACCCCCATAGACGTGCGTCGAAAGGGGGTAGGCCAGTGGGCTTTTTTGCTTGGTTGTGTTAGCTTAGGCCATAGGAACATGAGAAACCAAAGTCTACCCCAAATCAACACAAGATTCTAGTGCATGTAGTATGCCCAATCAGGAAGAAGCACACGGATCGTGTATTTCCTTCTAGCGCTTGTGAGCCATTGGATCAGCGGTGTGTTTCTTTCGAGCGCTTGTGAGCCGTTGGATCAGCCGTGTGTGTTTCTTTTCAGGGCTTGTGAGCTGTAGCATGCCCAATCAGGAAGAAGCACACGGATCGTGTGTTTCCTTCGAGCGCTTGTGAGCCGTTGGATCAGCGGTGTGTTTATTTCGAGCGCTTGTGAGCCGTTTGATCAGCCGTGTGTGTTTCTTTTCAGGGCTTGTGAGCTGTAGCATGCCCAATCAGGAAGAAGCACACGGATCGTGTGTTTCCTTCGAGCGCTTGTGAGCCGTTGGATCAGCGGTGTGTTTCTTTCGAGCGCTTGTGAGCCGTTGGATCAGCCGTGTGTGTTTCTTTTCAGGGCTTGTGAGCTGTAGTATGCCCAATGAGGAAGAAGCACACAGATCGTGTGTTTCCTTCCAGCGCTTGTGAGCCGTTGGATCAGCGGTGTGTTTCTTTCGAGTGCTTCTGAGCCGTTGGATAAGCACTATCACGACCACTTCGTAAGCCACGCGACCCTATATATAGCCCACCTCTAGGACATCTTCGGCACTCTCAGTGTGTACTCATTGTAGTTCATTTGGTATACAGAGCATTCAGATTCCCTGCATACATCCCGACAGTGCATTTGATATGCAGGCACTCTCTAGCCACCGTCGGGCTGTATGCAGGGGAAATCGTGTGTTTTGTTCTATCTATAAATCCTTCAGTTCATCGACCAGATACAAATCATTCGGATTCCCTGCATACATCCCGACGGTGCATTTGATATGCAGGCACTCTCTAGCCACCGTCGGGCTGTATGCAGGGGAAACCGTGTGTTTTGTTCTATCTAGAAATCCTTCAGTTCATCGACCAAATACAAATCATTCGGATTCGCTGCATACATCCCGTCGGTGCATTTGATATGCAGGCACTCTCTAGCCACCGTCGGGCTGTATGCAGGGGAAACCGTGTGTTTTGTTCTATCTAGAAATCCTTCAGTTCATCCCGACGGTGCATTTTTTTTGCCGTGGATTTTCTTGCCGCGATTTTTTTCCCGCCATCCTATCTCCCGCCTTTTTTTTCCCACCATCCTATTTCCCGCCTGTTTCTCCCGCCAATTCTTGTCTTCTCGGCCTATAAGAACCCCTTCTCACTGAGGTTGGTAAGCATTCAAGTCCACTCACTCGAACATGTTGAGCTTTCCTTCAGATCGTAGTTTCCAGCTAGGAATGTCGGCACTCCTTTTGAAGTTTACGGCCGAGTTCAAGGTAGACAATAAGGAAGTGTCATTCGAGGATATTGTTACTTATCCACCTCATCTTCGTGAGCTATCAGCGAAGCTAAGTAGGCATGGGTGGCCATCGAGGACTTGGAGGGAAATACGGGAAGAACTTCTCAGGATGCATGCTAGGTGGCAGAAGAAGAAGGCAACATATACGAGGGAGACAGATTTGGCCAGCGCTATAAGATTTCCTATTTTATGGCTCGAGGAGAGCGAGGATGAAGATGATATCTTCATGCCGAGTGAAGAGAGCAATAAAGCTGCAGCAGCGGCGGCGGCGTCATCGAAGGGCAAGGGTGCTGCGTCGTCGAAGGACAAGGGTGCTGCGTCGTCGAAGGGCAAGGGTGTTGCGTCGTCGAAAGGCAGGAGTGATGCGGGAGGCTGCGTCGATGGTAGATGATTTTTCTTTTTCTAATTTGCAGAGTACCATGTATCTTCAATTTATGTTGTGTTCTCGCAAGAACTCGATATTTTGTTCTCTGTGTAATTTATGTTGTCAATGTAATTTGCATGGTTTGTTTAATATCAATGCGAAAAGTAGTCGAAAGGGGGTAGAAAAGTGAAATTTTTTGGTTGCTTCTGTAAGGTTAGCCCCTAGGAACACCTTAAACAAACTTATACCCCACCCCTTACGCAATATCTTGACGTGCAATTCTGAGAGACAAGATTCGCGTCATCATTTTATGTGGGTGGAGACCGCTATTCGGTGTAGCTATATACATAAAAATGAATAAAAACATATTAAAAATGTTAAATTTAATTTATAGTAATAAATAAATACATAAAAATGAAGATTATAAAAAAACATGGACCCTGTGCTGACGGTTACAAGCATAAAAGAAATAGAAAAGAATAAACATTAAAGATAATTTTATTTTTGCCGACGGAAATGCCGTCGGCGTAGGCGAGGCTGTAATTTTTCCTATTCTTAAAAAATCGTCTGAGATTACTTATGCCGACGGCAAACTTTTAGCCGACGGCTACCGTCGGCTTAGATTAGCTATGCCGACGGCATTTTCTATGCCGACGGTTTTTTTTGTGGGCCGGCCTCGACGGACTCAATGCCGACGGCCCCGACAAAAAGCCGTCGGCTTAGGGGTTGGCCGTCGGCATAGTCGTGCTCTCCCGTAGTGATTACAGGAAAAGTTTACGCTATTTGACTGACATCAGAATAGAATTTTGCAACTGTGAGCAATAAGAAAAATTTGCAAGAACCTGGCAAGCTGAATGTAAAACCAAGCTAAAAGATAATTAATCATGTGCACTGCAAAACAGGCTGCCTATTATATCTGATCTGTGATCAATGGGACCTTATATGAAAGCTTAATTCTGATTAATTACATGTGGGACATCATACAGTGGAGAGGGTGGGAATGCTAGTATGGATCAGAATAGGGTGGCTCATGAGCTTGCTCAATAGGGCTCACATGTTTCCTTGCTTTATTTTCATACGATTTTCTGAGTTTACTAAAAATTGGCATGGTGTCACTCCCCAAAGAATGGGGGGCCAAAGGGGGTAAAATCATGTGCAGGGAATATGTGGAGCTACCCTCCAAACTTAACATGCAGTAGAAACTTGCTAACAGAACATGAAGCAGAAATAAACGGTCTAATCAACGATGCATCATTAAATGTGTAGTTGGCGCAGGCACTTTGTGACAAACAATGGATAAGTGGATCATAGCACTACAACAGCAACGGAATGAATCAACTAAGCACACCCGGAAACCAGTAAAAAAAATTCTAACCTATGGACTATATATTAATAGTAAGATTTTATTTGTTCTTTCATACTGAGTCAGTACATGGAAAAGACATTCACAAAAGCAAGATAATACAGAAAACTTAATTTCTTGACTTGTTTTTAGTACAATGCATTCGATATCCAAAAAAATTGAGTTCCTCCAATCATGCAAGGACATGGTTCTGATAAATATAGAGCATATACCTTTTCATTCTGCATTGGTGTTTCTCCCCACTCAAATGGAGCTGCCAGAATCTGCTACAACGTGATAACTGAAGTTATGCACAACAATATAACCTGTAAATTAATAGGAACCAAGAATCCATACTGAAACACATAAAGCATCAAGAGTTGTTTCATGCGCACCATTACATGATTCGCTTAATAAGGAAAATAGATAAATACTATTGGACTGTAATATGCGCAGCATTACATGATTTGCTTAATTAGGAACGCATGAGTTATTTCCAAACATAGTGAACCATATTCATAATCAAGCCGGGTAGGGTACTGGCTACCACACCGAAATTGTCATGTCTAGGGAGCAATTTTGTTAGGCCAATTGCAACGTCACAGAATTGAGTGAACTAAATGACTGTCTTCTAGCAAATTATTTTTTGGAAGACATCCTGAATATTGATTGTCAATTGTAGGCCAATCATATGCTTCGGAATTTCCATAGTTAGGAAAGAGCCAGCAGTTAAGAATAGACAGTAATGGAAATAAAAATAGAAAGCTTGCTCTCAGCCCTTTAGTTTGGCTGGTAAAAAGTATAAGTATCTAGGAGAGATTCACATCGCTAGTCATCCAGAGGCAGCGTATATGCAGCAACTAATAAAGTATGTGTATTAGCTTTAGCTATACTCGAAGGCAACAAACCTGCGAAGGAGCAAATCATCAAATACCAGCAAGTTCATATCCAGCGGGTGACGCAATAATCAGAATTAGATGGACTCGTGACAGCATAATTCTTGTCAGGGAGGTGGCCAGAAAGGGCATAATCAACACTCCCATGGAAAACCTAGCAAAAAGATATTTGAAATATCAATAGAAGAATAATAATATGGGAAAGCAATCATACACAAAACATCTAATATTACATGACATAACCTGGATCTTGGTTTCTATGGGGTTTGATGTAAACCAGTCATCACTCAGGTGGTACACATAAACATGTAATGCTCAACTAACAGCAGCTAATTTGCATAATAAACTTAAATCCCCGGGTTAGTTTGAATGATTAATGAGAAGAAAATGGAAATTAGTAGCAAGCTACCTGCATAATTAAGGGAAGATGTCTAGATCAAACAGGAAAGAAAAAATAACAGTTTCACTTCCATAATGAAGATTTAGGCCACTCTCTATTGCAGCTAGTTTTAAACCAGGTCAACTCGAAGGAAATAAAATTGGCACTTTCCAACCTTTAACTTTTAGCAAAGCAAGATTTGGTTCCAACATTCCACCTCCAATGCTGAACTGTGTTAACTCATAAATGGGAATACTGAATTTTTAGAACATTCAGCTACAACTACTAAATTATGAATTGCAGTCATAATGTTCAGTCCTAAATACTGCAGGTCTGCAAGTGCAAAAATCTAAATAGATTCATTGCCGGAGACATGAATTACCTTATTGGCTATGAACTCTGTTAGTAGTCATGGAGCATTGCAACAGTGTGCGCCCTCCATGGTGTGTCCCAAGCATTAGCTGTGATCTTCATTAAGAGAAAAAAAAATCTTACATTTGCTTCATGATACTCATGTAAAGCAAAATAGCAAAGAGCTATTCTAGACTTCACCTACAGCAATAGAACAAACTGAACTGAGTTTTTTGGTTGACATCTAAGAATAAAATACCAAGTACAGAAACATCATAATGGCCTTCGAGCCACTCACACCTGTTTTCATTCAAGGGCATAACATTTGAAGAGTCTGGAGAACGTGACCAATCTGTACATTGCACAAGCTTGCTTGTAGGTACCCTGCAATGATAAGAAAAGGGGAACATAAACTATGATTCCACCGGATCATATAACACGACCTATCATTATTGACTTGAACTAAATTAAACGAAATGGGTACACAGCAGAGCATAAACATTACATCCACTAATCTTGCCCGGCAGCCTGAGTGAATTTTCATTGAACAACTTGTAGGCATAGGAAAAAAAAATCTGCACACAGAAAGAGCATATATTCTAGCGAGAGAGGAAGAGGGGAGTCAGGGCACCTGCGAGAGAGCCAGATGCGGCGAGGTCAAATGGAGCAGAGGTGCAAGGTCAGCTGCAGTGGCGTTTGGCTTCTCCCGCGAGGCCGCAATGAAAACCTTCAAGCGGCGACGGCTGGGAGCTCCAACCAGCCTCCATCTCTGTCCTCTTTGACCTCCATATCACGCTGTTCATCCTCGCCGGCAGAAGGAGCCTGGGCGGCCGTCGTCGCTGCACCGTGAGAGGAGGCAGAGGGAAAGACGGCGGCGGTCTGCTCCACCCAGGCCCAGGACCATCTTCTCCAGGCACGTCGGCCTTCACGGCTCCGCTCCACCAACCCCACTTCGTCTGTAAATTTGTGGTCTCTCAGCAGGGAGAAGAAATCAAAACCAAAGAGAGAAGATCAAATACAAAAAAAAGAAATCTAATGAGGACAAATCTGACTAAACAAAGAGCAGCATGAAATCAAGGACGGTTAAAACGGAATCAGACAAAAACAATGAAGAACAGATCAAAGATTGACCAATCTGACAAAAAAACAGAACGCAATCGGCTAAGAAAAGCCAAAGAACAGGAGATTCCAAAAGCGAACACCAAAAGAATCTGAAAAAGCCAGAAGAAGCCCAAATCCGAGATAGAAACAAAGGTGAAGAAACAAACAAAAGGAGAGTTTGTTAACCTGCTGCCAAAAAGGAAAGAGAGAAAAAGAAGACAAAGGCAACGAATCGAATCCCACAGACGGAAGAAAGCAAAAACCAAAGAAATGAAACCCCACACTGGTCAATCAGGGCCTCGCCTTAACCAAAACCACCACCGAAGACCTGCATAGCGCCAGATCCTGCCGGAGGCGCCGGCGATGTGCCGGTGGATCTTGAGCTACGGGCATAAAACCGTCGGTAGCAGGAGGGAGCGGAGGAGGGAAACCTAGATCGAACCAAGAGAAAGAGAGGAGAAGCAGAAAAGTGAGCTGGGGCGAGCTCCTCTCTCCATCGGGGTGAGCAGAAAAGTGAGCCGAGGCATAGCGCCAGATTCGGCCGGAGATCGGCGACACGGCGGTGGATCTGAAGCTGGATCTCGAGCACGAAACAACAGGTGAGAGGAGAGCAGGAGGCGAGACCGAGGGGGCGAGAGAGAGGCGGAGCAGGAAAGTGAGGCGTGCGACCTGCTCTCCCCCAATCGAGACCAGGAGTAGGGCGGCCATGACTGCAGAAGGCGTACCCGGCGACCATGGAGAGGTCGACAGCGAGGTGGACGGCGACACGCTCGGTCCACTTTCGAGGAGGAAAAATCGATACTACCCCGGCGTGGGCGCCCGCACGTTCCGAAGCTGCACCGAGGGCGCGACGCGGTGTGCCCCTGCGGAGCGGGACCGGCGCTGTCTTGGACCCACCGTCAGCGAAACATGCGGGCAGTAAAAAAAGTAAGGCAGGGATCGGACGGCCCAGATCGCGCGGTAACTGCTCGATCCAACGGCCGAAAATCGCTGAGCCCTGAGGAGCCTCCTTGGGGTCTCAGCAATTACATCTTTAGATAATGTACTGGGTACTAGCAGTGTTTAACATTTCGTTTTTGTAATATTTTTCGCCCCTCCCAGAGATTCGCGAATTTCGAGAAAACAACGAAATTTCGAAGAAAAAATTCAAAAATTTCGCAAAGGTTTAAAGTCTGACGTTCAAATTAATTTCGAAAAATAAAACTACAGCAAGTGGAATCGAACTCAGCAACTCCCAAACAGCTGCCAAGCCCTAAACCAGTACACTAAAGCCAAGTTCTTGTCTGCAATACACTCTATTTCTCCTTGTAGTGTAATCTCCCTGGTTTACTCAAATTCAAACGAAAAAATCGATCGAGATTATAGTTTCTCGCCCCTTACCGAAAACCGTTGATTTCGCGAATTTCGGTCGAAATTTCGACGAGAATTTTTTCCCTGGGTACTAGTAGGAGTACTAGTACTATCAATGTCAATTTAATTTCACTGATTACACTTGCCCCGCCTACTGCCGTGGGCATTCATCCTGTGAACACATACTGACATACATAATGATCACTCAATGGCTCGAACACGGTCAACCTGGTGTGTGAATACTAGTTTTTGCGAAAAGCGTGTGTGAATAATGATTTCCCCTTATAAATAGCACTCCATCTTGAACAAATTGGATAGCATATCAGATAGGCGGCAACTACGTACATGATCTACTTGATCATGGGAGAAGAACCGGAGAGATGTAAGCACACATGAGAATCAGAGACATCGGGATGGTAGAAAATCGCTGTAGGCAACAACATTGCAGTTTCAGACCTATATTTTTTCCGCAGATTCCGTGATGCTTACATCGTTGTGCTAATGGACTTGCCGTATAAAAGGTTGACTGGACCAGAAGTGTCGCAGCATCTCTCTCTACTTTATTGGAGCGCATGGTCATATGGAGAGGACATTGATCCGGCAGGGACCGTCTCTCCCGACAGAGATCAGGGCCCTCTGGGAATAGATGTTGTTCTACCCCTTCGGTGGCAGCGCCTACAAATGGAAACTGCTCACCGCCGGGCGGTCTGGCGCCTCATACATCCTTACCGGCGTCGACAGGTGTAGGTCCCTGAAGCAACGGGTGTGGGACCGCTTGCGAAGCTACGGCTGGCGACGTCCATGGCCATGGGAGGGGGGTTTCTTGCATAGAGCCACTGAAACATTCCAGCGAGTCTGCTGGTCTCTTGAGGACATTGTAACTATCAGATTGTTAGTATTTCGGATTACGAAATTAAGTGCTTTCTTATCAATTTTCGTGCTTCATTTCTTATCAACTTGGCACAATTTTACGGATAGCAGTTCAATCTCCGTGCGAAATACATACTCCCTCCGTTTTTTATTATAAGATGTTTTAGACATTATGCACGTGTCACCCTTGTGTGTGAATGATACTTTTTTCGAAAATGGTGTGTGAATTCCCCTTATAAATAGCACTCCATCTTCAATAAAGTTGGATAGCAGATCAAATAGGCGGCAACTACATGATCCACATGATCATGGGAGAAGAACCAGAGAGATGTGTTAGCACGCATGAGAATAGGAGACATCAGGATGGTAGAGAATCGCCCAAGCCTACAATGCTGGAGTTTCACATCTGAAGGTTTTCCGACGATTCCGTGATGCTTACCATGTTGTGTATGGACTGGCCATATAAAAATTTGCCTGAAGCAGAAGCTTGCGATCATGTCCGAGCAGATCGTGGGAACGCATGGTCGGATGGAGTGGGCATTGCTCCACCAGGTACCGTCGTTCCCGACAGAGATCAAGGATGGAGTGGGTAGAAAATCCCCCGTCGGTGGCAGCGCCTACACATGGAAAGCTGCTCACCGACCATCAGTATGACGCCTCGTACAATCTTAACGGCGTCGAGTCGATGGCTGTAGTCCTGTAGATCTTGCAGCAACGGGTGTGGGACCACTTGCGAAGCTACTGCTCTGGCCTCTACAAGCACTGTTCGCCTTAAGTTCACCACCGTCTAGCAGTCGTGTTCCTCCATGGATTCGTTCCTGTGGACGTCCATGGCCATGGGAAAGAGGGTTTCTTGTATGGATCCACTAAAACATTCCTGCGAAACAGCTGTCTTGAGGACATTGTAACTAGCAGATTGTTGTTATTTTCGATTACGAGATTCATCTGTCCATTTTCGAGTTTCTTATCAATTTTGTGCAAAATACATAGGAGCCATTGCACAAATATAGCAAACACGCACTGCATCTATCCCGGTGTGGGCGTGTGGCCATGCAATGGGCTCTCCCATGATCGACCGCTGCTGCTAGCAGCTCTTGCTGATGCTAGGACTCATGGCCTCATGGGCCCATACCTGTCAAGAAAGCCAGTTAAGCATGGGTCATGTGGCGTACCTTGTCTCAAATATTAACCCCACTAATTAACAAAAAGTAATGGGTAGTGCTAATACAATGTGATGTCAATTTATTTTACTGATTATACATGGCTCGCCAACCGTCATGGGTATTCATCATGTGAACACATACTGACATCATCACTCGATGGATCCCACCTATATGTGTGAAACTGTGAATAATACTTTTTTTTTTCAAAAAGGGTGTGTGAATAATGATTTGCCCTTATAAATAGCACTCCATCTTTAACAAATTGGATAGCATAACATATAGGCGGCAACTCATGATCTGCATGATCATGGGAGAGAGGAACCAGAGAGATGTAATCACACATGGGAATTGGAGACATCGGGATGGTAGAGTATCGCTGTATTGAAGAATGCTGGAGTTTCAGACCTAAAAAATTTCCGCAGATTCCTTGATGCTTACCTAGTTGTGCCGATGGACTGGTGATATAAACGATTGCTTGAACCAGGAGCATGGCAGCATCTCCGACTACTTTGTTGGAATGCATGGCTGGATTGAGTGGGCATTGCTCCGGCAGAGACTGTCTTCCCCGACAGAGATCAGGGACCTCTGCCAAGGGGTGTTCTACCCCTTCGACGACAGCACCTACAAATGGAAGCTACTCACCAATGGGTGATCTGGCGCCTCGTACAACCTTAACGGCGTCGACGGCTGCGGGTTCCTGCAGCAACGGGTGTGGGACCACTTACGAAGCTACTGCTGCAGTCTCTACCAGTTCACCGCCGTGCGTCTAGCAGTAGTGTTCCTCTATGACCAGGGGGCGTCCTATGACCAGGGGAAGGAGGGTTTCTTGCGTAGAGCCACCGAAACATTCCAGCGAGTCAGCTGGTCTCTTGAGTACATTGTACCTAGCTTATTGTTGGAATTTTTTATTACAAGATTCAGTATTTTGTTGTCCATTTTCGAGCTCGATTTCTTGTCAATTTTCTACAAATTTTATAGATAGCAGTTCAATCTCGGTGCAAAATCCATAGGAGCCATGCATTGCACAAATATACTACAGTAGCAAGTACGCACTGCATCTACCCCGGTGTGGCCCTGCAATGGGCATTGCTCCATCTCCACGTGCGTTCTGCACAAATGAAAGATTACATAGTGCCGTCCTCCTGGATGCAGAAGCTTATTATGGCTATGGCCATTGATCGCAGGGATAACAGACGGTTGTGAGCAGTTTGGTGTGGTATGTGCAATGCAATGATGATCCATGAGTGTCAGTGTCACGACTTTGATCCTTAGCGCACTAGCCTTTCAACAGAGGTGCCGAATGATCGAGCGTCTTTGCTTGATTGCTTCTGCTCCGTGGTCGCAAGTACGCATGTGATTATTGGGCTCCAAACAGGAAATAATAGTAGCCACATAGTGGAACAATAATGGTAGGTCATTCCTTTATTTTTAGTGGAACAGTAAGGGTAGCTTGGCAGAGTCACGGCCACCCGGGTAACTAGGTCGGTTGGGTGTAGTTTTGATTTTTGCATGGTTTGCTAGCTAGCGATGTTTGTCGCGGGGGCGTGAATGGGGCTCTGAATTGTAGTGGTAGCTCGGCACTTCACGTTCAATGCACGTCGTTTGTATCGATGGTTGCACTTGGATGTAGCATATGGCTAACCCAGCATCTCTTTTTATCGCCCACGTTGTCCTTTTTTTATGTCGTTGTCTTTTTTATTGTTTTCAGGAAGGGCCCCCGTTGTCCAGTCCTTGTGTAAAGAAACGTGAGGCCCACAAGCCCATCCAGAGCAGTTTAGCAGAACAACTTTCAACAACAGGAAGCCCACTAACAAGGACTTGGGAGATCAGCAGCATCACGCACGCAGTCGCACAAATCGTCGGCTTCTCCGCTTCCGCGTTCGACGTCTGACCGCCGCCGTCTAGGGCAACTTCGATCAGGCGATTCCAATCGATCCAAGACCATAAGGTGCGATGGAAGACGGCGGTGATCCAAAGCTTCACGTGCGCAAGGCCAGCCGCACGCTCAATAAGAAAGGTAAATTTAATTATCCGAAGGTAGATAGGTAGCTCTAATTACAACTAGAACTGTCTCGTTTTGTTTTTCTTCCGGTAAATCTTCAACTTCGTTCCTTCCATTATAGACTATACCAGTTGGTAATTCTGATTGCGCAGCGGTTAGTCTTTACCTCGTCTCACATCGCTAAATTACTTTCGCTTTAAACCTGTCGAAGTTGAACCCTAAAAACCACAACCATTAAAAAGAATTAAATTAGGACATGTCAGATTATATGTTTCAACTTATTTGTGTATACATTAAGGGAAACAGAGGGATCGATTCATAACTTTTCCAAGACAATTGTTCAAGCCAAGTTCAGTTGTAAAGAAATTATCGAGACATCTTATCTCCATAGTCATAGAGCCAAAAATTAGTATATATTTAAAATTTCATTTATATTGCGGTAAGCGGACATACTTTGATAATCTAGATCTCATAACTAGCACTAATGGTATATGGGTTATTGTGGGGAACATGGATTTGAATGTGCTGCACAATCGTGCGGAGGCGTAAAAGTATGTGCATCAAACACGGTAGGAGATTAATAAGATGCTCCAATGGGCGGGTGATGAGATGGATCAGAAGATGAAACAACAACGTGCATCTGTGATGAAACAGAGGCGTGAGAAAATGGGCAGTAAGTTGAAACAGACCCATGAGGGGGTAGACAAGGAAGTGGAACTGGAGCTTGACGAGATGGACCAAAAGGTGAAGTAAGAACGTGTAACCATGGATCGGACGTTGAAGTAGTAGCATGAGAACATGGACAAAAAGTTGAAGCAGGTCCACGGGTACATCAGGAGCGTGATGACATGGACCGCATTGTACAGCTCGAGCGTGCCAAGATGGACCATCTGTACAATGCGATCTATGTGATCACACGCTTCTACTGCAACTTTTGATCCTTCTCCTCCTGGATCCGCTTCAAGTTTTCGGTCCATGTTTCCGCGCTCTTGTTTCAATGTCTCACACCTGGCTGCATATTCTTACTTGAACTTCTTGTCCATCTCATTACGCTCCCGTTGCACCTTCTTGTCTATATCCTCTTGGTTCTCTTTCAACTTACAACCCATGTTCTCACGCTCTTGGTTTATCGACCAGTTGACAGTTGTGCGTTCCTGTTTCACCTTCTAGTCCATCTTTTTATGCTCCCACCCTATCTTTTTTTGTCCATCCCCTTGCCGCACTCGATGACATACTTGTCCACCTCCGCATGGTTGTGTCTCACCTTCGAATCCATGGTCCCTACAACAATCCACAAAACCAACAGTCAGGGGAATAATATGTAAGATTTTAGGTCGAAAACAAATTCACATATCAACACATTCTTAGAAATAATATTCCACGAATATGAATGATTTCAAATATTAAAATAATTAATTAGCAAACAAAACGCTCCAGAAGAATGCTAGTAACACTTAGTAAGTCGAATAGCCACCAACATCATATCTGAATTTTCAATACTAGGACAGATCCGAGAGTGAAGCAATAGGCGTGAAAAATATCTATATTTGTATTATATATTATCTCTTTGTTTGTGACCGACAAAGTATGCATATACTGAAAAATAGAGCTAGATCAGACTAGTTAGCACAACTAGTGTATTGATCAACGATCAATGATCAATGGCGGCCACCGCATCTGTTACTTCTTGGCTACATGTACAAACCGTCCAAGTTCAGCAGCTTGTAAGCGGGGGCAGCGAGCGAGCGACGACATGGTCTCTAAGCACTTTAGCTACATCGACAATGATCGATCGATCTTCGATCTGATTCAAAGCCGATAACAGACATGACGAATCGGGCACCACCGCACGATCGATGACCTAAACATAGGCAGAGAACCAAATTGGTCGTTGCCTACTGCGATCCGGTGGAGAGGGGGTGGTGCTGGAGGCCAGGAATGGTGTGGGCAGCAGCACGCTATGGTGGTAGGGGAGACTACGACGGTCTTGGACGAAGGAGATGAAAGGGGACGTGCTTCGGAACATTGTTCAATGATCTCTAATAATGAAGTCCATCAGCGGTAATTTTTTTTGTATACAAGGTAGGTTGATGCGTGTACAAAATTTTTGAGCAAGATGGGAACTAATATTTCGTTTCCTTTAGAAGTAGCAAAACCTAATCAATGACATTTCACTTTTTGGCAACTAAATGAAACATTGGCATTGATGTATGTTTGATATTTTGACCTGGTTTAACTCGTGGAAATTTGCGAGTAGCTAGGCTCTCCTGGTATATACACAACTGGCACGTACATGTCGTATCCAAATTTCCAACCTAGATGAATCTCTTGAGTTGAGCCCTAGTATCTATAACTGCTCCGTCCCCGGTGGATCATCGTTGCGTCTCCGTCACTTACGCACATATAAAAACTTCAAGATTTTATTTATTACATTCCAAGGTGGAATACATATATAGCTTACTCCGGCTTTCATTTTATTTATATTTATTACTCCCTCGTTCCTTCTAGCTAGCCAGTCAGATATATAACCTGCGTGATTCCTTGCATGGGGAGCCCCTATACGAATGCATGTACGTGAGGAACGAGGGACTACTTGACGCAGTTAGTATGGTTTCTGTCCAACAACATTGCCGGCTGGCGCGTAGTTGCAGATGATGAAGACGCCGAGGTTGTTGTTGCAGACCACGCGAGCGCAGCCGATGCTCGTCGACGCGCGCCACACCACCTGCGTGTAGTGCCCGCATTGCTTCCCCGCCGCGCAGCTGTTGGACCCGTAGTCGTAGTCCTGCTTCTCGCTTACCCATAGGTTCACCGCGTCGGCTGCCTTCCAGCTCGAGCCACTTCCCCAGAAGATGTTCTCCCCGTAGGGTCCGCCGGAGTGCTGGAGCTTGCAGTCGCCGCTCCTCTGGTTGGCATAGTTCTGGGCGTACGCCTGCAGCGTTGTGCTCCAGCCCACCGTGCCCACGCCAACGGCGGCGCGGGCAGCGTTGTGGGGTGAGAGGTAGTCTTGAGCCGAGTTTTGCGCCTGGGAAGGGTTCATCATGGCGGCTGCCATGGCTAGGGCCAGCAAAATGGCTAGCTTGGGCGCCTCCATTGCTTGGGTGTATATGATTCCTTTGTGCATGTACTAGCTAGCTGCGTATGTATGGGCTCTAGCTTGCAGTTGTACGTACAGCTTGTGGGTGCACTGGGGTTTTTATAGTGGATTTCGTAACAGAAATTCCTGCAATCTGCTTGGAAAATCTAGCACCATGCCGAATCCGTGCCGGAATTTTCTCCAAGGACAAAGAATTCCACGGACTAGATATACATAGTAACTAGCTCGATCGATGCTGTCATTTGAATTTCATTTACAAATTAACAATGGTAGCTAGTCAAGTCAACCCCAGAGAGATAACGTACCCGTGTGAGTGGCTCACGTGAATGTAACGTACGCAGGGATTTGGATTTCGCCCGAAGTTTTCAAAATTTCACACGTTAATGTAACGTACGCACGCATGGCTCCGGCAGTAGGAGCATGCACACTTGGACTATTCCATTGTTTGCTTTGTTTGACCGATCGAGCCGCGCGCTGGAGATCGTGTACTGCAAAATTGTACGCGCTACCCGATGCGGTTATATGTTCACGTCACTTTCTGGGAGGAAGTCCTGATAACGAGCATTTTGTCTTGTGGAAAATGCTCATGCAATGGCGCATGCATTTGTAACAAATATATATGATGTGGGAGACCGTTAATAGTGGAAATGTATGCGAGACATGACCATAGATTTTCGTTTCTTCCACAAGTATTAGACGTCGTATTTTTTTTCTTCTTGCGAATGAGAATATTTGAGCGGCGAGGAGAGGGGAAGGAGGTGGAGGGGAGGATAAGAGGACATGAAACAACGAGGGGACATGTGTGATGAAGCAATGGTGCAGCGTGCGGCCTCTCCCTCAAACTACTCTTGATTATCAGTCGTTCATGATTGACGACATGTAAATATATCAATTATTATTCATCTCCATTATCCATAACACTTGTACTCTCGACTCATTCGCAATTGGAAATATTGTAAGACTAACAATCATTAATCTTAAATTACTTTCTTTTGCAATGTACACTGTTTTGATCTAATCGCGATGTGTGAGTAGCCCCATCGGGGTATGGGCCGAGGCCTAGCCTCGCAGCACATCGTGCGTATGAGATGGGATTATTAGTGCAATTTGTATTTATGTCTTCTGATATTTGTACTTTTTCTCCACCTCGATTGTACAGCATGTCATGTACCCCAAGATTAGTACAAAGAGGACGCATGAGCAGGAAAGAGTGGAAAATTACGCGAGAACCTCATGACGGCAAGGGGAGTACAATAGCTACAGGTAATTCTCTAGAGCCTAACGATGATGTCACAGAATGATAATGTATTGATCTGGTTCTATCATATAACATAGACAAATATAGGACCAAGGTTAGACAATCGTATCCATGATACTGCCTCAGTATGGATGTCAACACACAAAAACACATTGTGCAATTATATTTTTGATAAGAATAACTGTTTATTATCACTTTTAGTATTACTTTTTTTTTGTTCGAGGACACGCAGGAGGTCTGCGTGTTCTTTGTACTCCCTCTGTATCAAAAAAAACTAGAAAGTCTTATATTTTGATACGGAGGGAGTATTAAGCAATCAGAGAAATAAAGTTGGCGAAGAGGCCAGCACCACAACTCCACCGCGGCCCATGAAACCCGACGTGTGTAGTAGCTACAAGGGAAACCTCAGGGATTTCTATCTAACATCGCATCCGAAGGAGCAAAGATCATCGTCCAAGATAAAATCTTGAAAAGAACAGCTCGACATTTAGCAACAACACCTTTTTTGGGGGCCCGAACTACCCCCAGATTACTTCAGCTGAACTCTCATGGTTTCCTCCCCAGTTCAGGAGCGCATACAGATTTCTGACTGCATTCCCTGGCAGCATTGTCCAACGTACATACATTTTGAAAGATGAACAGCGCGGTCCATTTCAGTATCAAGATTACCAAATTGATATCTTGAAGAAAGCTTTCTGAACAAGCTGCGCACACTGTTCTGAAAATTGGCATAGCTGACGTCTCCTAGGAGAACTATGTTCAACTGGTTGCTCACTATGTGATTGGCTGTCGGTGTCCCATTCCACGACAATGCTGCCCGACGCGCCCAACACCTCCCTGTGTCGGACGATAGAGGAGGCGGAGGGACCACGTGGAAGGAGGAGGTGAACGCTCAGGGAGGAAGCGGCATTGGGCACGGGGATCGGCGGCGGTGGCGAAAGACGACAGAGGTGGAGGAGGAAGCAGAGATAAGGAGCCGAGTGTTGTGCGACGTTGTTTCACTGAACTTCAACCAAACTTGCATATCGCTAGTTCATTAGCACAACGAGGTGTGTATTGACAAATCTACGAAAAACTTTCAGGGCCTAAACTCCTGCCTTCTCCGATACGGCGATACTCTGCCATCCCGATTTCCCAGATTCTCATGTGTGTTTTACATCTCTGGTCCCTGTCCCATGTTCATGTAGTTGCCGCCTATCTGATATGTTACCCAGTTCGTGAATGATGGAGTACTATTTATAAAGGAAAAATGTTATTCACACTCAAGGGTAAAGATGGTTGGAGCCATGTAGCATGTGTTGACAGGATGGATGTTCATGACAGTAGGCGAGTTCCAATGTTTCAGTTTATTGCAGGTCTTGCTCTCCAAAATAGGCTTTGGACGGCGGTTCGTTTGGAGAAGAGAGGGTGGCCAAATTGTGGTCCTTGCCCTCTTTGCAAGAGAGCACCGGAGACGGTCAAGCATCTCCTTGTCGATTGTCGATACACCATGCATCTATGGGGCTGCTCAAGAGTTGGCTCGGTCTCCACACCCTTGACTCCCAACTTGGCACTCGCTCACCCTCGAGGAATGGTGGCTCCAAATGTCGGACAACTCCACCCCCAACCGGAAAGCCATGGCGTCCCTCACCTTGCTCACCTCTTCAGAAATTTGGAATGAACGAAATGCGCAGGTCTTTCGTAATAAGCATGCGCCGCCGCCGATAGTCTTAGAGAGTATTAAGCGGGAGGCCTATCTTTGGGCTACCGCGGGGTGCGAAATGCTTGAGATCATTTTAGCCGCGAGAGTAGTGGCCGTTGTGAACTATAACTTTTAATTTCCTTGTACTCTCCTTAATTAATAGATGGGGCAAAGTTTTTGCCCCCCTTTCTAAAAAAAAGTCTATCTATTAAACTTCAATTCAGGAGGGGAGGCCCCTGCCTTCAATTTCACTATTAAACTTCTGATTGTATCAGAATTGACTACATCATGCGAGAGAGACACAATAAACAGGTATAACAGGAGAAGCCAAGTTTACGTGGGAGAGAACATAGAACGTAAGGAGCCGAGGCAAGCAGACGAGAGAGGTGGGGGAGGCAACAGAGATAAGGAGCCGAGCGCCGTGCGTTGTATTTGCACTGAGCTTCAACCAAACGTCCATATTGACAGTTCATTAGCACAATGAGGTGTGTATAACGGAATCTACAAAAAAACTTTCAGGGCAAAAACTCCAGCGTTCTTGAGTAAGGCGATTCTCTACCATCCCGATGTCTCCGATTCTCATGTGTGCTTTCCATCTCTCTGTCCCACTCCCATATTCATGTAGTCTCCGTCTATCTCATATTTTTTTGACGGGCCGTCTATCTTATATTTTACCCAGTTTGTGAATGGAGTACTATTTATAGGTGAAAAGTGTTATTCACACATAAGGCTGACAGTTGTTGGAGCCATAGAGTGCTCATTATGTATGTCAGTATATGTTCACATGCAGGATGAATGCCCATGGCGATAGGCGAGGCATACTTTGACCTTGTGCAATCAGTGAAACAAATATGATATCACATACTAGTAGTACTACCCATATATGTATATATGGTAGGTTAGTTTTGGGTTATTTAGTGGGGCTAATATCTGAAAAAGATAAGGTACGCCACCTTCACATGTTTTTCTGGCTTTCTTGACAGGCATGAGCCATGACTCCTTGACAATTACAAGGTACACTAGCATGAGTAAGCGAGCAGCCAGCTGCGGTCGACGAATAGACACCCAAGTGAAACCAAAAATCCTAGGAAGCTCCTGATTTCCACATATATTTGGGTGGTATCTGAAAAATCTTAAATTTCTAAATAAAGTTCTATGATGTATTTATGTTTCAGATATATATGCTTCAAACCAAATTCAGACGAACTGACCATGGAAGTAGGCTCCGTCCTCGACACCCACATCACGGACCACAGTATCTAGTAGTCATTGTCCAATAAACGGACCACCAGATCTACAAGAACCAAACTTCTACGGGAGGGTGGGGAATTTTTCACAATGGGTGAAAATAAAGGCAATACAGGAGACGCCTCTGAGCAACTCCGCACAACAGCATACAGGAGACTAGTCATACGAGTACACTGTCAGCCTATTACAACCATTTGAGAGCCTTAAGTGCACTGATAAGAGCCTATGGCACGAAAACATACGGTCTCAATTCCTAGGAGACGGAGAACCAGCTGCGTGTGGTTGCAATGGAAGTATGGAACACAAAGTAATCTGTAGTTTCGCGAATTACCCCAGATTACTTCACCTGCGCTGGCATCGACTTCTCCACAGTTGTGGAGCACATACAGATTTCTGACCAGTAAGTGTTCAGTCCTTTCGATACGCCAACCCCTGCAGTCCCTGGCAGCACTGTCCATGGTAGATGCGTTCGGAAAGTTGAACAACACGGTCAATTGCACTATCAAGATTACCAAGGAAGCGTTCCGATCAAGATGTCCATATTGTTCTGAAAATTGGCCTAGCTGACGTTGCCTACAAGGAGAACTATGTTGGGCTGGTTGCTAACAATATTATTGACATCGACGTCCCCTTCCACAACGATCCTCCCTGACACGCCCAACGCCTCCCTGTTCGGCGACGCTAGTGAACATGGCGATGAAACATTATTGGTTGTAGAGCGAGTTGGAACGGCGCAGTAGCTTTCCAAGAGGCCCATGTAGCCGTCGACGCCGTTAAGGTTGTGCAACGCGCCGGGCAGCATATCTGGTAGAAGCTTCCCAATGTAGGCGCTGCAGCCAACGAAGTCAGATATCGCTTCCCTGAGGTCCTCGATCTCTGTTGCGAAACACGGTCCCTGCTGTAGCAATGCCCACTCCATCTCACCATGCACTGCCACAGCGTGGAACTCCAACCTTCTTGGTTACGGCGATTCTCCACCATCCCGATGTCTCCTATTCTCATGTGTGCTTACATCTATCTGGTCCCTCTCCCATGTTTTTATGTAGTTGCCGCCTATCTAATATGATATCCAGTTTTTTTCTCTTTTTTTGTTGCGCTGGGATATGTTATCCAGTTTGTTAGTGGAGTACTATTTATAAGCATACGCCATACGGCCATATTCACACAAAAAGGTTACGGTTGTGGGAGACATGGAATGCTCATTATGTGTGTCAGTATGTGCTCACGAGATAAATGCCCAGGGCGGTAGGCGAGTTTTAATGTTTCTATTAACTACAAAGTTTTAAATCCATATATTATTTTATTTGAGATGTAAAAAGAGAGAAGGTTCTACACATTGTAAACAATTAGAGCAAAAAATTCACTACTCAAAACTAGACCCCACATTTTTTGAAACTCGCTGTTTTATTTCTCCCAAACTTTTTAGAAGTAAGGCCGTAGCCTAGCGTTAAATTAATGACGCCAATGGCGGAAGATACAAAGTGTTGAACCAGTTTACAAACACCTCCACACACACACAAACAAAAGAAGAAGCCAAAGGCTTATACAACTAAACCAGTGATAGCAGAACTACAAGCAAGCTGGGTCGGGAGCAATAAGGGGCAGGATCAGACAACTTGAAGAGGTGAAGACGCCAATGAGGTGGAGCACAACCAGACTGATAGGGCAGCGCCGCCCGGTCCAGTTTCTGTCGCCAAAGGGACCCCAATCCCAGGCCGACAAGAAACACCGGCGTCGGTGGGCTAGAGCTCACCCTAGAACTCAAGCCATCGCACAAACGGACGCTGCATCCCGCTGAGATGGGCACAACCAAAAAGCACACTCCAACTTCGACAAACCACCATCACCGCCACCAAACCACCACCGGAAGAGAGGCAAACCATGGACTCCAGAAGGCGACGCCTTCAGGAAGGAAGCAGCACCGCAGTTCCGCCGTCGCCCGGTCAACGACCTAAGGTTTTCACCCAGAGCATCGGGGGAGAGCAGGATAGTCGCGACGTCGCCTTCAAGAAGGTAACGGCCCCACAGGCGTCGCCGCCGTCGGCCAAGACAAATCTTGACAGATTTTCACCCCGACATACACACCGCCTCCAACACCGAGTGTGGCCAGCTGCCGAGATGGCTACCGAACCACATCCACCGTCACCACTCGCCAGCCTTCACGCCGCCCTCGTGGCCATGAACACCAGACAGCACCAAAGCCACGACCCCCGCCTCGGCGTCGCGACTACCATCGCCCGGGGCCGCCGCCCCGGCATCCAACCTCCACGCACATCCAAGCCAATCAAGCGAAAATAGCCACAACAGCTACCGGAGGCAAACAATGACCACCGCGACCGCGTGACACCGTGGCTTCGATCTGGCCCGTCGGCAGCAGCAACAAACCCCATGGTGGAGCACCAACTCCAGATCCACGAGCAGACGGTGGTGGCCATGGCCAGCACGAGCAGGCCCAGGGCCCCTACCCTAACCTCAAGCTCGGCGACGAGAGACCACCCACCTCGCTCAGGGGAGCCACCGCCTCGAGGCCCGACGAAATCGCCGGCCAGCAGGTCAACCGCGGCCGGATCCGAATCCTACAGCGCCGTGGGGTCTCCGGCTTGACGAAGCTAGGCGCGAGGAGAAGCCCCGCCGTCGCCGCCGCCGCGCGAGCAAAGCCCGGCCACGGCCGCCGGCGGCGGCGAGGGAGAAGCTCGAACGGGGGAAGAGGAGTGGCGGCGCTAGGGTTCGCCTCCCGTGTCACCCGAGGTGGACGACGCGGGGCCAAACGTTTTTTCTCGTCAGACCATTTCTCCCAAACTCAAAAGTATATAATCTTTAAACGTTGTAGCTGAACAGTACAATAGAATTTGGATTTTCGAAAATTAAAGTTAATATATTGTGCAATATAAATATGTCGGAGTAAATTTCCTTCAGGATGATGGGCTAGTGAGATAGTTAGGTGCCTCGTTTTAGCATCAGGTAGTTTTGGCGCCCTCTATCTTTCTGCTTTTCAAAGCTTTCCTTCGGCTGCGGCTGTTCTCGTCAGGTCGAAGGTCGTTTAGCTTGTCGGTAGTAGTTTGTACTGGTTTTTGTCATGGCTATTCTGTAACAGCTTGGTGGCGGTCTTGTAGTTTAGTCTGTATGGCATTTTCTCCCTATCTTAATATATTACATGCAGTTTTTCTGCATGGTTCTAAAAAAATATGAAGGAGTAAAAAATATTTTATCCTGAAATATCTTTATACTTTTTGAAAAGAAGGTTGAAACCTCCGGCTTCTGCATAAAAAACATGCACACGATTTTTCTATTATATTATTCAATAAAGTCTGACAAAACGAATACATCAATCTATCCAAATCCACCTTAATGGCGACATTTGTTGCTACACCTACAAGGTTGATGATGTGGTGGCTATGATCGGGGCAATCCATGTTTAGGGCTGGACTGGCAGCTTAGCTCTTTTATTGCTCTCCGTATGGACCAGGCCATCGATGCCAAGGCATTGCAGGAAATACTTCTATGAATACCACAAATCGAGAATATAATAACTCTACTTATAGAGAAGACGATGTATGTCCTTTGTTCAGAATAACTAATAGGCCAGAGTAAAAAGTGGAGTCCTCGGTTGGATTGGGTCCATATAGAAGTTTACTCTCAGATGCTTAAACAACAAGCTTGTTAGCATATTAATTACATCTCTTCCAGTCTTTTCATGAAAATGAAAACAATATGCTTTTCCAAGTTTATGTGTGATCCTGTAGCATCTTCTCTTTTTGATTGAAATCTTGTGTGTGTTTGTGCAAGTTCTAACCTATTTGGATAGAGAAGTACTTTACTTTTTTGTAAGACATGCATCCATAATGAAACAAGGACTTGGAACCAGGGTTTGGGTGTATTAGCTATAACACCATCATCTCCCGGCAACACATCACAACAGGATACAGTAGAGTATTTGTAGGCTTAAGTAAACTTTCAGGCTAGCCATCATGTGTCCATTATATGCAACATGCATGGTTATGTTTGGGAGCCGTGTGATCGATGAGAGTCTACGACCAAGCAAAAATGTACGGTTTACCATTCATAAATGTGAAGATAGCAAATCAAAGCTGACTAGATAAGAGGACCGCATGTGCTAAAACAGTAAAAGATTACACAAGCCATGCCATGTGGTGGGCCAGCGGGGCACACACTTTTTTTTTTTTGACTATGGGGGCACACACATTTGATGTCGCCAATTCTAGTTCGATAAATACCAGTCTCTTCAGTCTCTCTGCTCCAGTTCCTCTATCAATGATTAATGGATATCGTCCATGTATCCAAAGACCAGAATGTGCGTGATGTATGTATGAGTTGCCTAGGCTTGGAAGGAATGGGGAGTTTTGTGACAAGTTCTACAACTTCAAGCTGACATGCATGATCTATAATTGCCCCGGACTGCAAGAAACATTTGTGTAACACCCTGGCCCACCCGCACCCGGGAACGAGTTCCCGGTCGGTCACCCATCGTTGGAGTGCTCCAGGCCAAGCACGCTTAACCTCGGAGTTTCTTCCAGATGAGTTTCCGGAAAAAAAGTTGCAACTTGTTGATATGAGTATTATATCAATCCTATTAAGTCCTGAGTCAGGATCTCACAATTTGTCCGTCACTTTCTGACCGGAAACATGCACATCCTTACCTGAGCTTGCGAACACATCAAACAGGATGACAATAAGGATAACCGACCTTCTGACCAATTTCAATCGCAAAAAGAATGTTCCAAACTCCGGCATGGCTAGCAAATGAGCTTGACGTTACATCAATGCTTAGTACTGGACTGGCGGTTTAGCTCTTGTGTTGCTCTGTCATTGAGTCCGAGGCAGTGCAAGAAATACTTTGTATACACCACGAGCAGACAATGTAATAGCTCTCAACCTATAGAGAAGTGGATGTATTCTTTTCCTTTTTTTAAAGTAACATAAATAGGTTAATTTTGTAGTGCGGATTTAAAATGTAACTAATAGTCCAGAGTAAATTATGAATTCCTCAGTCGAATACCCATATATAAGTCAAATATTAGATGCACGAACAACAAGCCAAATTCTCATGCGTATTTACATCCCTTCTAGTTTTCTAGCACACATGAAAAATATGCATTTCCGAGTTTAATCTCTTTTTTAGTGAAATTTAGTGTGCGTTTTGTGCAAGTTCTGATCTAAGAGAAGATTAGTTTTGTCATGTGCGGCCAGCACTACACCAATCGTGTCAAGCGGTCAAGCCAAAGGGGGCATAGCAGAAGATCGAGTCATAAACAAACTCAGATTATCTTAGAGATTATTCTTCCTTCGGATTTGTTTAGTTTCATTTATTTCCAGAGTAGTTTTGGAAACAAGCCGTGTTAAATACTCACTCCATCCCAAAATAAGTGTCTTAAGTTTGCCAAATGTATCTAGACATCTTTCATGTATAGATACATCAACTTTTAGCCAAACTTGAGACACTTATTTTTAGATGGAAGGAGTAGGAAAAATCAAAGTCCTGGTAGGTTTCTGTTAGCGGCCAGCTATCTATAAAACTTGGTGGCCAGCTATCTATAAAACTTGGTGATCAGCTGTGTTGGGATATCGATTAATAAAAACAGAAATAGGGATTTCTCGAAAAAAAAACAGAAATAGGAGTTTGCCTCTGCACGCCATATCTCTCCCTCCTCGGCGCTGAAGCCCCAACACCCTCGCCCTCGCACCTCTCTAGCTACCATGTCGGGATACAACTTCAGGCTTTGTTCGTTTCCACCCACCCCGTCCGGGATCGGGGCGAAATCCCCGCGGGTCAGCCGAGATCAGACCCACTGGGTTTGAATCCCGGTGCTCTCTTTTGACATGTTCAGTTATACCCGGGAGGGATTCCACCCCACCCAATTCCACGCCGATCCCGTCCATTTCGAGAGGAAATAGAACTCGCCCCTTATCCCGTGGAACGAATCCACAAGACGCTCATCTCTCTCTCTCTCTCTGACTCTCTCTTGCCCCGACCTAATTTCTCTTCTTCCTTGTTGTGGTTGTGGCGTCGAATCCTAGAGTATATGACAAATTCTTGTTGTGGTTGTGGCATTGAAATGGCTGCTGTGATGTGCCTGCGCACTAAAACGTCTCCTGTCCAAGTTGCACTACTACCACTACTATTTTTTCTCGTTGCAAAGTGCAATGCCTGCAGTCCGTTTAGTGCTAGCTATAGCTGCTCTCAATAGTTGCCTTTTGTAGGGTGACAGATATATTGTGTAGAGTTTCAGTCTCAAACTGATCTTTGCAGAATTTAGAGTTTGTACAACATCCATTCGTGCATTGGCTGATGTTTTAACTACTCTGCACATAGTTTAATGTGGCATTTGAACAATGGCTTTACTTTCCTCTTGTCCACCATATCATGTTCCTGCTCAGCATATCATGTTCTTTTGCTTTTGGTGTACATACACGAAGATACCTTGCTGTCGACCTAGCTGTAGGTGTATGGTTAATTGTCAGTTCTAACTTATGAACCAGATGATGTCCTGGCCCATAGAATGGAGGCAACACTACTCTTTTTCTTTTCAGATGATGTCCTGACCTGTAGTTGTAGGTGTACGGTTCATGTTGTCTCATGTTATTTTCAATCAGCAATACTGCTCCCTACTGCCTACATACCACAAAGTTCATTTTGTCTCATTGTCTTTTCAATCTTCTGAAGCTTTCTTTTAGGAGCTCCCAAATAACCTAATTGTGTGAATGATATATATTACTTCTGAAGTACTAGGATCTTTCTTTGATCACCTATTTACATTTCTCTCTCTAAATTATAGGTCTAATCTTGGAGGGTAAAGAACTAGAGTTCTACACGAGAAAGCTCCAGAATAAGAAGAATGACAAGGGCGCCGTGGCGATCAATTTGTGTTCTATTGCATATTTGTTCCTCAGATTTTGTTGGTTGTTGCGTCAATACTTTTGTGAGAACGAATCGACAAAATAAACTAGAGCTATTTGAGATACTCATGTTTAATCCTATGTAACACAATGTAGTTCATTTTCTATCTTGTTTTCCGAGCGTGTTTGATAACAGGTTTCAGCCAGTTGATGTTAAAAATATATACTCCCTCCGTTCACAAAAGGATGTCTCAGGCCTACTTTGGTATCAAAGTATTTTTGAAGTATTTCAATAATACTACAGTTTCTCAAAATACTATAGTTTCAAATACTTTGATGCGTTTGGCTGTGACTAAATAATGTAGTATTAATACTTTAGTATCTCTCAAAACGTGCTATTTTTGAAGTATTGGAGAAACAACTCTGGACCTGTTTTTACAAAACTGAAGTATTACTATGCCAGGGACATAAATACTGTGGTATTAGAATGCTTCAGTTTTAGAAAAACTTTGCTGCATCCTTTTGTGAACGGAGGGAGTATTATTTTGATTTAAAGTTGTTGTCTTTTTTTTTCTATTTGTACGTTACTCCTTGCTGCATGCAGATGCTTGCTGCAGTGCTGCCTCCTGCCACTTGTTTTGGCTTTATAATGCTTGTTATAGCTGTCTCCTGCCGCTTGTGCAGGGATTAACCGAACAGCGCTAAATTGTAAGGATTAGTAGGGAACGTGCGGTGCGGGGCAGTGGGATTGGGGTGACAAGTCGGGCTGACCCAATCCACGCAGGGGTTGGGCCCACTAGGGGATGTAATCCATTGCAGCGGAACAAAGCCTCAGGGAATTTTTCACAATGGGCCAAAGTAAAGGTATTAAAAACAAGGATTCTTGCTCGCCACTTCAAGGAACTGATCGGACAAACTTATCCGAGGCAGCATTCCATCAACTGGGAACTACTCAATGTGCAGCGGCATGATCTACATCACCTAGAAGCTCCCTTCACTGAGGACGAACTAAAAGTGGCAGTGTTTGGTCTACCGGTTGGTAAGGCACCTGGGCCGGATGGTTTCTCCGCTCTTTTTCTCCGGAAGTGTTGGGTATCATCAAAGGTGATGTTTTTCGGGCTATCAATCAACTTCACAGCCTGAGAGGGAAGCGGTGGCACCTGATGAATTCTGCTCACATTACCTTGCTTCCCAAAGCTGATGATGCGGTGCAGATCAAGGACTTCAGGCCCATAAGCCTTATGCACTTGGGAGCAAAAGTTGTCAGTAAAATGCTTGCTAATCGTCTTGCGCCTGAGCTGCAAAAAATGATCCCGGCCTGCCAGAGTGCTTTCATTAAGGACCGCAGCATCCATGACAATTATTTATATGTGTGAAATACCATCAAGAATCTGCATGCTAAGAAAACTCCTGGGCTGTTTCTTAAACTGGACATCGCTGGTGCCTTCGACTCTGTTTCTTGGGAGTTTATGTTGGAGCTGATGGAGAAGATGGGCTTCGGGCCACGCTGGCGGGATTTAATCTCGCTCATTTGGAGTTCATCGTCATCTAGAATCATGGCCAACGGCAGGGTTGGCAATCCTATTCGCCATCGGAGGGGGCTGCGCCAGGGCGATCCTCTTTCGCCAATGTTATTTCTGCTAGCGATTGCCCCTCTGCATTGGCTGCTCGATACGACTGACCAAGCTCAACTTCTGTCCCATATTCCCCTCCCCCGGCTAGGCTACGGACCAGCCTGTATGCGGATGATGCAGCGCTATTCGTGCAGCCCACGGTTGAAGACCTGCAGCATGTTGCCGATATCTTGAAGGTTTTTGGGCAGGCTTCCGGGCTGAAGGTCAATATTCAGAAAAGTGTTGTCTTCCCAATCAGGTGTGAGGGTTTAGACTTGCAGGCCATTCTACACTCTCTGCCTGTGGAGCAAAAAACCTTCCCCTGCACCTACTTGGGGCTGCCGTTACACTTCAGGAAGTTGTCCAAAGCGGAGCTGCAGCCTATCATTGATAAGATCGTTGCTAGGCTGCCGAGATGGAGGGGGAAGTTGCTGAATTTTGCTGGGAGGTTGGCGCTGCTCAATTCGGTCCTTTCAACTATCCCCATCTACCTGCTTACGGTGATCAAACTGAGCAAATGGGCAATAAAGAAGATAGACAAGATTAGAAGGGATTTTCTTTGGAAATTCAAGGCCACTGAAGACAAGGGTATATGCTTGGTCAATTGGCGTATGGTTTGCAGGCCAAAGGCGCTTGGTGGCCTGGGGGTTCTTGATCTATGGACAGGTTCAGCAGGGCTTTGCGGCTGAGCTGGAGATGGTACGAGTGGCGTGCCCGGGACAGACCTTGGATTGGGACTCAGGTGCCATGCGATTCGATTGATGACTCCCTTTTCTTGGCTTGCACATCTATCTCAGTTGGAAATGGGGAAATCACTAAATTCTGGACCTCAAACTGGTTGAATGGTGTGTCGCCGGCCTCCGTTGCCTCGTCTATTTTTCGGCTAACAAGATTGAAGTCGCTTACGGTGGCACAAGCCCTGCATACTGATAGATGGATGACTGGGCTTCGCCGGATCACCTCGGAGGAGGAGTTGAGAGAGTTCACCTCACTCTGGATTATGTTACAGGCCTTCCATGCCACGGATGAGGAGGACCAGATCACTTGGAACATCTCTAAAACAGCTGTCTACACGGCCTCTTCTGCCTATAGCGCGCAGTTCGATGGTTCCTTCTCGCGGATCAACTTCTCGCGTCTTTGGAAGGCAAGGGCTCAGCCCAAATGCAAATCTTTCATGTGGTTATGGCTTCGTGAGAGAATTTTGACATACGACCAGCTACAGGTCCGTGGGCTTGACCATGGCAATGCTTGCCAGCTTTGTGATCAGGAGGATGAAACTGCAGCGCATCTAATCCTCTCCTGCTCCTATGCTAGAGGAGTTTGGAATCAGCTGGCTGCTTGGACTGGGGCATGGGCTCTAGATATCCAACCTGGGCAATTCCTCAAGCCTCAAGACTGGTGGGATGCTATGCTCTCTGCCTTATCCAAGGATGTACTAACGGTGGCAATCTATGGAGTGTGGCACATCTGGAAGGAGCGTTGTCGGCGAGTTTTTCAGCAAAAAAACTTGCAGGAGGTGTAGATTTGCGAGATGGTCAAAGATGATCTTCTGATCCTCGGCTCCTACATCCTCGAGCAAGACCTGTTGGCAGTTCCCTACGAGCCAGGCGCAGCACCAGAAAGTGGCGAGTAGTTCACCTTCGTTTTCCTGTTCTTTTTTCAGTTCTTTTTTCTGTGTATTGTCGTCAGGATCTCCCTGGCTTGTAACTGAACCTTTCTATCCTCTTAATTGAATCGGCAGAACACCTGCCATATTACCTTCATAAAAACAAGGATTCGGACCCATGCATGGGTGGGTATTACACCATAACATCTTCCACCTCTCACCAAAACTTCGTACAACATTATTAAGGACACTGGTGATAGGATCAAGTACACTGTCAGCATATTACAACAATTTGAGAGCCTTAAGTACACCGTGATGAGGACTTATGAAGCTAAGAATATATGGTCTTAGAGCATCTCCAACCGGAGTCCCCCAAAGCCCCCCCCCCCAAACGCCCGGGCGGACAGCCCGGACAGCTTTTGGGCCAAAAACCGCCACCCAACCGCACCCCCTATGGTCAGCCCAAACGTCCGGGCGGTCCGGCACACCCCAAAGCTAGCCCATATGTAGGGCGGGTTTGGGGCCGCCCGGACGCGTCCGCCACGTCAGACCTGGCAATGCGGGCCTACCCAATTTTTCCCCTAAATCGGACGGAAACCCTTGCTTCTTCCTCTTCCTCCTCCGCTCTGTCCAGTTTGACCACACCACTCTGCTCCGCCGTCGGCCCCTTCGACTGACCGTCGCCGTCCCCAAGTCACAGCGTCCGCGGCCAAGTCCTCTGCGGTCGCCGGAGCCTGTCGCCGGAGGAACCTCATCTGGACGCTCCGCTCCCGGTACGTTTAGCATCGCCCGACCTCCACCTCGCTCTCAAAGTGTTTGTGTAAATGCCGGCACCGGATTTTGATTAAGTGTTCATGCATGTAGCCATGGATTCTTCGTCCGACGAGGAGTACGATTACTCGGCCATGGATGAGTTGAAGACATGTTTGACGACGGAGACGAGGAGGCCGCCATGTCCATGATGAGCATTCAAGAGGAAATGGAGAAGAAGGAGGAGTATGTTCTCAACTTCAAGGGATCAATTAACGGGCGGATCACCGTGGACCGTGACAGGCTCAAAGGCGCTCGAGATCTGTATGACGATTACTTCAAGCGTCTGAATCCGGTCTTTCATGAGGGGTTTTTTCCGACGTCGGTTATGTCCGGCTACTTTTATTTGTTTAGATACAATTATGTTGTAATAATGTGATGTGAACTATTTATTTAGACATCAAAACTAGCTCTATGATGGACGTGCATGACTTGCATGTATTTGGGTGTCAATATTTGAACATTGTGGTTGTAGGACACTAGTTTTGGGGGTTATCCGATCGGTGTTCGCGGATGCGTCCGGACGCGCCCACGGACACTATGGGGGCTGAATTTGGGGCCTCCGACTGGAGATGCTCTTGCAACGCATAAAAGTGAAGATAGCAAATCAAAGATGACCAGAGAAGAGTACCGCATGTGCTAAAACAGTGGAAGTTTACACAAGCCGTGCGATGTGGTGGGCCGGCAGGACACACCACGATGCACCAATTCCCAGTCGATAAATATCAGTCTTTCCCGAGCTTCTCAGTTCCAAATCCTCTTAGCGACGATGAACGGTGATATCCAGGGAGTAGAAAGCATGTGTTGTATGTCTAAATGAGTGTAGGGTTGAAAGGCACCGGGAATACCTCCACAACATTTTCGATGACTGGTACGACCAGTATTATCTCTTCATCCTCAGCCTTCTGAGAAGATGGCAATAGGCCCGGATGTCAAAACCTTTGCGGCACCTCAGCAGCAGTAAACAAGTACAGGCTCCGCGACGTCCCACTCGGTGAAGATGGCAAATCATCTACAGCGCGTGTTAAAATATTAGAAGCGCACACAAGCCACGCAATGTGATGGGCCAGCGAGGCACGTCAAGGTCACCAATTCCCAACCGATAAATACTGGTATCTCCCGAGCCTCTCAGCTTCACTTCCTCTAGCAACAGTGAACAGAGATTGTTCACATCTTCAGCGAGTAGCAAGTGTGTTCACCTAGCTGATGGGAATCTAGCATGGGGAGCCTCTCAGTTAGATTGTTCACATATGCAGTGTTGCTTTGCCCACTACTTCAGTTTTCAATAAATCTTCCCAATCAACATCCACGAGCTAATTCCAGCTTCGCCATGAAAGACTAATATTTACTTCATCATCTTAAAGATACCAATTGATCTTGTTGTTTTAATCCTCAGCCTTCTGAGAAGATGGCAATAGGCCCGGATGTCAAAACCTTTGCGGCACCTCAGCAGCAGTAAACAAGTACAGGCTCCGCGACGTCCCACTCGGTGAAGATGGCAAATCATCTACAGCGCGTGTTAAAATATTAGAAGCGCACACAAGCCACGCAATGTGATGGGCCAGCGAGGCACGTCAAGGTCACCAATTCCCAACCGATAAATACTGGTATCTCCCGAGCCTCTCAGCTTCACTTCCTCTAGCAACAGTGAACAGAGATTGTTCACATCTTCAAAGAGTAGCAAGTGTGTTCACCTAGCTGATGGGAATCTAGCATGGGGAGCCTCTCAGTTAGATTGTTCACATATGCAGAGAGTAGCAAGTGTTGCTTTGCCCACTACTTCAGTTTTCAATAAATCTTCCCAATCAACATCCATGAGCTAATTCCAGCTTCGCCATGAAAGACTAATATTTACTTCATCATCTTAAAGATACCATTTGATCTTGTAGTTTTAATCTTGTAGTGGTAACACATTTATCCTTCATCCCGTTAGATCATCATCTTCGTTCATTATGCACTAAAAGGAGGAATTGGAGAGAAAGACGACCTAGATGTATGTATATAGTCAACACCGCAAACATGGAGGCACAACACTAGCTCGCATTTTTATCTGCTTGTTTGACAAGGTGTGCGTTCAGTTGTTATATTCACTTTCAACACGCATGTAGTGTAGACATTGCATGTCAATCAAATGAAATAATCTGTATGAGTGGGAAGCACTGGAAATTATCCTTTGGCTACATTATACTCTTCCACAAGAAATTTGGGCCTTTCTTTCCCAATGAGGGTGTGCCTCAGGGAAATGAAGTCGTGTAGCCATCCACGTCATGCAAAACCCGTTTGGCCGCAACTATAGGCGGTGCAATAGCTCCCAATCTTCTCTTCCTTTTTTGTTTGATCTTGCAGTGCGAAATGGCTTCCTACCATCATATTTTAAGTTCCCCATTCACAAGGATCCTAGTGGAGTTCGTGCATAGCAGAACAACACCAATCCCTCCACTTCGGCCCAAAATCCCTAGCTGATAGGATCTCCAACAAAAACTCACAGGAAACAGTACCGAACGCCTCATGTTTAAGCATGATGGCCGGGGTTTTGGATTGACGGACAACTTTGCGTGGCTCTGAACATATATGAAATTGTCATAAAATGGGTGCGATTAAGAAAAGGTAACCCTTTCCGAAGGGCACTGCACACATAGCAGGACACCACGTGGCTATTGGATGCATGTAGGACATGACAACTCGTACGAAGCAACTCCCGCACGTCGTTCCGATCGGTGAGGGCTGGCTAGCGCGTACATCCCGGCCGCGCGGCTGGTCGCTGTACGTGCATGCATGTACGAGCGTGATCCCGAAGCCCCGACCGAACATGAAACTCCTGGCGCAGGTCCAAGGATCATGTACGTTTAGCCCCACGTACACACGGATGTATGCCCAGCTCCCGCGCTCGGCTGTACATCCATGTCCACGTCTTGTTGTATTTTCCGCAAATACAAGAATATTTATTATGCACAACACACAATAAGATGTACACTCATGCTACTACTACATGTACACAATGTACACTCACGTAGCTACTGTATGTACATGATGAAACAAGATGTACACCTACAGGCTGCTACTAGATGTACACATACGTTGAAATTGGATGTACACGCTAACATGGTGTACAACTATAGAGACACATATTGTACAACTAATATGGTGTACAACTACACAGATATAAGTTCTACAATTAACAGGGTTGTACAACTAAGGAGACACGGGTTGTACAACTACATAGACACATGTTGTACAGACACAGGTTGTACAACTAAACAGACACAGGTTGTACAACTAGACAGACACAGATTGTACAGACACAGGTTGTACAACTAGACAGACACATGTTGCACAGATACAGGTTGTACAGACGCAGGTTGTACAACTAGACAGACACATGTTGTACAACTACACATACACAGTTTGTACAGACACAGGTTGTACAACTACAGACACAGGTTGTACAACTATACATAACCGGAAGTACAAAAAAAAAGTTCGTCGAAACATATCAACATGGGATCTAGTTTTGAAGATCTCGACGCGAGGAGCCCAAAAGTGAAAACGGTTCGTAATTTGGATAAACGGTTCTCAAAATATTTTGTTTTTAAAATTCAGATTTGAAAAATAAAAGGCAAAAAAACAAAACTGTATGCCCACGTACGTGCATGCCCTCTCTTTCTCTCTCATACTCCCCCACTTTCAATGTAATTGTGACACATGGCAGACATGCAGACAAACAAAATTGAATCATGTGAGGAAAAACCGACACTTGTCACAATTAGAACGATTGTGTGATTCTCTTTGGAAAGGGAACCATTTTTCTAGTGATTGCCTCATAAAATGGATCGTTGTTTAGTAAAGGCATTCTGGCATGGGCTAATCAACTTGTGCATACGAGGCCCCAATCTCGAAGCATGGATCTTCGTGGCAAGATTCGCAAATAAACCCACCAAGCTAATGGGCCTAAATTCTTTGGAGTGCAGAGCCGTGGAGTCCTTGGGGAGGAGGATCATTGTTGCTGAATCAAGGAGATGTAGCTCCCCCCACCTCAAAAAAAAAAAAAAGATGTACCCGATCAAAACAACGACATTTCAGAGCATGAATTGGCATTATGATGTCAAGTGCTACTATTCCACACGCTTTTCTCAAAAAACAATTTTTTGTGAAACCTTCCGGCCGTTCGCTTTGTCGTTGTTGATATTTGTCATTGCAGCCTTGACCTCAGGCTCTAAAATTGGGGCTTCCTGATCGGTCAGATCGAGTGCATTCAGGCAGGGATGTGTAAAAACGGTTTCATATTTGAACATAATGTGAAGGCCCCCGCGTAGCCTGCTCTGGCGACATGGGGAACCCTAGTCGCCGCCGCCGCTAGGTCCTCCTCCCCCACCACCACGCCTCGCCGCCGCCGGAGTGGACGCCAGCAAAAAGATTATGCGCTCCCTAGGGAAGGTGGCGGCGGCGCGTTCCTCTCGCTTCGAGAGCGCACCTGGTTCCAGGCGAGGGCAAGGGCGACGCGGCTCTGCGGGCGAGGTGTGGCAGAGGGCGGCACGGTCGGGGCGCAGCAGCAACAAGGGGCGGCGCGGCCGTGGCGCGGCGGCTGCAGGAGGCGGCGGGAGGCGTGGGTCGTCCCGAGCCCGATCTAGGCAGGGCGGGCCGCGGGCGCTCGGTCGTCGCCTCGATCTGCTGAGGTTTGCGACAGCGTGGAGGTCGAGCAGGCAGAAGCGGAGGCACCGGCGCAGTGGGTGCTACGAGCAAGTTGGGGCGGCGGCCCCCAGGTCATGGAAGATGGTGCGGCGGCAACCGCCGCGGCAGGAGGCGCCACGGTCTGGTTTCGGCGCGCGACGGCACTAACCACGGCGTCCCTCTGCTCGTCTTGCTGCTTCGAGCGCTTCGCGGGCAGATCAAGCTCCGGGTAAAAGCCTTGCATCTACTCCAGTCGGTGCCGATGACGGCGACGTCTTCGGGCGTCGTTCCCTTCTTGTTTGCGTCATCGTGGAGCTTTGATCTTGACCGACGCGAGTGGTTTCAAGATCTCCAGGTGAAAACCTAAGCTCCCTCGGAGCGGGTGACGGACACGTCACTTCCTGTTGGAGGCATCGCCTTGGAGCTCTTGGCCCTCACGGTGCGTCGGTTTCGCAACGTTTGGACGGGATGGCTCTGTGGTCGGGGGAGGCGGATGTCAGGGTGGCGACCATGGACGGTGGTGGTACGTCAAGCCAGCGGCCTCGGTCCCCTCTACAGCAATTGTCCTATGAGGCAGGGCCTTCACATAGCAAGGTTTGGGTGGCGACTTGGTGCTGCGAGGGCAGCAAGTGTGTCGACCCGGCTGGTTCGGCTCCGGGCAATGCGGAGTTTGAAGTCTGCGTGCGGTCGTCTTTAGCGAAGGTAGCATGGGCTACGAGAGGGCTGGGTCGTGCGGCATTGTGGCTCGTGTGCGGCTCTGGTGCCGAGTGGTGTAAGTCGGGGCGGCGGCCCCGGGGTTGGTGGTGTGTTTTGTATCGTTCGGTGGGCTAGTGTCGTGTGGGGATGGTCCCCTCGCTTGTGTGGTTTTCGGCCCCGTTTTCCTCATAAACAGGTCATTTGTATGGTTTTTGGGCCCGGTCTTCCTTATAAACTTGGTCAATTGTTTTTCTATACGAATTGCAGGAACGCCTGCCCTCTTGAGAGGTTACTCGAAAAAAAAAACGGTTTCAGCGTTTAGCCGGTTTAGGCTAGTTAGTTTTTTTTGTTCTAGATCAGGGGGAAGGGTTCAGATTGTGATGGGAAATGAACTAAGTGGCCGCTGGCTGCTTTGGATGGTTTCCACGATTTGGTGTTTTGCACACCCCTAGAGGCACAACAACGCAAAATTCTCTCTCGAAAAAAAAGGGAAAATTCTTGGTGGCAATCAGCTTATCAAAAGAACTTCAAAATCTGTTCGCCTTTGTCTTGTTGTTAAGTGTATTGTTGTTAAGTGTAGGGCCATCGTCGATTTAAAGAAAAATTGAACGAAGGCAAAAGATTTGCCTTTTATATTGATAAAGGACATGATTTATAACCGATGGATGTAGCTCTTGCACCGTGAGTTTGCCTTGCATGGAAGAAGCGCGTGCTGGCATCTCCACCGCGCAACCAGCAGATCCTAGACCCTCTCCCAGCTGGTCTGGTGGACCCTGTCGAAAGAGCAAAATGTTCGAATTACAGCGCCATGCAGCCCCATTTCAGGATGATTTCAGTAGGATCACTGAAGACACTCACACTTGGTCATTGGCGGGGAGAAGCAGAGCTGTTGACCTGATTTCAAGACCAAGGGAATCGACTAACTTGATATATCTGTTGTTTCTTGTTTTACTTTTTTTGAACATAATTATTTGGTGTCCATAGGTCTTTTTTCAGATATGGGAGGGCTAATGGTCCATTTATAAGCCCTTCCTTCCTACAAAGCCCATGGGTTGGGGGGCGGCGCCCCCTGGCTTTCACATAGCTCCGCCACTGGATGGGAGGGTGCAAAAGATGAGAGCCTATGACGCTGCAAATCTATGGTTTAATTTTACCACACATAAAGGTGAAGATAGCAAATCAACTACCACATGTGCTAAAATAGTACTCGTACACAGCGAGGCACCTCAAGGTCACCAATTCCCAACCGATAAATACTGGTCTCCCCGAGACTCTTCCACCTCCTCTTGCGACTGTGATGGAGATTGTTCATAATTTCATATATTCAGATAGTAGAAAGTGTGTTCTATCTATATCAGTTTGCTTAGGCTTGACAGGCACCAGGAATTATTTTACGGCAATGAAGCCATGATAGGGGACCAGTGCGTAGGGCTAAAGCTTCAACCAAATTTAAGAAAGGGCTAAATAAGGATCCCACATGGTTGAAGGGGCTAATCAAGTCTATTATGTCAAATCTGGTCCAAAGAGTGTCAAATGTTCGGCATTAGGCAATTAGACCGTCACTTTCCCCTCCTCTTTTCACTGTTCGGGAGCGAGGCGAAAGGGAGTTCCACCACCTCCACCTTTCCGCCGACGGCCGATTCGGCGGTCTCCCTCCTCTCCGGCCGCCGTTGCGGCGGTGGGAGAGTGGGGAGACCCGGATCTGTGCCTGAGGCTTGTAGATAGTAGGTTAGGGTTTCCTGGCGTCGCTGGAGAGGTGGTTGCTGCGGCGGCGTCGTGGAATAATGGTGCGGGAGCTCGGTTTCCACCTCGGCGGTGCTCTGCGGGGCGGCGTCGGCGAGCGCCCGGTGTAGTGTCCTCCCGGATTTGTGAATCTGGTGAGGCTAGGTGCTCCAAGGGTGGTCGTCGCGGCGGAGGTGACGGCCGGCTGGCGGAGGTTTTGTCCCTCGATCCCTTTTCCGTCTTGGGGTGGCTCCTCCTGGCCACGCCATGGGGATGCTGGGGGTGGTGCGGCGGGGTGCTGGTGCTAGGCGCCGGCTTCCTCCTCCGCTTGTACAGGAGAAGATCTTCTGGAATCTCGGTGTTCGTCCTCGACTTTTGGTGCGGTGCTCGTGCTTCTCCAGCCGGCCATGGTGGCGTTGGTTGGAGGCGCTCTGTCGCCGTGCTCTGGTTCTTCTTCGTCTGGATCCTGCTTTCTCCGGCCGGCCGAGGTGGCGAGGGGAGAAGCTGTGCTCTTGGTGTTCAATCGACGGCGAATCCGGCATGCTGTGCTCGAGCTCAGTACAGGGAAGGGTGGAAGATGGGTGGCTGCGGGATGGAGGCATGGCCGTGTTCGTTCAGAGTTCGTCGATTCCGTTGCTTGCGGCAGATGGCTCTTGCGGCTTTCTACATGTGTGGGGTGCTCCCATTCCGGGGGTGGCGGCGGCCAGGTGACTCCTTCTCCGGCGGTTTTCGGCGATGGTGCTCTTCCTCTGGCCTGTGTGGTGGTTCAGCGGCGTTCTTCGGTAGCTGCTGTTGTGCTGTGTTCTACGGCGTGTTCATCTGCGTTTTCTTGTTCTTCATCTTGTATTCTGTTTGAATTCGCAGTGTGGATTCCTTTCAAAAAAAAATGTTCGGCATTAGGCAAAGGAAAAAAAATTGGTTGGCGGAGCCATCGTCCAGGATGACCCTCGCCAAGCTATGCCAGTGCCCATACCATCACTTCATCCTAACCCCTATGACGTTTGCAATTGGCACTGCAGCTGTAGAAAACAAGTACGGGCTCCGCCACATGGCGCTCGGTCACTTTCAGATGAACACGCATATCCTTACTTGAGGCTGCAAACACATCAAACAGATGACAATATGGATAGCCTGTCTTCCGTTCCCCAGCCACAAGCGTTTCTGGCCCCTCACGCACCGGATGGCCCTCCCGGGCGTACCTACATCCAGTGAACACCAACGTCCACATATTGGGCTAAAGAGATATAGCATCATGTCTTCCACATATGTAGATGATGCAATTCAATGCAACCAACCAGCTATTTTTGAAAGATCACACGAGAATACATGAACCAACCATGAGCAACAGCTAGCCTCCGTAGTTTGAGTTGCTACCAGATGTATGAGCGAGTGGAGAAGAGATTATTCTGCAGACGAATACACTTCTGATATTTCATATGACATCCGGAATAGTTATAGACAATACAGAAACACGCCAAACAAATTGAAAACGACTCTATGTTTATTGCACTGATAACAGTATGCATCGAAACCTTTGTATGGGAGGAAAAAAAGTAAGAGCAAACTACAAGGACTATAGGCGCACCATAGCATAAACCCATAGAGATGGTGATCTCAGGGAGAAACAAAGATCCAGCGTACGCACAGACTATCAGTTCAATGTAAAACATCACCAAAACCAGTCCCCAATTTAATCAGGCTCGCCCTTCATGAATCATCTAAGGGGCGGCGATCGAATAAAAACCAACGCAAATGGAAAAGGCATTGTTTATTACAGGCCTAAAATACCACTCACGCTTCCGACGCAGGTATCCTCCTCTATTATTCCAAAGCTTTGGGCACAAGACTTTGCAGTGTGGTGTTCATTGGCATCAACGATGACAAAAACTCTGAAGTGCAATCTTACAGGCTCTTGGCTGCGGCAATGACGTTCTCCGCGGTGATACCATACTCCTGGTAGATCTTTCCAGCAGGAGCACTTGCGCCGAATTTGTCAATGCCGATGGTCTTGCCCTTGGATCCGACGTACTTTTGCCATCCGAGAGTAGACCCGGCTTCAATGCTGACCCTTGCAGTAACAGCCTCGGGGAGCACGCTCTCCTTGTATTCATCTGACTGCTCGTCGAAAAGCTCCCAGGAACAAATGACACAACGCGGACGGTCTTCCCCTCCTTGGTCAACTCTTCGGCAGCCTTGACAGCAATCTCTAGTTCAGAACCAGTACTCAACAAGATGAAGTCAGGCTTGTTGCCGGTTGAGTTGTCAGAGATGGTGTATCCACCCTTCGCAACACCCTCGATTGAGGTACCAGGGAGGTGAGAAAGCTTTTGCCTGGAGAGGGCAAGAATAGATGGCCTCTTCCTGTTGAGGACTGCGACTTTGTATGCCCCAGCAGTCTCCTTGCCATCAGCAGGGCGGACATCAATATGTTCGGCATCGCACGGAAGCTCACAAGTGCTCAATGGGTTGATGGGTCGGACCATCTTCACCAAGACCGATAGAGTCGTGGGTCATAACATAGATAACTCCAGTTTCGGACAAGGCTGAGATCCTCATGGCACCTCTCATGTAGTCAGTGAAAACAAAGAAAGTGGCACAGTATGGAATCAGCCCTGGGGTGTGGAGCCCAATGCCATTGCAAATGGCGCCCATTCCATGCTCCCTGACTCCAAAGCGGACATTGCGCTCCTCCGGCGTATCCTTCTGGAAGTCACCAAACATCTTAAGCAATGTCATGTTGGAGGACGCAAGATCAGCACTACCACCAAGAAGACCAGGCACAACTGGAGCAAGTGCATTCAGGCACTGCTGAGAGAGATTCCTTGTGGCATCTGCTGGGCTCTCTGTAGTGTATTGCTGGACAAAAATCAAACAATCTACCATCAGTGATCTCATTATTTACCATATCAGCTAAAGTAAATATGGCAAACCACTTACAGGAAGAGCATCAGCCCAGCCAGCAGGCAACTCTCCTGTGATAATACTTTTCAAGGTTGCGGCATCTTCTGGGTACTTCTGCTCATACTGTGCAAACTTAGCATCCCAATCAGCCTCAAGCGCAGCACCTTGGGGAATATGGCGACTCCAGTGGCTGCAACAGTACATGCAAAAGTAATGATAAGTAACAGCTTCATCATCCTCATTCAGAAAACCAACACACACAAGAAACAAACCTCTTGACATCCTCAGGCACAAAGAATGGCTCATAGGGCCATCCAAGGTTGTCCCTGGTTGCTTTGACCTCGCTGGTGCCCAATGCAGCTCCGTGTACACTGTATGAGTTGGCCTTGTTGGGAGATCCAAAACCGATTGTAGTAGTCACCTAAAAAGAGCAATTTCTTGGTAAATATGATGAACTTTACAACAACAGACAAAGATGATCCCTGGATAGCAAAAGAAAATAACCTTGATCAAGTGGGCTTGTCGGTTACTGATTTTGCTTCCTGAATGGCTTTACGGATCTCATCGTATCCATCGTTACCGTTCTTAACCCAGATAGTGTGCCACCCAAGAGCTTCAAAGCGGGTGCTCACATCCTCTGTGAAAGCAATCTCTGTGTCTCCGTCAATGGAAATGTGGTTGTCATCATAGAAAGTGATCAGCTTGCCAAGACCCCAATGCCCAGCCAATGAAGCGGCTTCATTGGAGATACCCTCCATGTTGCACCCATCTCCCACAATACAATACCTATACAAAATCCACATACCACGTTAAAACACTGCACCACTCAAACTAAATGGAAAACAACAAGATCAGAACATTACGTGTAATGATCAACGATTTCACTGTCAGGCTTGTTGAAACGAGCAGCCAAGTGCTTCTCAGCAAGTGCCATCCGACCGCGTTCGCGATACCCTGGCCAAGAGGACCTGCAGAAGCCAAGCAAAAGTCCAAACGTTTAGTCTCGTGCTCCGACGTGGCAGGTCAGAGTTACTGTGAGCTCAGGTGAGATGAACAGACCAGTGGTGACTTCAACTCCAGGAGTCTCGAAGTTCTCAGGGTGACCCGGGGTGGAGCTTCCCCATTGCCTGAATTGCTTCAAGTCATCCTCCTGCAGTAGGATAGGGGCATGGTTACAACAGGGTCAGTGGCGCCATAAGAATTAGTAGAATACTAAATACCGAGCAGATTACACTAGGTACTACTACAGCTAAACATGATTGATGAGTCCAAGGTGCACAATCTGAGTTTCCAACAAATTTTGGACAGGTACTTTTCAATTCAACTAAAAAGATCTCTGACAACTGGACAAAGGTAGGGCGTTTTTTCCTAGGAGGACGAAGCCAGCACAGAAAATAGCAGTCAGGATCCGCCTGTCCACTGTTTCACCAAACAACTCCGCGCAAAACTACTCCCGATTTCGCCGCTCCAACTAACCAGAATCGGCAGCGAAATTCTACACGCGAGAGGAAAGAAAACAGATGCGGCGGCGACGATGAGCATAGAAAAGGCAGCGTCTTTTACCTTGACGGCGTCGTATCCGGCGAGGTGGAGCAGGGCGTACTGGAGCATGCAGCCGTGTCCGGCGGAGAGGACGAAGCGGTCGCGGTTGAACCAGTAGGGGTTCTTGGGGTTGTACCTCATGACCTCGTCGTAGAGGATGTGCCCCATGGGCGCGCACCCCATGGGCAGGCCGGGGTGTCCGGAGTTGGCCTTCTCGACGGCGTCGATGGCCAGGAAGCGGATCGCGTTGACCGACTTGTCGAGCAGCTCGCCCGTGGCGGCCTGGCCCTCGACGGTCTCGACGGCGGCGGAGGCGCGCACGCGCTGGCTGCGGCGCGAGGAGGAGGCGGCGGGGGAGCCGCGGCGTGCCGGGAGCGGGGAGCGGAGGCCGCGGCCGGCGAGGGAGCTGAGGCGGAACCCCAGGCGCTCGGCCGGGGCTGCCGAGGCGGCCGCGGGCGCGGCGCCGGCGCGGGCCGCGATTGTGGCGTGCGCGGCGGCGACGGAGTGCGCGGCCATGGTGGTGCTGGGTGGGGTGTGGAGGGCGGAGATGGCGAGGTGGGTGAGGAGAGGACGGAGGAGAGATGGGGGAAGGGGTTATGTATAGAATTTTGTGGTGCGTTTTGGGGGACTCGTTGGGGTGGGGGACTCGTGGACGCGGCCCATGGACCGTGATCATGCTACTGTCAGGATTAAGCCAGTGGCTGCTGTAAGCATGATATTATTTTTTGGTCAGCCTGATTACAAAGAACTGTTTAAAAAGGTGGAGTTAAAGTTTTTTTTTGCTAAACACAGTACCACGCAAGCGCTTATATACACGCGCACACACTCACCCCTATGAACGCATGCACGCACACCCTACCCCTATGAGCACCTCCGAGAGACCGAGTCGGCGAATCGAGTCTTGAGATTGACGAAGTCACCACGGGCGCCTCGCTGTCGACGGGAACGTCGCCTCCCACTGAAGAAAATTCCGCCTTAAATGAAAAACACCAGCGTCAAACCTGTGGTTTGAACTCTGGTGAGCTGGGGGTAAAATCACCCTCCTAACACAGGCAAGCTCTCAAAGGTGGAATTAAAGTTAGTACTGTAGTTGGTACTATATAGTTTCAACAAATCGAATTAGTCCGAAGACTTGATTGAAATCAGTACATAGAAATCTATATATTGCGTCTGATGGTGGCCGTACAAATTAGCAGCCGGAACATGTCCTGTGCGTTTACATTATTAGGTTTGAGTGTATGGACGGGAGAGGCTTGTGGTGAGGTGGGTTGGTGGATGAGGGGATGGGCGGCGGCCGTCGATCGGGGCAGAGGAGCCGATTGTGGCCGTTGGAAGAAGGTAGGAAACGACTGGATATTATAAAAGATATTTTGTCCACCTTTTGTTGGTGATCAGAGGAGCCCTTTGGAAGAAGAAAAAAGAGATGAGAGGTTGGCACGAGCAGGAGCTAGACCAAGACCGGTGTCCTACCGGGCCTCCAATGTTGCAGTATTCATCCTTTGCGGAGTTTCAAAGTGACAAAATATCCAAGATATTTAAAAGTAAACAAAAAGAGTGACAAAAGGATCCATAGTTAGGGATCTATGCACATGGGAATATTCTCGGTATTTCCGCAACACCGTTAATTGAAGATTTTCACCAGCACGCATCACCTCAACTCACAGGCAAGTTGCAATCGATCAGTCGGCACTTTGGCACGCATAGAAGACAGATCGAGGCTCATGGCGGCTCGGGTTTCATTGGCACAAAATCCGAGGTATAGCATAAAACATGTTATATTTAGGTACAGTGGGAGTATAAATAACATAACGAAATCTAACAAAACGTTTTATATTTAGTTACAAAGGGAGTATAAAATAACAGAACACAATATACTCCGTTCTCATCACCCGAGGACGGACATACAAGATCAAGTGCCCCACGTGTACGCATCTACATACATACTACTCCCTCCGTTTCAATTTAATTGACTTGCTATCCACCACATGTGGATGTATTTATACATGTAACATGACTAGATATATCCACATTTGATAGATAGCAAGTCAATTAAATTGGAACGGAGTGAGTAACATATTTTGAATATTTCATTGTGAATTACGTACAGGTTAAGAAAACGTGTTTATATAAAATGATTCCGAAAAAAGTTAAAACATATTATAATTTGGAACAGAGAGAACGTAAATAACATAACAAAATATATTCCGTTGTCTATCACCTGATGAAGGACACAAAAGAATGAAAGACCAAGTGTCCCAGGTGTACACCTCTACGTACATAATAATGTTATTATACAGTGATGACACACTACATCCTTCCTGGCTACTGCCGCGTTCAAGAGACCAAGGCAGCACGCCTATACGGCCGGAGCTACTAACACCTTTGACTATTTTTTTTGCAGGTTGAGATGCAGTGCACCCTTTCAAAGCCCAGAGGGATCAGGGCCATCAAGGGTGAGCTCACTCTTCAGTTGAAGTATCATGCTTGGCTACTTGCTGCCCAAAGGACCATGATGCAGCGATCGATGCTGGCGGCTGGTCGGAGACGTGCAGCAACTGTAACCATATATCGCTAGCATGCACTTTGCTTGTTTCGATTGCCATGTGTTTAATTGACCCCTGTGAGTTTCGGTTTCGACATCATCATAGATCTAATAGCAGCTATAATTCAAGTCAAAAAGGGCATTAATTTAGAAGCTTTGCAGTATTCGTGGTGATTGAAAGTCTTTTTTTTTCAGGTGATTGAAAGTCTTTGTTGCTTGGCAAAGCTTCTAGCATGGTCAATCGATCACACCAACTAACAACCCAACGCAGGTGTGATTGGCCAAGATAGTTTGGTACGCGGCTCGGAGGTTTGATTCTCAACGTGTACAGCGCATACACACTGTTACACTTACACGATACACATCCACATTAGTGCACTGCTATGACTTATGTCTACGACAGTTTTTTTTTTCAAAAAGGGGAAGCCGGCCTCTGCATCGATAGATGCATGCAGGATTTTATTATTTTATTAAAATTCAGTTATTATAAACTAATATATATCATGGGTCGTATAGGATCGATACATGGACCAAATCTGTTTGGAACATGGGGATTCTATAGGAACTTCACAAAATAAGATTTTTGGAGAAAGTTTTCCTTTGGGTCCTTTGAAACGCAGGGATAGGAAAGGGGTTTATGTAGGATTGACTTCATGTGCTTCATGCTTCATAGGAAAAATAACATCCGCACTAACCAAATGGAAACAATCCTGACGCGAACAGGTTGTACTATAATATTAGAAATAATCTTTATGATCATCTAGAGACAGTAACACACAACATATCTTGAAGATGTGATTTGCACGCGCAAAGCAACTAGTCTAAGAAATTATTGAATGGCGTCCGTCTCGGTCTCACATCCCGCATCCGCCGCCTCACTGCGGCAACCCCTTTCGTGATGGCGAGCGCTAGGCATAGGTCGCCCTAAGCGAGGTCAATTCTAGGTCCCATCTACAACCGTTGGATCGCCATCGTGTGTCCAGGAATTAGTTTAGCACGTTTTTGCATTTTAGTCCCCTGTTTTTTCGAAAATCAACCCGTACAACACAGCAGACCCACTTAAACGAAGGGGTATATTGCGTTGCCCCCGACCTTCTCTCTATTTACAGTAAAAAATACCACTGCGGTGATTTTGCCTGAGTATTACAACAAACGCACTAGTATTCCAACAAAAAATCCGTCCCCTGTACAAAAAAATGTAGTATTGCAACAAATACTCACAACATTTTGAAAACTAGTAATAGTACAAAAAAGTGGTTAAACAAACTTTTTTTTTCTACATGTAGCTTTACAACAAAAATCGTCAACAATTTCAACAAAAAGCACAAAATATTAAAACAAAAAACCATGTGTTTTTCGCAATTAAAAAGTGGGCAATTGTTGCTGAAAATTCATTTGTAACAAAAATCACCAACTACTGTTACAAATCTCACAAACTATTACAACAAAAAGCCATGTGATTGTAGCAATTAAAAAGTGGGTAAACAAACAAATGTTTTGCAACAGATTAATTTGCAACAAATATTAACACCTATTTCAACAAACAACACAAACTATTACAAAAAAATATGGTTACAACATTTGGAAAAACCCAAGAGAACACAAAACTTGTAGCCCCAAAACTATCTTTTATCGTACTTTGTTACAAAATTATCGCATGTATACAATGTAAAAATCCAAAAAAAAAAACCTTAGCAAACAACTCTAGCTAGATAATTAGCCAGTTGGGATTTTTTTAGGCATAAAAATGGATGTAACTTGCTATTGGGCGGAAAATACGTGAACGGCCCAGCCAACTCACAGCGAAGCGCACGCGTGCGGACGAGGGACCTACGCGGGGGCACGTTAGGTCCCCCCTAAAGCAAGTGTTTTCCGGGCACCCCTATTCAGTGCTCTTAGCACTAGTTAGCGTGGTTTCGCCTACTACGCGGCTTCCTGGGTCTGGCCCATTAGCTGGGTTCGATATTAGTTGATTTTTTTAATATGAGAAAATTATGAAATCAAAAAGTTCCCCAATTTCAAAAATGGTAAAAAAATCATGAATTACAAAAATGGTTCATGATTTCAAAAACGGTTAATGGATTTGAAAATGGTTCGTGAGTTTAAAATTTCCTGAATTTTAAAAAAGATCATGAATTTGAAAAATGGTTCACGAATTTGAAAAAATGTTCATGATTTCATAAAGGTTCATGAATTTCAAAATGTTCGTGAATTTAAAATTTCTTGAATTTCAAACAAGTTCATGAATTTGAAAAATGGTTCACGCATTTGGAAAAAATGTTCATGAACCATTTTCAAAATCTGAACATGTTTTAAAATTTGAACATTTGTCGAAATCATGAACCATTTTCTAAATCTGAACATTTTTAAAATTTGAACAATTTTCAAAATCATGAACCATTTCCAAAATCTGGAAATTTAAAAAAAAAAACCAGAAAAACGAAGCAGAAAACCGAAACAGGAAAAGGATAAATAAAAAAGATACCAGAAAAAAGGTTAGTAAATAGGCCAGAAAAAGCTATATGGGCCGGCCCAACAAAAGAAACGCGGGGAGCGAGTGGTGTGAGCGAAAAGCTCATAAGCTTCGCAACGGGCGTAAAATAGGTTTTGCCGCGTTTTCCTTCCGTGATGGCTTAGGTCAGGAGACAGGACCTGATTAGCTATGGAGCCTAGTTTTAGATCCGAAAGGGGTGTGATATGGGCCCCGAACGTCATCCGTGATGGGCTGCAAAATGACACTCACAATGCCATTGTTCGCTTCAAAATTTGACCCAGTTTACCCGTTTAAACAAAGTAACAAACCGAGCAAGGTCTCCCTCCCGAGTGGAATTATCTACTCCAAGAGGAGACACAAGCTCGCATTGGAATTTCATCAAGCACTTAACAAGCTCAAAACATGAAAGATGAAGAAAGATAAGAGAAGAGGGCAGATATGGAGATTACCAGCCATAGGAGCAGGGTCACAAGAGACTGCAGGACCATTGTGGACCTTTCGCTGTGGGCTGTGGCCATCTACGATGAGCAAGCTGCTCTTGGAATTCCGTACCATTTAAAGAAAAAATGCATTTCCAAGTTCATGTCAGCGTATTCGTTTTTAGTGAAATCTTGTGTGTATTTTGTGCAAGATCTACGAGAAGAGCACTTTTTGCGAGAGACAGCGAGTGTCGTGTTTTTAACAAGGATCACAACCCAAATTGAAACAAGTTTAAGTACGCTATCAGCCAGTGATCATGTCCAATAATGGAATATGTGTATCATTATTTTATAGACATTTTCAGGAAAACATTATTTTTTCATCTTTGATTGAATTAATTCGGAGCGTAGGTAAGCAAGAAGAATCCATAAAAGACGACCAACCGTCATAGATAAGTCCACTACAAAGTACAAATTGTTGGTCCGAGAGAACGATGCCTCTGTTGGGAATAAAACTGACCAGGACGATGAGTCTAAAATATAAAAAAAGTAAGAATTTTACATTGTCTACAATATTTATAATAAGAGACTATAGTTTAATTTTGTCTATCTTTCCAATTGTATCGAGTTATGGCTGGTCTGCATGCTACCGATGAGATCCCATGACGTGGAAATATATGGTTTTACCGTGCATAATGGTGAAACTCACACAAGTAGAAAGGTACAACGTGTGCTATGGTAGAAACTCGCACAAGTATGCGATGCCAACAGGGGGCACCAATTCACAGTCAATAAATATCTCTCTGCCCCTCTCAGTTCAATTCCTAGCGATCAATATGAGTTTGTGTACTATTGTACCGAGAGAGTAGAGATTTGGTATTGTATCCATATGAGTAGCCTAGGCTTGAAAGGCACCGGGAATGATTCTACGACAACTAAGTCTTGTGGTGTAACCAATATGCTCGTCCTTACGAGGATCTAGAAATAAGCCCGGATGCAAAGAAACCTCTGCGGTACGGCTGATACAAGTGCATGAAAAACGTATATTCTCTACAACGTCCCACTTGGTCATCCTCTGACATGGGACACGCACATCACACATCCTGACGTGAGGTCATGGACATGCCAAATATGATGACAATATGGATATCCTATCTTTATTTTGTTCCTTTGTCCTCCAGATGTCTCATGTCTTGCGCCGATGCTCATCTGATCTGTCGCTTTGGTCCTCCAGATGTTGTAAAGCAGATAGCAAACAGCTACTCCTCTCCTGGAGTATTAGATTCAGTAGTTTGGCTGCTCTTGTATAGTCTGCAGCTTGTAAGTTTTGTTTGTGTTTCTTTTTCTGGTTTTTCAGTCTGTACCTGGTTACTTCTTTAAAATATAAAAAAGGTTCAGGCGGGTTTTTGCCCGCCGTAGTTGCCCTCAAATTTTGTTCCTTTGTCGTGGATTATTAGATAAGATTCCAAAGATAATGAGGGGGATAAGAATATCATTATCTTATGAATAAAAGTGTAAAAGAAAGCATTACATAACATCAAAAATTGTTTGAAGGGATAAATTACCACTTTTCCTAGGATGGGTTTTTCATACTTTGACACCTCAAAAAATGCAAAATTATGTCTTGAGTATTATTAGATGTTGCAAGAATTTATTTACAATGATCACTCTTATCAATGTCAAAATAAGGGTAGATGCTTAGTAGGTACATAAAGGTATATATCTACTCGCAGGTGCACATAAGGTAGAAAGGTTGATCCGAATTTGTTTTTTTACAAAAAGGATGTGATCATACCAGCATCCATATTTAATGTCATTGTCATTTTAATGTCGAAATTAATTTAAGTACAAAATCAACATAAAAATATAAAAGTTTTGTCACGATAGCTAAGAAATAACATGTCACGAGTGGCCAGAAGACATCTGTAGTGAATCCATAAATGAAATAATTTGGACATCTGCTCATGAAAACAAACTAGATCCAAAGGGAAGGCAGAATAACATGACGCGACACCAAGATCGATCGCTCGGACCATGACGATATTTAGAATAAGAAACTAGAATGTTAATTTTGTCTGTCTTTCGGATTGTATCGAGTTATGGCTGGTCTCCATGTTGATGATGAGATCCCACGACGGGGAAATATATGGTTTTACCATGCATAAAGGTGAAGATTGCAATCAAAACTGTTCAGAGAAAGGTACCGTGTGTACTACGGTAGAAGCACACATAAGTATGCGATGTGGTGGGCCAACAGGGCACCTTCATGGCACCATTTCACAACCGATAAATATCTCGCTCTCTCGACCCCTCTCATTTCAATTCCTCTAGCACGGCGAAAAGAGATCAACATGAGTTTGTGTGTTGTATCGAGTAGCATAGGCTTGAAAGGCACCGAGAATGATTCTACGACAATTAATTCTTGTGGTGTAACCAATATGCTCACAGGTACAGCTATTGGATCGAAACACATAAATGCTCTGCAACGTCCCACTTTGTCATCCTCTGACCTGGGACACGCAACATCGCACATCCTGACATGAGGTTGTGGACATATCAAAAAGGATGACAATATGGATAGCATATCTTTGTATGTTCCTCTGTCATGGATCATTAGATAAGAATCCAAAGATCGTGAGGGGGATAAGATTTTCATTATCTTATGTGTAAAATTAAGCATTACATAATCCCCAAAACAAAATGAAGTCTTGAGTATTTTTAGTTGTTGCAAGAATTCATTTATAATAATCGCTCTTATCAATGTCAAAAATAAGGGTAGATGCTTAGTAGGCACCTAAAGGTATATATATCTACTCAACGCAGATGCATGAGTCAGAAAGGTTGATCAAATTTGTTGTTTTTCCGAAAAGGATGTCATCATACCAGCATCAAAATTTAATGTCATTGTCCTTTTAATATCTAAATTTATTTAGAATTTAAGTATAAAATCAACATAAAAATATGCAAGTTTCACCAAGATATAGCTGAAAAATAAGATGTCACGTGTTGCCGCAAGACATCAGTTGTGAATTCATAAGACCATAAATGAAATAATATGTACATTTGCTGATGGAAACAAATTAGATCCGGAGAGGGATTATAAGTCAGAACACATTTGGATTTTGGGCTTTTGGGAGAAACTGATGGGGAGAAGCTCCTTCCACAAGCCGCTCTAGAAGCTCAAAAGAAGTGCCCCTAACATGACGCAACACCAAAATCAGCAACTCAGACTCTAGAAAGAGTGTTGCTTCGGAAAGAAAAGAAGGAAAATGAGCCTTGCTTGCGAGCCGTGGAGGGGGAGAGGAACCTGAAAACCGATCTACTGTTTAACAATATACAGCTTAGGTAGCTGCACAAACCACGTGCGCATGGAAGAGACAACTGGAGTATATGCTGATACGAGAGAGCAAGATTCCCCAAAGCAGTGATCACTCGGATGCATAGTCATTTCGGGACAGAAGATGATTTCCTATCCGAAGAAATTGGCCATCGTCCCCAAAGCAACAATCCAAACCAACCATTTTCGCAAAAGAATATGTGCATGCGGGAGATAGTCTCGAAATTCAGCGCTGATTCGAGAAAACTTGATCAAAATTGGCATCAAAACAATGGCGGCGGCGCCCAGTTCCCACGCAAGTCGAAGCCTGACTTCCGGGGCCGGGGATTGGTGGCGGCCGCGCATACCAACCACCGCCTCGACCAGTTGCTACATACAAGATGCTTGGTAGTTGGCTCAGCACCAATTGGTGCTGGATTCATTTCGCATCTAGCGTTGCCTTCAGCCAATGGCGGTGTCGCACGTTGATAAGTTTATAGATCGACCGTACAAAGGACCCGACCCTACACTTTTAAGTCATGAGACTGACACTCAGCACCTGAACAAACGGAGACGTGGATGCTCTCCAGCGTTCAAACATAGCTTTTTTTTCTTAGACAATTCATACAGAGCTAAATCATCTCCACCAGCAGCTTGCAAAGGCCCCCATGGGCTCAATGGAATCCAGACCTTAAAAACAGCCCCAGTGACACTTTAGTGTTTTGCGCGGCCAGGAAAAATGTAGGGTACCCCATGTTCGCCCCCAACTTTTCAGACCGGTTCATGGACGCTGGACAAGGTCGGGCACATCCTCCATGACTCCACATAGGCTCAGACAGGTGAGTCCGGCTTGTCACTTTGCACACCGGCTACGTCGATTAAAATGGTGCCACTCGCCAGCCTTCTTGTCTCCACAGGCGGCATTTTCACTGCTCGATAATGTGTCCAGCACCCTCGACAATGTGTCTGCTATTGGAGGTGTCGGACACATTTCCGATCGAATGGGGAGGGCTGCCCCAGTTGGACGATAATGTGTTTTAATAAGAAAGTCATTCAAACTCAACCTAAGAATTCAGGCTAAAAATCGTTTGTCCACTAGATGTAATATCCACGGTTAATATGTGTACAATCGTATCAAAAGGCACATGAGCATATGACATGGAAAAGCTTGTTTTTATCCTAGAAAAATAGGGTCGCCCCCATATTCCATTAACGATGAAATGGAAAAGGAGCAATAAATTTTTGTTTTTAGTACATCGGGGAAAAGGTATGCTTCCGGTAAAAGTTGAAGATAGCAATTCAAAGCGAATAGAGTAGAAGTAGCCCATGTGTTGTATCTAAAGATTCTTGCAGCCCCACAGACGATAAATGCAGTGAGCTAGCTGCCATAGCACATTCACATCAGCAATGCCTAACAGATAAATATGGATACATACTTACCTTGCTAGTCTCATTGTAGTCCACTAGTGATGACATTGACGGACGAAGATTATCCCTATATTCAAAAGGTAGCGACTGTGTCTTATCTAGTATATTGCGTAGGCTTGAGAGACATCAGAGATTATACTACGTCAAAGCCAATAGATAAGGGGAGTGTCTATTTGTCAGTCGACTGATTTCGATTTCGGTCTCAGTCAAATTTTTTGGCCAGTCATTTGTTGACACGTATCACCATCAGCTCACACCATGAAAACTAAATCAGCGTTCCCGTCCATCCCCTGCATGACCTGCACAACTAACGGGTCGAAAATTTGTCCAGCCAGACCCAAAACAACCCAAGCTCAGAGACAGCGGACTAAACAGGCCACAAACACAAAGTCCAGCAAAAGCCCAGAAACAGATCTTCTTCTTGTTCTTCTAGAAGAAAGGGTCAGATCAGCCGGTGAAGTGCAAGATCCTAGGCTCGAGGTTAGATCCTGAAGAAACTCCTCCCCTGCAACTTAAAAATACAGAATAAAAACTGTTCCATCTCTGAAATTTCTGCAACTTCCTTTCCAAAAACTCACTGACAAAAAACAAATGCTAGAGATGGATCAGCCTGGATATATGAGCAAAACAAGCACACAACAGTCTTACGAGCTAAAGGTAATCATCTGCAAAATGGAAAAAGAAATGAAAATATTTATGCCAAAAATTGTGTTCATACTACACACTCATACCACATTGATCAGATATCACTACCATTCAGAGAACTGACAAACTTAAACATCTAATTCATGAAAGAATTGTACCACAAAAAATTCTGAAATGAACCCATGAAAAATAATACAAGACTGAAACCAATCTTGTAAAAAGGTAGGAACACTCGAACATCCCGAGTTCGCATAGAGATGACAGAAAAATGAAGGGACAAAGAGGAAATCATTTATAGAAAACACACGACACATATAGTAGGTTCTTTGCAAAATGCAACAAGATTGACAACATATATATATATAGCAACCAACCAACTGGGAAAGACTGAAAACATTTAAAAGGTTCAGGCATTACGATAGATAAACGGACATAGCAACCAACCAACTGGGAAAGATGCCAAACTGAAATATAAATGGTTTCTGGCATTAAGAAAAACTAGACTAACTGCCATGCTGAGGTATAGAGAACATCGAAGGAGACGATCAGGCGGCCGCCATTGTCTTTGTGGAAGAGGATCAGCACAACATACCCATCGCCTATGTTGTGCTGAGTGGAAAATTGCAAGCATCCAGATCTGAAGCAGATCCTTCGATCTTTGCAGGCGTAGTATGATGCTTCATAGTTGTTCCGATCATGTCCATAGATGACAAACCATTTCCAGCCTCAGATATATTGAGAACAGAGGCAATCTCCTTTGGAATCCACAGATTTCGCACTGCATCTGAATAAAAAGAAGATGATTAAACAAAAGCAACAAAGCAGAGAACAAAAACTGTCCAAAACTAATACACCTAGCCACCTAGGGATAGTTACACTAAACATTCATCATGGCATACAAAAAAACACATTTGGGTACATACATCATATGGCCTATTAAAAAATCTATGACTAATGAAATATCCACAACACCATCACCAACAGTGTTGTGCAAAAGCTATAACTAACATAATAGATACACTTAGATAAAAAATACACATTTGACATAAACATGGTATACATGGTCGACCAACAAGCATGCAACATACACAGAAAACCTCACAGTATAGTAACTGAATATGACACAACATGGTATACAAAACAGAGAAAGCCCACATAAAGAGAGAAAGATATAAAATGAATCAAACATGAATGAGACAACCCTACAAATCTAGGAAATATCATCAAGCATCTAATTTACAGAGACAACGATGAAATAAATTCTGAGACAAACCTAACAAACAGGGAATTAGAGAGATAATCAGACAACCCTAAATAACAGTGCTATACATTGTAACAGAGACAACCCTGAATAATAGAAATATATATAGATATAGATAGATAGATAGATAGATAGATAGATAGATAGATAGATAGATAGATAGATAGATAGATAGAGAGAGAGAGTTAGAGAGAGAGATGGAGAGAGAGAAACAAGAATAGACAGAGAGACAGAGATTTAGAATAACAGAGAGAGATGTAGAATGTACATGTCGAAAGCAGGGTAAGAGATTGACGCCTAGAGAGAGAGAGAGAGAGAGAGAGAGAGAGAGATGAGTAAATTCTGAGACAAACCTAAAAAACAGTGAATGAGGGAGATAATGAGACAACCCTAAATAACAGTGCTATACATTGAAACAGAGACAAACCTGAATAATAGAGAGATAGATATAGAGAGCGAGGTAGAAAATAGAGAGAGAGAAACAAGAATAGAGAGAGACAGAGATTTAGAATAACAGAGAGAGATGTAGAATGTACATGTCAAAAGCAGCCAAAGAGATTGAGAGAGAGAGAGAGAGAGAGAGAGAGAAGAGAATATAGAGATTGAGAGAGAAGAAAATATAGAGATTGAGAGAAATGGAAGCAAAAATTGAGAGAGAGAGAGACGGAAAATAGGGAGAAAAGAGATAGATATAGAGATATACAATCAGAGTATAGAGAAAAAAAGAGAGAAAGAGAGACATATAGAGACCTAGAGAGAGAGATAGATAGATAGAGAGAGAGACAGATAAATGGAAAAACAGAGAGAGAGAAAGAGAGAGCTAGAGATAGAGAAATGGCAAAACAGAGAGGGGGGAGAGAGAGATAGAAAAATGTTGAGAAAAACAAATTAACAGAGACAAATAACAGAGAGAGATTCATATGGCCACGAAGAGAGAGAGAGACACAGAGAGAGAGAGAGAGAGAGTGCACACAAATACTGACAATACTAATGAAGAAATGTTGACTAAGGACTGAGCATAGGACTGAACAAAGAGAAACTGAGAATAAACAATGAAGAAAGAAAATGAGAATGAGCAATACGACGGAAAATATATAATTAGACTAAATAACTAAAACAAATAGAAAAGAAAGACAGATAACTGAGGACTAAAGTAACAAACAACATTACCAAGACTCAAATCTGAAGAAAAGAAACATCAAAGGACAAGATGCAAGAATGAACAGAGACTGAGGAAAGAGTCACAGAGAAAAATACAGAAGAAAGACTGAGATAACTGATATCCAAGTTACTCATGACTGTAAAAAGAGAGAGAGAAAATGACAAAGATGACTAAATCAAAGAATCAAACAAGACTCAACTCTAAAGAAAAGAAATAACAAAGGACAAGATGAAAGAATGAAAAGAGACTGAAGAAATAGATAACATTACCAAGACAGACTTTAAAAACACCAGAGATAAAAATACAGTAAATGGGATAAACCTTCCACTTGATAAAGACACATAACCACCAGATAACTCACATTGTCATGGCTTGAAGCACTATCTCACTCACTGTTCCTCGCATACAGAACGTCGTCACCCAAATCACATGAGTCTAAGTGGGTTGCTACAGAAAAAAGACAACACGACTTGGATGGGAGAGTTAACATAAATGTCAAGAAAAAAAAATAAGCACAAAAAATCTATTATGAAGAGTACTGCACACTAAAAAAACCACCAGATAATATTGCACATGCAAAGTTGAAAAATGGGGCAACACACAAGTTACCTTGCAGAACCTACGGCAAATACAGTAAACAAACTGAATCATCAGACTTATCTGAATAAAACCTATGAAAACTACTATGACAACAACCTTGAATAAACAGATGCACCACATTGGAAATGCTGGTCAGATCACAGCTGCATACTAATGTACACCAAAAAAAATGCAACTATTTCACCTTTAGTAAAGTGTCAACTTAAGAATCTGAAATTAACCATACAACCAGATCTTTTCAGCTGTATCAGTCAAAAGAGTGACTAAAGCACAGGTTCTTAATTAACCATACAACCATCAGGACCTGAAGCTGAATGCCAAAAGCCACAGCTCCATATACAACTGATGTATCATCTTGAACTGATATAGTCTGCACTTCCTTATTCAGATCGCCATGTGCTAAGATAGGAGAGTAACTGGGAAGTAAATAAACTCACTGAGAAAACAGGATAAAAAGCTTGAATCCATCACCGAAATGGAAAGCAAAGAGCCATCAGCTGTGAGGAAACAGACCACAACAAAATCTATGTGTGACAACTGACAACAGGTTGAGTCATAGGAGTGCTATTGGCAGTCACAATCTGAGAAAATACCAGCAACATCAGGTTCAGTCCTATCTTGTTTTGGCAGCAATACAGACGAAGGGGAGCCAGTTAGAGAGGCAGGCGAATCGACAGACACGTTTTTACCAAATTGAAATTGGGAGGACAAAAAGAAATGATGATGATCTCACTGCATATTCCTTCTGATAGGAATGACATGGTAAGTAACACAGTACCATTCTAAAAAAATCACCACAAGATACTTACTATTTGGTAGTTTTATCGTTCATCAGCCAAAAAATGTTATTCCAGATGACAAAATAGACTCAGAGAGATTGGCTGCTAAAACCTATTTGGAGATACAGTATTTGCACACATAAACAAGGAACAAATCAAAGTAAAAACTCCTAGAAATCACATTAGCTATAGAGCTTTCCGGTTCCCCCAAACATACTGTACGATAAGCTACCATCAAACTCAAAAACTCCAAACACCACCAAAACCACATGATACCCCGTGCATTCGAGAGCTCGCACTGCCAAAAAGACAAACCTAACCACATGATACCTGTAACAAAGTGAAAATTCAGAGCATATCTCTATGAACAGGTAGCCAAAAAACAGCACAGACCAAACATATCTGCTCATGCAACACAATGAGACAAAAACCTCTGACGTTGCAGACCTACAATACAACAAAATTGAGGAAGAATAGAACATTTCAGCTCTTGCAATGAATCAGTAAAAAGAACAACCAGCGAACCTAGCAGACCAACAAACCTACACTGCCAGCGACTGGGGGGTGGGAAATTTCAGCGCGCGCCTCTGCATCGAACTGAGGGGAACAAAAATAAGGGGATGGAGGAGATCAGAAAGCATACAGACCTCCAACGCCGGCGAACTCTTCGCCATCCACCTCGGGAGCCACCGGATTTCCCCATGGGACCGCCGATGAGGCATGAGGCGCCGCTCTCCTCTTTCTCCCCTACTGCTCTCTCTGCATTTGACACCTATGCTCACACGGCGACAGCGTTTCACCTCGGCGGTCCCAAAAAAAAAAGCGACCAGAAAAAGAGGGAACGACTAACGGGCTTCGTATCCAAAACCCAATAAATCCACGCAGGCCCGAACCAGCGCGCGGAATCACTTGTCGCCGAATACAAATCTACAGATCGAATCTGACGGCAAAAAAACGACTGTGCACGAATTGAAAAACAGACGTCTGTAAATTAGCAAAATCCTAGATAAGTGCAAGAAAATTGGTCCTTCAACCTCCACCAGAAGAACCTGCTGGGCCTTCCATGTATAAGTCATCAACCATGCATGGTGCTACGGGTCTGCGAATCCTTATAATGTGCATGGCTTCCTCCCTAACCCATCCTAGACATTGAAAGATTGCTTGTTGTTACTTGCGCTATCTAGCTGACATGTACGTGGTGTGATTATGTAGTGTTGTAGTAGGGACAACATCCAAGTAAACTCGAGCCTGAGGAGCCCGAGTTGCTTTGTTCTTATCTTTAGACCTTATTTTTGTTCTAAGAAAGCGAGACAAAGAGACATGCAACTAATTAGAGGCCATCTATTAGCTGGGTTTTCTTTTACTTTAGTCATTTTTTGTTCTCTTGGTCTTAATCCAATAGACATCTCATGATATGTAGATTTTTCTTCCCCGGTGACTTTATAAACTTCACCCACGACAATGTGTGGAAGGCCTGTTGTGGTGGTTTTGCCCCCATTTGGGTGGATGCGTTGTACCCACTTCAGTCACCCTAGTGTGTTAATATAGTAGATTAACCAAAGCCGTCGGGATGAGATTACATCAAAGCTTTTTACAATATTTTTATCAACCTACCAAATCCTTATACGAACATATTTCGGTTACACATCTTGTCATACAAGGAAACATAGATAGAGGATAACGCAGATGCTGACTAACATCTCCAACACTCCTCATCCCAAACTTTTCTTTAAGTTGTGTTTCCGAATGCTATCAGCTGCCGATTATAAGCTTTTGTAAAGTCATCAACTTTTTTATCTACTGTTGGTATGAACCGAGTGTCGGGTAACCTTTGTGCCACTCTTTCTATGACAAAATGATATTTCTATGTACTTTGTCTTGCTTGAAATAGTGGATTTGGAGAAAGGTGTAGCACCATTGCACCAATGTTACCACACCATAAAACTGTTGACTTAGTTAGGATGTGCAACACCTAATTCTTTTTTTTTAGATAGTACGTGGCGTACTGACTTTTATAGAAGGCAGCAAACAAACAGAGAATTACAAATGTTGTTCACATACAAGTATGAGATAGCCAGAAACTCCTACTCCTAATCCTAGAGCAACTACTCACGAAGATCAGGTTCCCTCCCTCCTACTCCTGCTTCTCTCCAAATTTTAAACTCATCAACAATTCTGTCCACCAACACGGTGACCGAAAATTGTTGCCCTACATTGTTGAAGAGGCGAGCGTTTCGCTGCTTCCAGAGGCTCCATCCGACAAGGATCACAAACGCATCAAAGATCTTCTTTGCTTTCTTATCAAAGGGCTCCCTCACCTTCAACCACCAGGCTGCAAAAGTATCCGTCAGTTCTGGCGCCTGAACTTGCAATCCTGCAGCTCGGAAGCACCGATACCAGGTCTCCCTTGCGAAGACACATTGAACTAGTATGTGCTCAATGGTGTCCGTCTCCTGGAGGCAAGTGAAACATGCATCCACTACCTCTTGAAGCCCATGCCGCACCCGGCGATCAGACGTCCAGACTCGATGTAGCTAGCAATCGCAAACCTCATACTCCCCTGACACAATGCCCAATAGGTGGAGCTCGCCGAGTACCTCCCGTTCTTCGACCAGGTCCAGGTAAACGTGTCTTCCTCCAAGGGCTCGCGATAGGTGTTGATCACCGCAGCCCACAGCTGAACACACTGTCGAACACCCTCCACCGAGAGCTCGCCCATCATGTCAGTTATCCAAGCATTGCCCACCATGGCTGTCTGAACCGTGCGGCTGTTTTTCCGACGGGTACTGACAAGGCCCCAAACCACCGGCGCAATTTGCTTCGCCGTTCGCCCCTCTATCCACCGATCGGTCCAAAACATGACCTTGTCTCCCCTCCCAAGCTTTATGGTTGCTAGGCTTCTGAATATGGATTCCGCGCTTTCATCTTTGAGCATGGGCAAACCTTGCCACGGCCTAGCCGGATCAGTATGTCGTAGCCGCGCCCAGCGTACGAAGTGCCATACCGTGCAATCTTAGGTTTTTAACCCCCAAACCTCTGAAACATTCTGGTTTGCTTATCTGCTCCCAAGCCACGAGGCACTGACCGCCGTGAACCTCGGCTTTGCCTGCCCAAAAGAACGCCCGCATCCATCCCTCTTCTAGTAACCACACCGGCGCCTCCGCTATCAAGAGATCGTGTATAGGCCTAGCCGCGATCACGGCCTTGACAAGCGTCAGCCGTCCCTCTTTCTTGATCAGAACTTGCTGCCAAGCCGGGATGAATTTTAGAGCAGCATCAAGTACAGGTTGCCACTCCGCCTTCGTGAGAGGTCCCAAAGCCAGCTGCAATCCGAGATATTTGATAGGAAATGGAACAACTCGACACCCCAAGGTATTGCGAACCCGTCCTTCTTCCCTTGCTCCTCCTCTGATCATCGTTGCGGACGATTTATTGTAATTGATCTTGAGCCCCGAGGCCTCAGCAAATAGCTGCAGAATTTGTCTGACCACCACAAGATCAGCTGCAAGTGGCTTCAAAAACAGCACCACATCATCCGTAAAAACTGAGATCCTTTGCAGGGGATTGATTCCAACGAGGGCTCAAACAAATCGTCATCAACAGCCTTTCGAATCAGCTCTGACAAAACTTCCATTGCCATGACGAAGAACAGTGGTGAACTCGGGTCGCCTTGACGGAGCCCGTGGCCATGATGAATCCTCTTCCCCGGCACACCATTTACCAGCACCTTCGTGCTAGCCGTATACAACATCAAGGCCACCCAACGAATCCAAAGAGCACTGAATCCAAGACATCGCAAAACTTTCAACAAAAAAGCCCAAGAAAGCGAATCAAAAGCGCGCGAAATATCCAATTTGAGGAGCACACCTGACTGCCTTCTTGAGTTGATTTTCCTCGCCACCTGCCTAACTAGAAGGAAATTGTCGTGCAACCTTCGTCCTTTGATAAATGCATACTGATTGGCGCTAACCAGCTCTGCCATCCGTGGCCGCAATCTGTTCGCCAAGATTTTAGAGAAAAGTTTGGCAAAACTATGAACGAGGGACGATGTATTGCCATCTGTGGCCGCAATATTTCAAATTTGACGCTGGAGAAATTTCCAATGTTCGCCAACCGTCTGAAGCACTTTGTTTATAAATGAAAAAGATTATTCTGAGACTTCAATGATTTTGAAGAAATTTATACATGTGCAGTATCAATACCATTGATTTTTTTTTTTTGAACTGTAACTACGGCGGGCTCTTAGAGCCAGCATGAACTTATATTAAAAATGAACACCGCAACAAAGCGGTTTAGAGTACAGGGTGTGAGAGACAGAAAAATAGGTTACAACATGGGTTGATCTCATGGGGGATCAAAGGAAATGCACCAAGTACTAATAAGATGGGCGGTGGTGGTGGATGGACAGCGGTGAAGCCAGAGGCGTAAATCATCAATGCATCGACGTCGAACTACAGAAAGAGGCTCATCGATCCTGTTGAAGGAGAGTGCATTGCGTCTCTTCCAGATACTCCAAGAGATCGCGGTGCAGATTGTTGCTTCAGCTTGGTTGCGGCAGCGCGTGCGCCATAGCTCAGGTACAGATTGGATTGGCGGATGATCGGCCGGGGGAAGAAGCAGTCCCAAACCTCCTTGGCCCGAGGGCACAGAAGCAGGAGGTGGTCTACATCTTCGTCTTCAGGGCAGGAGAGACAACTTGGCGAGGAGGCGAGTTGGTGTCGATGGCGACGCTCATTGGTTGGGAGGCGGCATCTTCGGGTGAGCCAGTTAAACATCTTGCACTTGAGTGGAGCTGAGTTTCTCCATACCGTTACAGCAAATTCATCCAATTGCATGTGCTTGAAAGAGTTAGCATAGAAAATACGAGTCGAGAGAGCTTTCAAAGTGTACCGACAAACTCGGATATCCGGCGCATCAGGGTTCAGAGTGATGGAAGCAAGGTCCGCATTTAGTCTAGCGATCTCCGTAGTGGCGCGAGAGGAGAGGCGAGGAACAAGTGCGAGTCTGGTCTCAATGGCGAAGAGGACCTGAGCATGAGGCCTAGTGATATGGGAAAAAGGGCCGGGAATTTTTCCGAGAGGGGGATGGGTCCGATCCAACGATCAAGCCAGAAGGCTGTATTAATGCCATCGCCAATCGAGACAGAGGAGTGTTTGCGGAAGCCCGAGAGCCCAGCCATGATGCTTTTCCAGACGGGCGTATGAAGGTGATGTGGCTCTCCAAGGCTATGGCGAGCAGACCAACCATATTGACGTTTGAACCAAACGATCCAGGGAGGAGTAGAGTTTGAGTGAAGTTTTGATAGAAATTTGGATAAGAGGGAGTAGTTCTGACGAGCCAAAGAAAGGACACCTAGCCCGCCATATTTTTTTGGGGTGCAGACCTCGTCCCAAGCGACCTTGCAGTGCCCTCCAGCGCACTTCTCTTCGCCAGTCCAAAGGAAGGCCCGCCGGCGTTTATCAATGGCCTCGATGGCACCGGCAGGGAGGAGACCCGCAGACATGGCATGAGCAAACTTAGCGGTAATAACCGAGTTAATGAGAATAAGGCGACTTCCGATTGGGAGTGAGCGGCCTCTCCAGCCCGAAAGCTGCATATCGCATTTTGAGATGATGGGGGAAAAATCCGAGAGGCGAAGTTTGTAAGGCGAGAGAGGAAGCCCGAGGTAGGTTTGAGGGAAGGAGGAGAATACCATTGAATATTAGTTTCAGAAGGAACTTAACCGGGGATAAATGAACATTGTGGTTACATTTAGTCAAGCATTGACTAATGTAAATTAACTCCTCGGCTTGATGAGACAGGTATTGTATAGCACCTCGTGTACTTTCTTAGTTAAATCCATGTGTGTAGATTTAATGACTGGCAATACATCGTCCCTCATGCAGTACATTTGGAAGAGAAAGGTGCCTCTGAAAATAAGAATATTTGTGTGGTTTCTCTGTAGGACGCGCGGGCGCCCAGGAGAACTGGTGCAACCACTTGGATATAGTGCCACGGTATATGTTCAACTGATCTGGATGGTGGTCTAGATTTGGCTATCTTTGTATCCATCCAATTTTTCTACGTAAGGTTAAAGCTTTGTACTCCTTCCGATCCGTTAAAATAGTCGGGAGAAAGCAACTTAGCCAGCACAAATCGTACGTACACAGTGCGAACCTTTTTTTGGACCAGAGGGAGTAATAAAAAATGGCTACATGCATAAATTGGTGAAGAAGCCGGAGTTATCCTCTTTTTTAGACAATATTGATATATACTCCCTCCATATCAATTTTTTTTTTCGAACTTCAGTACAACGCAGACGCTCACAACACGCACGTACACTCACCCCTATGAACACACACCCTACCCCTATGAGCACATCTGAAAGACTGAGCCGGCAGATATTGATTCGCATTTTTTTGACCGTGTACAAAGCGCAAACCTGTTGAGCATCGGCAGTCCACGCACACGCGGGGGTTGGTGGCATGACAGCGCCGCCTACTTACCACCACCTCGACTGACTCGACTCGACCCTCCTCCCTCCTATTTCTTCCTCTTTCCTCCCTCCCGTTCACCCCCACCAACCCGCGCTATCCCGGCGTCCCCCCACGCTCTCCTCCCTCCCTCCCACCAACCACGACCGCATCGGCAATGGCGACCATGGCGGCGACCAACGCGGCCGCGGCGGCAGTGGTGTCGCTCGACCGCGCCGCCGCCGCCCCGGCCTCCTCCACCCTCTCGCGCCGCCTCCGGATGCCGGTCCGCCCAGCTCGCGGGATGCGGCTGCGGGGGCGCGGCGGGGCGGTGCTCGCGACGTCCGTGGCGGCGCCCGCGGCGCCGGCCGGCGCGGAGGAGATCGTGCTGCAGCCAATCCGGGAGATCTCCGGCGCCGTGCAGCTGCCCGGGTCCAAGTCGCTGTCCAACCGAATCCTCCTCCTCTCCGCCTTGTCCGAGGTGAGCAAGCAATCAGAGAAAGGCTCCTCCCCTTTGGGTGAATTGGGCGTAGAGATGGGATTTTTGGGGGTTTAGGAGCCGAGCTGTACCTTGTCATGCTAGGTGCTCGCGAGATCATAAGATTTTTTTTAATCCTTAAACGATCTCACAATAAGATTGAGTTGAAAAAGTAGTATGTTTAGTAGCCAATTCCTATGTTCGTTTATCGAATCATTATTGTTGCATTAAGATGTGATATATGGGGTTAAATGGTACTAGTATAATCAGGCGATCCTCCCATGCCAGTCTAATGGCTTTATTATGATCTTAGTATTCCTGTGCGTGCATTCAGTGGAGCAAAAAAGCATCGGGGTCAGCTCTTGTTATTATAGTGTAGTCTTCCTCTAATTAGCAGTATCACACCTCTAATTAGCAATATCAAACTCTAATTTAATGAAGTTTTGATGGATTTCATTGGGTTCATCTGAACCCCATGGTCTATTCAGAATGATACAGCTTCAACGTTCATCAAATTTTGTTAAATGACATGATCACAAAAGGTTTTCACTAGTTATAGGGTGCTAAATCTAGGATCCTCTAGGGTGTATTCGGTTTCCAATCATGGGAATAGTATAGTGCAGCATGCCCTGTTAACCTATTTACAGTAAGATAAGAAATTTAAACTGGTTTACTTCGCTGTCATCTCTAGCTGATCCTGAGCTCACTTTTGCTCATCAGGGAACAACGGTGGTTGATAACCTGTTGAACAGTGAGGATGTCCACTACATGCTCGAGGCCCTGGATGCTCTCGGGCTCTCCGTGGAAGCAGATAAAGTTGCAAACAGAGCTGTAGTTGTTGGCTGTGGCGGCAGGTTCCCGATTGAAAAAGAGGCCAAAGAGGAAGTACAACTCTTCTTGGGGAATGCTGGAACTGCAATGCGGCCACTGACAGCAGCTGTAGTAGCTGCTGGTGGAAATGCAACGTATGTTTTTTTTTTCCTTGTGGAAATAAGTATTGAATCTACAGGAATAATTTTGAGATTGATGGTGTCTCTTTTCTGAATTTCAGATATGTGCTTGATGGAGTACCAAGAATGAGGGAGCGACCCATTGGTGACTTAGTTGTTGGTTTGAAACAACTCGGTGCTGACGTTGATTGTTTCCTTGGCACTAACTGCCCACCTGTTCGTATCAACGGCATTGGAGGGCTACCTGGTGGCAAGGTTAGCCTCATGAACTTGCATGTTATGCGATTTTGTAGACACATTTCCATTCTTTTTAGAAAACATTATTACCAAGATTTGTACTGTCCAATGCAAACTCACGATAAATTTAAAGTCAACAGATATGCTGGTTGTTTTGCTCTTAGATGACATGGCATATCATAGATTAGCACTTAACATTGAATTGCATTCCACAGGTCAAGCTGTCTGGTTCCATCAGCAGTCAATACTTGAGTTCCTTGCTGATGGCTGCTCCTTTGGCTCTTGGAGATGTTGAGATTGAAATCATTGATAAACTAATATCTGTACCTTACGTTGAAATGACATTGAGATTGATGGAGCGTTTTGGCGTGACGGCAGAGCATTCTGATAGCTGGGACAGATTCTACATTAAAGGAGGACAGAAGTACAAGTAAGATTTTGAATTGTTCTACTTGCTCCAATAAGCTTTCAACTGTTTTATTTCTTCTAGTATTGGGGTACTAAAAAGGATTCCACTTTCAATTTGTCCAAACATTTTTCACATTTGAATTATGGATAAACTAGGGAATAGAACATTGTAAAGAACTATTCACTGCTCAAGTAACTTTATTTATCTGGATATGACCATACTGTTAGGCTGCTCAAGTAACTTTATTTATGTGGATATGACCATAAAGTTAGTAGCTATCAATCTAGGAAATCAGTGCCTAGGGAATCGACTCCGCTACTTACAATGCATTGGCACGGTTAATGTTTCTGGTGCATCAAATTGGTCACACCAGAAGTATCATCCATCTTAAAAGTCGGCTGAAGAATGTCGGCAGCTTAACAGCAGCTGTTTGGCAACAAGCATCTGTTTTGCAGATGGTTCTTGATTTTGCTTCTTTTGGCCCTTATGTATGTTTTGCCCTGCTTTTACTGAACCTACTTCTCTTATGTACTCGAAACTTTAGCTCCAACTAAATGAACGTTGAAGTATTCATTTCCTAAACAAGCCCTCCCTTTCTTTGGAATTGACAATCGACAGGTCCCCTGGAAATGCCTATGTCGAAGGCGATGCCTCAAGTGCGAGCTATTTCTTGGCCGGCGCTGCAATCACTGGAGGGACTGTGACTGTCCAAGGTTGCGGCACCACCAGTTTGCAGGTAGAATAACACCATCCATTTTTACCATTTGGTTAAAGCATACTTGCAGTAGAGTATAACATAATGAAAGATACACTGTTATCAACCAAACAAGCTTTAAGTGGACATTCATTTATGAATCTATATAACTACAGTAATGTAAGTGCATTTTCTTCTGCTGTCATTCTCGCTGACGATGCTTAATATTGCAGGGTGATGTGAAATTTGCTGAGGTGCTTGAAATGATGGGAGCGAAGGTTACATGGACTGACACTAGTGTAACTGTTACTGGTCCACCACGTCAGCCCTTTGGAAGGAAACACCTAAAAGCTGTTGATGTCAACATGAACAAAATGCCTGATGTTGCTATGACTCTTGCTGTTGTTGCCCTCTTTGCCGATGGTCCAACTGCTATCAGAGATGGTAAACTTTCTACAGTCTTTGTGTAGTAACCCTCTTATGAGTTGCTGTTGATTTCTTTTGGATGGCTTCAGCTACATCGCATATTTTGGTCCTGACACTTGGTCCATTCTCTTCTGCAGTTGCCTCCTGGAGAGTGAAGGAAACCGAGAGAATGGTTGCGATTCGGACGGAGTTGACGAAGGTAGGACACCTGTCTCCTGTTGTTATATTTCAGCTTCTTGTTGCATCCCCAGGGCTTAATCTCACCTTTTGTGTATCATGTGCCAGCTTGGAGCAACGGTAGAGGAAGGCCCGGACTACTGCATCATCACACCACCAGAGAAGCTGAACGTCACGGCGATCGACACCTATGATGACCACCGGATGGCGATGGCCTTCTCCTTGGCCGCCTGCGCCGAGGTGCCTGTCACGATCAGAGACCCTGGGTGCACCCGCAAGACCTTCCCCAACTACTTCGACGTACTAAGCACTTTCGTGAAGAACTAGCCTGGAAATCTGCAGCGTACCGCGTATGTATTTTTGTAGCCTGTCCAACGGTCAGAGGATTTTTTTACTCTTTTGGTCTTCTCGTGAGATGATGTGTGAGTCTGTAATATTAGTTTCGTAGCATGGCATGGTGTTGAGGTAAAATGCGTTGTACTATTACACACTGAATTATTTCTGAATAAGAATAAATCCAGATGCTGGAACACAGCTAGTTCTCGCAAATGCATCTGATCATTGCAAAATTGCAATCTTTAGTGCTTGCATCATTGTTAATATATGCTATGCAGCAAAGATACGTATCAGTGAGTAGATGGTAGCACATTTGTACATTTGTAACGTGTCCTAAATATTCTTGATAATATATTAAAGCATTATAATAATTGTGACTTAGGAACCTAAAATAAATTTGTAGGTCATAGCAGGAAACATGTATATTATAGAGGGATGAAGAATTGTACGTTGACGTTTGTAAGATGCAAATTTGGATGTTGACGTTTGCAGCACCCAAGCACCGCCTTCCCAGCGAGTCCTCCCTTTGCAGCATCAGCCCGCTTGGCGCTCACATCATCCCATGTCGCCGTGGATGCAGCATCTGCCGATGAGCTCAGTTCCTCGTCACGGAGAACTTCACAGAACTTGGGGTGGTTGCTGCAGGAGACGGAGGGAAAAGGAGCCGCGTGTGGTATGAGACAGAGAGAAGGGACGGCAACAAAGAAGAACGAGGCACCAGGGCCTACATTCTACAGCAGGGAATTGGCCACTATTCATAGCAGTGGAACATATTCTCGAATTTGTTTCAACACCGATAGAACACCATGAATTTTTTCGGTAACTCTTTCCTATGTTCCACGTTGCTAGCAAAGGAGATTCTTAAACGAGACGTGCATTAAAGAAAACGTCAAACTTTTGCAAACACGTTACAGGAAAAAAAAAAATCAACACAGGAGACCTGATCGATCATGGCCCCGATCATCCCAGGCTGCTCCCACCGCATGGCCCGATCTGGACACCTGCCGCCGACCTGGCTGCTCGTGCTCCTTCGTCACGTGACCCTCCACGGTTTAGATCCAAACCAGCTAGCTTCATACGATCAATCAGATCCAAACTAACTAGCTTCGAGTATGTACGCAGAAACGAATCCACGTGCAAATTCTCGATGGATCAAGCCCATTCTAGCTAAGGCTTGTCCTATTCCTTTTCCTTTTGTTTGACATGTTTATTTTTCCTTTTCCGGATCGGGCGTCTCGGATTCGGGTGTCAAAATGGTTTGAAAAAGATTTAAATCATTTGATGCCGTCAAAGGTTATATAAGAAAATTAAGATTTTTGAAAATAGTTTCTATTGAATATTTTAAAATTTGTATCATCAAAATATTATAATCATGCAGGTCATCCATTGGTCTATGGATGTTAAATCTTGTGGAGTATTTAACTGGAGATTCTTTTCTGACACTCCTCATCGTAAAAACGTAAATAGTGGATAATTTTTCTTGGTTCCTGTTTTAAAGTATTTTAGAACTAATAATTATAGTATATGTTTATATCGTGAATAATATTGAAGACATGTGTGTTGATGTTACACACAATGTTACATCTTTGGACTATGAGACGTATTTAAGTGCCTCGGTAATAAAACTTGCTAAACACAAATATTATTCAAAAGATATGTCCATATAAAATATCATGAGACGCATGTTGCACGTGCACGTTTAATTAACTTGGGCGTTTTCACGATATAATTTGATTTTTGTCTTCCGTGCGTTGCACGGGCATGTTTGCTAGTTAAAGAAAACGTCAAACTTTTGCAAACACGAAGAAACAATACACATCCAGGAGAAGATACAGCAGAAACACTACCAGATGAATAGCAAGCCATGTATATAAACTTCCAATCAGACCCACACAAGAACGATGAAAATTGATGATGATAACTTGGACAATAGGGACTACGAATCACGAGGCAAAGAACTAGATCAAACAAAAACCAGTCTCATACTACAAAGTTCAAAAACATCTTGTTCACTGGTGTCTCTACACCTTTGTAAAACATAACAAAGCTGGGTAGCATAACAACTGGTCAGTGATGGTGCAAAGGCAATTCTTAAACAAGAAGCGCAATAAGGAAACATCAAACCTTTGCACACAGGAATAAACAATACAGGTCCAGGAGAAGATACTGCAGAAACACTACCAAAACAACATAGATGAATAGCAAGCCATGTATATAAACTTCCAATCAGATCCACACCAGAACGATGAAAATTGATGATGATAACTTTTACGATAGGGACTAAAAATCACGAGGCACAGAACTAGGTCATTACAAAAACCAGTCTCATACTACAAAGTTCAAAAACATCTTGTTCACTGGTGTCTCTCCACCTTTGTAAAACATAACAATGCTGGGTAGCATAACTACTGGTCGGTGATGGTCACTTCAACCTCAACACCGGGCTCGATGGTGATCGAGGTGATCTGCTTCACAACGTCTGGGGAGCTGACGAGGTCAATCACCCTCTTGTGCACCCGCATCTCAAACCGATCCCAGGTGTTGGTACCTGATTACCAAAGCAACATGACTTTAGTGCTGGGACAACCACAACAAACAAGCTAAAGATTGCAAACAGTGGTGTGACAAGCTGAGCATCAGTTTTAAAAAGCTCGATTATATAACATCAAATGTATCAGCATAATCATATGGAATCACCATTTGCTCAGCTTATATCTATGCCCAAAACTTTTCTGGTCAAAATTATATGTCAACTGACTATGACAAGCAAACCTATTAGTTCGTACAAGTTGGATTCTAAAAATCCAAGATTACACTTCAATACAAGTTACTTGCATTGCATACTAGAAGGGAGAAAACATGAAACATTACGCAGGGCTAACCATCAGTTTTAAAAAGCTCGATTTGTAATTCCTCACAGAAAATCTCAGGAATAACTTGGTTTAGCATCATCTGATTAGCCCATCATAAAACACCAATGTCCTAAACAGGTTCCCCAAATGAAAATAACATGTACGAAATACAACTGACACATGTTGAATAGCGTTCAAGCTTTGGATCCTTACTAAGATTTAATGTGCTTGACAATACCAAAAACTATTCACACAGTTCAGCACCTAGTAAGATGACTAAAGAAACTGCAAATCAACCCGCTGACATAACTAAACTACTTGCATTAGATAAAACAAAGCATCAGTTTTAAAAAGCTCGGTTTAAGATACTTCAATGATGTAACATCTCAGTAGCATCTCCTTGTAACATCATGTGCTCAGCTGACAAACAAAACGATTACCCATGCACACTCCATTTTACTAAATATCATGCCAAACTGACAAATCTACCTCAAACATCTCCAGGTACACAAGAACAGGACAATTCTGCATTGGCATGCTAAGCATCAGTTTTAAAAAGCTCGATTTTAGAGACATCAAAGACCAATTAAGATCTCAGTGGTCTAAATGTTTCACATCATCTGCTCAGCACACCATCATCACGGCAATTAACTCATATCTTCTACTCCCTCCGTTCCAAAATAGATGACTTTAATTTGTCAAAAAGTGGATGTATCTAGACATATTACGTGTATAGATACATCCACTTTTGGACAAATGGAAGTCATCTATTTTGGAACGGACGGAGTAATCTCTAAACAGCTAACAATACGGTCAAACTTTTTGGCCCAGACCACTAATGCAACTACCTTGAACACGACAGGGCAATATACAATACAAAGCAACTAAGTAAATGGACTCCAACAGGGCAGCGATACGGGAGAAGCAAGAGAGATCACCTTCTCCACAGGGGGACTTCCTGGTGGTGATGTTGAGCACCTTGGTGGGCATCCTCACGGGTCCCTTCACCCTCAGGCTCTTGTCCTTGGCCCCCTTCACCAGATCGGAGCAAACTGTCCACAACCACCGCGAAACACGAACAAACATCAGATCAAAGTTCACGAGGAAGATCTAAAAACACCAGAACAGGAGGATTCATGGTGGAGGAGAATGGACGGGGGCGGCTACCCTTCTCGAGGTTCTTGACGCTCTTGGAGGAGAGGGTGATTCTGATCCTGTGCTGCACCTCCTGCGTGCCCTGGAACCCCTCCTTGCCGGCCTTCATCGGCGGCGCGTACGCGAGCTCGGTCGCCATGGCTGCTGGTGGCGGCGGGGGAGGAGAGGAGGCCGCTGGCTAGGGTTTGGCGCGAGGAGGGAGGGAGGTGGCGGCGCTGGGATCTAGGTTTTGCGGGGATGAGCCGGGCGCTGGGCTTATGTAGAGGTTGGAGGCAGGGGAAGGTGTCGCGCGGCCGTTGGATCGCTGGGTACGAGTAATCGAGCCGTCCAATGGGAACTCGATCCTACGAAGGGAGGGAGCATTTGTGCTGCGTGTATTGACAGTGGGCCCAGGTTGGCAGAATGGTATCACACGGGAGACGCAAGTCGCAGCCGAGGTAGTGGCCCAACCTGTCAGTCGATAGAAGCGTTCTATACCAAGTTCAACCCAGCGTCTATCTTTGAAAAAAAAAGTTCAATGCAGTGTCTATCTTTAAAAAAAAAAGTTCAACGCAGTGAATTGAATGCACAGCTCAAGACTTGTTCATTGGGAAAGCCAAGAAGGGAAAGAAACCGGGTAAAGTATTCACCTTTCATCATTGTTGGGTTGACCTTGAGCACGATGAGAAGTGGAAGAACCGTGATACACTTATGATTCTGAATAAGAACCCAAAGAGCTCGGTTGGAGAAGCAAAATTGATCATTGGTGATGGTGATGATGATGATGCATGAAGTGAGGAGGATGGAAGAAGAAACCCCACTCCAAACAACTCAGCGGCTACTACCAAACGGCCAATCGGAAGAAAGCAAGCTAAGAAAAAGGGGAAGAGGAATGGAGATGATGACATCAAAGAATCATTGGAAGCCATCATAAACGCGAGAAAGGAAATGCAAGGAGAAAAAAAGTTAATGAAGCTCAAAGAAATCGAAGAAAGGCATCCGAGGAGAGTGAAAGGGCATGGCGCCCCATGTGTGGTTTTGGTAATTAATGACAATCCCTATGGACTAATGGTTGCATTGAGTTTTACTTGTAGTGTTTGTCCATAGACCATGCTTGAACTCCATATGTTGGATTCAAGGTTGATGCCATGAATATATTGATATAATGAAGTATTTGGCATCAAGATCATCGAGTTGAGCATATTGCAAGTATGTCTTGAAGAAAAGGATTATGTGATCATTCATGGTTATCTTCAAGACATCGTCTATTCAAAAGAGAAGAAAAGATACAAGGTTGATCAAGATATTGATCAACACACAAAGCTACAAAATGTACCAAGTGGGATCATGTATCTCTTGGTATGGTAAGCAATTGTCCATATAGCTTTGTGAACTAACCCATGATATGTGTGTAGCATTTCTATGTGTGGTTAGGTATCTTTCTATGGGCTTGCATCAAATGAAGATTTCATATAGCCCATGGACGATGACGTCAAGTGGTGATCGTCATCAATGTTGAGAAGCGCAAGTTCAAGAGGAGCATCTCGAAGAAATCCTAGGCTTGAAGCTTGCCACCCATTTAGAGATAATGTTCATGTGAAGATGTGCCTAAGAAAGGCTCTCCCATAGTGGAGTATGGGGGAGCAATGTTTGAGTCTTCACCAAGCGAAGCGCAATCAAGAAAGGTGGTCCACTTGAGAAGATCCAGATCGCCATCATCTAGTCAAGTGGAATGCGCAAGGCAAAGGTATGATCTTGATAGGGTTTCTATTTTACCGGTCTCATGTTGTTAGTCGGGAGACCGGGTTATTGGATAGACACCGTACTATCAAGAGGGGCTCTCGATTGAGCTTTAGCGTATCAGTTGGAGAGAGCTCAAACCTTTGCATATTTGCCTTCATCATCTTTCTTGGTTCTTATTTGGTTTTTCTCCTAGTTGGGTTTTGGTGCTTGTCGTGATCTTCATGACAAGCCCAAGTTCTCCGAAAACGGATTTCGTATGGAAAACTTGTTGCGTTTTCGGGTTGGAAATATTATCGGTCCACCTTCGAGATAGGGTCCACACCTTCCCATGTGTGGTATCCCCTCTATATTTGTGACCCTTAATATTTCCAACAGAATTGGATTCACCTGTTTTGGAGTTCGAACGAGAAAGTTATTGCATTTCAGGTTTTGCTGTTTCTGTCTGTTTTGCTCAAGCAGGGGAATCGGATTATCCGATCAACCTTGATTCGGATTATCCGATTCTCAAGTTTTGCTCGAATTCGGCTAAGGACTTTAATAGCATTACTTACTGGAGTTTTCTGGATTATCCGATCAACCTTGATTCGGATTATCCGATTCTCAAGTTTCTCTAGAATTCTGCTAAGGACTTTAAAAGCAACCAGTTCTGGGGAGTACTGAAGTTTTCCGGAATATCCGATATAGGTCTACCCGGATTATCCGGCTGTGCCGGATTATCCGATACTTTGTGTTTCGGACTATCCGATCCAGTCGGATTATCCGATCATGACTTATATCGGAATATCCGATTTTCCTGGCTGCAACGGCTCTTTTTCTGGGAGGGGTATAAATACCCCTCCACCTACCTCCAGCCTTCTAGCTTTGCTGAGCACGAATTTGACCCCCATTGTTGACCTTCTTGAGCTTAGCTATCTCTCAATCCCTCCATGATTCTTGCCTTCATTTAGTGGGAAAAGAGAGAGGAGATCTAGATCTATTGTTCCACCAATCCATCTCTCCTCTAAGTGAGGGGAAGCCTTTGGATCTAGATCTTGGAGTTCCATTTGTTGAGTTCTTCCTTGTTCTTCCTCTCTTCTCCCCCCACAAGCATTAGTTGCTTTTGGTGGGATTTGGGAGTGAAGGATTTGACCACCTCTAGTGGTCTTGCCTTCATTGCATCGGTTGCATCGGTTTGAGTTCTCCACGGTGATACGTGGAAATCGAAGTTGATAAGCTTGTTACTCTTGGGTACTTGGGGTGCCCTAGAGCTTGTCCTCTTGGGTACTTGGAGTGCCCTAGATGGTCCTTGTTGATCTCGGAGTTTTGGTGGCTCGCGGGATAGTTGGGAGCCTCCAATTAAGTTGTGGAGTCGTGCCCCAACCTTGTGAGTCTTGTGGCTTTGGGAGCCACGGGATTCCGGTGAGAGCCTCCAATTAAGTTGTGGAGTGTGCCTCATCCTTGTACGGGTTCGGTGACCACCCTCAAGTGTCCCATAGTGGCTCGTGGCACTCTACATTGGTAGAGGCACGAAGGAGATTACGGTGTGCCATTTGAAGGCTATTCGGGGATCACTTTGTGACTCCGCACCGCTCCAACGGAGACGTAGCTTCCATTGGGAAGTGAACTTCGGGATAAATCATCGTCTCCAAGTGACTCGGTATTTCTATACCCGAGCTGAAAGGACATTGTCCGCTAATCTTGTTTTGACGTTTGATCACCACACTTGGAAGTATTTAACATACCGCTAAGTGTCCACAGAAATTATGACCATCTATATCAAAAGATACTAGTGGATCTCTCTCTATGCAAAAAGGGAAGAAAAGTAGTTGTCGGTCTTCAAATCGTGAAGGGAGAAGGCGCTCTACAGGGAGGCCGGCCCCCAGGCCAGCCCAGGCTGGTCGCCTCGGGTTGCTGGCCGGCCCCCAGGCCGGCCCTGGCCGGTCTCAAGGCTGACTGCCTCGGGTAGCTGGCCGGCCCCAGGCCGGCCCTGGCCGGTTGCCTCGGGCTGCTGGCCGGCCCCCAGGCCGGCTCCCAGGCCGGTTTGGTCGCTGGCTCGGCCAGCCCTGCCAGCCCGGCCCCCAGGCCGGCCGCCTCGGCTGCTCTGCCGGCCCCCAGGCCGGCCCTGTTCCTGCGCTTCGCCACTTACCTCTTCAACGGCCATATTTTGATGAGGACTATAAATGCCCCTTCACCAACCTTTGAACAAGCAGCTTGAACACATTGAAGAACACCATTGATTGCAAGCTCAAGATTTGATAGATCTCCCAATCCCTCCACCCAAACTCGTTGATACTTGGAGGATTGAAGGAGAAGCCCCGGATCTACATCTTCACCAAGCCGTTCTTCATTTCCCCCTCATTCACTTGAGGGACCCTTTGCTAGGATTTCCATTGGGAAAACCTAGCCTCATATTGTACTCACTTGATTGTCTTTGTGACAGATTTGTAGCTGTTCGGGAGCCCCCAATCCTCTTGTGGGTTGTGCCCCGGATCATTGTTGTAAGGGCTCCGGATTCCGCCTTGAAGGATTCCGATAGCGGAAGGTGAACCAAACCTTTGTGGTGCGGTTCATCGGAGAAGAAGGTGCACCCGCCTTTGTGGCGGTTGAGTTTTGACCTTTGTGGTAGCTCACACCTCTCCAACGAGACGTACTCCCCTAAAAAGGAGGAACTCGGGATTACATCCGTGTCTCCGCGTGCTTTCACTTTCGGTTACTTCTATCCTTGTTTATAGTCTTTACTTCGTGTATCTTGTTTAGTTGTTTGCTTGTCATATAGGTAAATTCACCATAGTTGCATATCTAGAGAATTTACCTTTTGTGTCAAGCCTAATTTGAAAAAGTACTAAAATTGAAGTAGCACCTATTCACCCCCCCCCCTCTAGGTGTCATACGATCCTTTCACGAGCTTCTTACTTATGCTATTTACTTTGTGATAGCCATCGAGCTTGAAGTAATATATCTTGCTATCACATATTTGCTTATCTTGTTTAGCATAAGTTGTTGGTGCACATAGGTTAACCTAGCTTGTTTAGGTTTCGTGATTGATAAATTAAACGCTAGTTTTATTCCGCATTTATTCAAGCCTAAACCGCAAAGAATTTTTAATCGCCTATTCACCCCCCCACCCCCCCCCCCCCCTCTAGGCGACATCCGTGTCCTTTCAGAGAGGAATGCGGTGGCCGAAGAGAGTAGGGCAGCAACCGATGAAAAGAAGGCCAAGGTTGAAGAGAGGAAGGTGGTGATGCAAGAGCAAGCAAAAGCAATGGAAGATGAACGAAAGTTGATGTTCATGGACACTAGTGCCATGGATGCTAAGCAAAAGGTTTATGTTGAGCTTTGTCGTGACCAAGTGTTGATGAAGAAGTCTATGAACATGTGAGGACACATGGGAGCTGGACTGAGTTCATACATGAGTGCCATGGGAGGAGGAGGTATGTGTTGCATTGGAGGGGGCTCCGGTGACGACAATGATGGCCATGTCAATGTTCCCAACGAATGTCGATGTTGTGATTGAAGAAAAAGGAAAGGAAGGAGATGCAAGTGAAGGAACCGGCGACAATCAAGTTCAAGTACTATGCATTTCGATATGGTTGTATGAACTCTACGTTTGTTTGTGTTTGAGTTGCACTATGGCATTGTTTGAATTTGAAATTCATATGTGGATTTGAAGTACTATTTGCTATGATAATTTGATCTACTATTTTATATGTTGTTTGCTTGTATGATAATTTGATCTACTATTTTTTATGTTGTTTGCTTGTTTGAATATGTATGCAATATGTTGGAAACATATGGGTTACGGCCGCCGGTTGGTGCCATATTTTAGGGCAGCTGCTACGGCTGCCCTTTTTGTGGCACCCAAATAGGCCAACTGAAACGATACAAAAAAAAATCATGCCTTAAAAGTTGCGAAACGCCACTTTTGTGTGCCCTAAAAACACCATTTGGTGCCATATTTTGGGGGCTATTGGAGGTGCTAAGGGCAGCTATTGAAGATGCTCTTAGCGCCAAAGTAGGTTCCCTGTCAGATTTGCAATGCAAGTTACAATTGATCTGTACGCCTGACTCTGCTAGATAAGCCATGCAGTGAAGTGAAGTCATATCCAATAGGGCAATGGAAAATCATAGTGGCACGGTGAGTGTAGTTGTCAGGCGCCATCAAAGGAGCAAATTCGGTTATCAACAACTTGTAGGTTTGTACAAACATAAGGGCACCAGTAATACCGCCGCCTCAGTGGAAATTCAAGACACCAAACAAGAAGATTTCCCTTTCATGGCAATGAAATCATGTAAAATTCGTGATTCTGAAATCCTCCACAACAAGCCATACAAAAACCTAGCTTCTACTGGAGGACCTAACTATTTTTGGAATGGTATTGGCACTCGCCCTGGCCATGTTTCGATCTTCTCGAAGTACTTGACAGGAACGACGCCATCAAAACCCTCTGTCAATATCACCTTGTTGTCTGAAATGTATAGCTTCATCCCATCTGAGAGATAAATTGGTTGTCAAATATTAAACCTCTAGTGAAGAAATGAATGAAAAACTCGATATTCTGTGACTAGTAGAGTATAAGCATTGATACCTTGTAGTGCCTTCCTCACATCCAAGTATATCAAGATGTTAGCACTCCGCCGCATACCTGAAGAAGACAAAATGTTAGTACTGACAAGACAGCGGTGGGGAAGGAACATTAGTAGACCACAAGCTGGAAACTAATAACGAACAGTTGGAAGCACTATGCATTTACAATAAAAGACCAAAACATAAATAACTCAGCATAGCTTCAACTACTATAATAGCCTTAGTTCGTCTACTTGTTCCAAGAAGAATAAACTCAATGATAGAATGTTTATAATGGCAAATCATACCGCTAATAACTTCCCCATCTGAGGGTAAACCACTTGAGAAGTGTACATGTAACCTCGCCATACGTTTCAGCCCAGATTGTAAGATTGAATCTAGATTTTTCCTGTAAGTACCATGGACACAAACTGTGGATACAAAGAATTAGCAAACACTCAACCATCTGGGAGAGGAGTCAAACGTGTGTTTTAAAATCACATACCCGAGACTTCATCAGCTGATAAAATTGGTTTCAACAGGCTCTCTGAAGTAACAGTCTGCAAGAGGTTTTGAAAAGAAAAACTTGATAAATTCCACTTGCTGTTTACTCATACATCGTAAGTACAATTCACTTGATGAAGAATGAAACTAGCAGATCAGATGCCACAACCCACTCCCACACGATAACAGCGCAAAAACACTAGTCTCGGAGATATGCCAACAAAGAGAGAGAATGCATACGAATTATGTGTCTTCAATTAAATTAAGGATGAGGCTCGAAAACATGACCTCAGCCAGTGCAACAGCACGTGTAACAAAAAAAGGTTGCTTGCATTCTCTAAGTTAAGATCTTATATGATTTGTTCAAGACATATCCACAGGTTTAAACGCTATGACTATCATCCTGTAAAATGTGTTATGCTGCTGAAGCTTTTAATTTTGATAAAGCTAGGCATCATAGAGTCATTGAGTGTCTTAATTATTAAGATGGAAGTTATACTGAAGTGGTACAAAAGAATACCTGACTATAATTATATAGCACATCGCAGAAGCTAAAAGAAGTTAAGTCTTGACCATGATAAACATACATGAATCGCAACTTCTTTTCCCTAGTTCAGGGAAACCAACAATCTTATTCTTACCTAACTACTTAGCATAGGGAAACCACCAATGAATACTACGCACAACATTTACATCTCGATCTAAAGCACGCAATGCCTGATATGGAAATCCTAGAAAGTGGTTCGGCACATGCCAGTATCAGTGCTCCTTTGGTATGTCCGAGCCTCTCAGCAGTTACATAAAAAACATAAGATGCAACATGGCAGGCGAACATGGACAAGACAAATTGTATGGCACTTGCAAAAAACCAAATAGAACATTGTTTCGGGAAGTGAACATACTGTCACTGTGTGCCCCTGGTTTGCCCGAATCAGCAGCTCACCCTCTTCCTCTAGCAAACTAAACCTCTGCTTGTTATCCCGCCTGACTGCCTACAACAACAAGAAGAATTTGACTCACCATGTATAAAGCCACTCACAATTCAATTTACACCAAGTTCCATAATAATCTAGAGAAATTTACAACAGACCAGGCTATTCCAATGGATGTTCATGATGCAGGCCAACAAGTACCATTAAAAAACATGTAAAAGTATGTCACGCGCAGGGGTTAATTTGCTTAGCAGCAAGAATACATGAAGTCGCGAGATCGCTTGTTTACCTCCCTAATTTCCTCCACCGTGTGGGACTTGAGGGGAACCTTGGCGAAGGTCTGCAGGTTGAGCCTGAGCAGGTCGCGCACCCGCACGTAGCCGTCGCTCCTCATGTTCAGGCTCAGCTCCGACGCCATGTGCCGCAAGACCCTCGTCCTGAGAAGAGAAGCGTCCGCGAAATCAGAAGCAGCAGTGAGTACACGGATAGCGATTTACGCAGATAGCAGAGGAGTTCGTGTATGTGTGTGTGGTATTACAGGAGACGGCCGAGGGCGTCGATGCGGTCTCCGCCGTCGCCACCGCCACGGCCGCTGGATCGCCTGCCGCCGCCGCCACCAACGCCGCGCGGCTGGTGCGGGGAGGCGAAGGCGGCGGCGCTGGAGCGGTAGCCGGAGGACGAAGAGGAGGGGTTCATCGTGAGCGGGGGGCGAGGGGAGAGGGCGGAGAGGTGGAGGAGCACGAGGGCGCGGAGCGGGGAGGAGGCCGTCAGCGCTCTCATAGGCGGCGTGGGGCGTGGGCGGTGCCGGTGCGACCGCTGGAGGCGAGAGGCGCTGAGGCGGTCGGAGCCGTTTGGGCCAGGTTTTGTTTCACCAGGCCCCTGGACTTGAACGAAATTACGGAATCTTTGCCACTGAGTGCACATTCGCAGTTTCCTCCCTTCAACTTTCTCTCGTCTCCCCCAAATCGTTTTCATTCGCGTTGGAGAACGACGGAGCGGCCTAGGGTTTGCGCCGCGCAGCCGTCCGCTCCCTCCGGCCACCTCGCTCCCCCGCGACGCCAGCTTCCTCGCTACTCATCCGAAGGTCCCTGTACCTCCCGGGGACCCGCGCCGCTGGTCCCGTCTCGCTCCCAGCTCGCGTTGCCGCACCGCGGAGCCGGACGGGGGCGCTGACGCCGAGGTCCCCCTCCGTACAAGATCGACGTTCTGCCTGCCGTACAGCTCGCCCCGAAGTCTCTCCGCTCTTAACTTGACGCCAAGCTCCCCGTGTTGGTCGCTGTCCAGCTCGACGACAGACGAGGCCAGGAGGTCGCCGTGCAAGTTCCCCGACGCCCCTCTGTTCCCCGGGGCCTAAAGGTAAATTCTTTTGGCGTGCTTGTATCTCCCGATTACTGTGGATGTATGAATGTATGAATTGATACAGCACCTGAAGGCAAATGCAGATCACAAGAGTTCTTAACATGTCCATTTTTATGCTAGCAAAAATGGGCATGTATGGATGCAACACTTTCTCTAATTTTCTGTTTGAAATTTCCCTGCTAGTGAGAACCGAGGAGTAGTGAAACTATCTGAATATTTATGCATGTATATATGGATTAACCAAGAACAGCATGCATGCTTTTTTTAGATCTTACTTACTTATTATTATTATTATTTTAATATATGACAGTGAATACACCAGTGAGCAAAAATGCTACATATTTGTGAGTGTTTCATCAGCAAAATTATTTTATGTTTGAACTTTATTTTCTCGGTAACTTGTTCAAATAAACAGTCCAAAACGCAACAATTCCATCTGTTATAAACAATAGGCAAACAAGTCCAGGGTTATTTCAGATTTCGCACTGTTCACGACTGAAAAAACCTGTTAGCCGTTATCCTTTCCAAACAGGCAGCTTTTTCACTGGCTTATTTTCACTGTTATCCTGGGCTTACCTGGACAGCTGGCTTATGTACAAGCTTAAATAGTTTTAAACCCACTCATACTAAATTATGGGGAGAAATATCATAAGTAACTGGTTCCGTCTGTTTCTTGTGTTTAATATCTTGTCTAGTTGTCATAGACTTGATGAATTGTGTGAAATTGCATCTTCAACTTAACCTGAATTTTAGAGTTCATATTCTTTTGATCCAGGAATTCTGTAACCTTGTTTGAATTCTCATGTATATATTCTCGATTGAGTGAAAATGAATTACATCTGTAGAGATAAATATCGTAAGGAAGATATTTATGGAATATATTCTTTTGAGCCAGGAATTCTGTAACCTTCTTTATGGAATAAATTTTCCGTTACTATAATGTAAGTTTTTCTTCTTCTAAAATGTAGTGTCGTCACTCATCACAGAACAGCTTACGGAGCATGGCAGAGGGTGGTATTGTAGTTGCCATTTGCCAATATGGTGGGGAGTTCACTTCTGGTCCCAACGGGAATTTGATCTACAAAGGAGGAGAAGCACACGCTGTTGACGTCTCTCGGGAGATGTTACTGGACAGCTTCAAGGATGAGGTGTCCAAGGTGTTCCATGTCGATGTCACAGATATGTCGTTCAAGTACTTTCTTCCGAACAATAACAGAACACTCATCACAGTCTCATGTGATAGAGATTTGCAACGGATGGTTGATTTTACTGCTAGTGCTGCACAAGTAGACGTTTTTGTGATTAGTAGAGTGGAGAACAGGTATGTCCTGTTCCATCTTCCTGTTTAACCTTTTTATAGTTCCTTTGGAAGAGCCAATATCAAGCATCTCCTGATGCGATGTATATTTTTCTCATACTGCGTAATTAGGAGTATCATACCATACAATGGAGCTTCCACTGTTAAAACTGGATCTAATGCACAAGGTGACAAAAGGAAAAGGCCAGCTTCCAAAAACAAGTAGGTGGTACTGTGCCGGCTGTCTTTCTCCGATGTTACTATTGCTCTTTCACATTACACTCAGTGTTCTCTCTCTCTCTCCAGGGCATCCAAAAGTAACAAGAAAACCCCTAATGCCGCCTGTGACGCAGTTCCAGCTAATCCCCATGATGCCAATCAACCAAGACCGGTGGTTGCATTGAATGATTACAATGAGTATGTAACTAATCTTCATATACTTATGAAATCTTTGCATTTCTGCTGTGTCCTTGATTACTAACTATTTTGAGATGTACCTTGGTTACGATCTGTTATTGCCATTCAAAACAGAAAACATAAAATTTAGAGTCCCTAATTTTTTCTAAAGTAGTATTATCTGAAGTCAATTATGTATATGCCTACTTCAAGAGATGCAGTTTGTTTCAAGCTGTGGTTATCCTATCAAATCGTCTGCCTACCTGATGTGCTGGAGTTTTTAGTTCTGCCAGTACTGACATGCATATCATGTATTCATGTTTGGTGAAATCTCTAGAATTTAAATCTCGCCAGTACCTTGGTTTTCTACTTCTTAGCATAATTTTTGTTTAGGAAACAGATCATACCACTTAAGAACTAGTTAAGCCACGGACATGTAACATGATTACCTTATACGCATCATTACTTTGGTACCACCCCTTGTTACTCAGGCATTTTTACAACTTTGTTAGTGCCCCTTTCTGTTAATTATGGGAACTGCTAATGCATACCTACTAGGCTACTTGTCCCATGTTGTAGCTGTTTGTCTTACCTAGTTTTCCATATAACATTCTGTACTTCACTATGTTATTTGAATGGTTTCATGTCCTGATTGAATCCGTCGCATGATCTTTTTTCAGTCTTTGTATTTTGTAATCACTGCTACTTTAGTTTTCCCTTTTTTTCATTTCACCTGAGTTGCAGATCTGCTTGTATGAATCCTACTTAGTGTGATCAGTTAATACTAGTTGTTTATTGAACTGTTAGTTCATCGTAGATATGTCACATGATTAAGTGTATGCTACTCGTTGTTTGCACTCTCATGACAATCACTTGGCTGTAGATTGTAAGGGCAATAATTCTTTTTGTGATACGATACTGTCAAAAGCAAATAATTTCTATTGTTCTTCATGAAACTAGGGATTTTCAAGTAGAATTTGGACGTGATGTTGCCTTTGCCACAGCAGCTGGAACTGTTTCCTCTGCTCCAGATGTCTTGAATCAGGAGAAGCTTGCTCTCATTGATAGCACGCAAAGGTATTTAGCTACTCAAGTTATGTCTTTTGTACTCCGGAAAGTTTGTAAAAAAGAAAATTTCACAGATGCATGCATGGCTTTTGCAGGGAACCAACTGGGATTTTTGATGATGCAATCAATGCATATGATGGTTCTGAGATCATAATAGATCCTCCACAGGAGCTTACTAATAATCCTACTGTGTTCTGGGATGACATTATTAAAGGTGTTGGTCAAGAATTTGACAACGTGAAGGATTTCCGAGCTCAGTTGTGCAAATACGCCATCGGGAAAGGATTTGTGTACCGATTCATCAAGAATGAAACCACGCGTGTCACTGTAAAGTGTGTTGGGGATGGCTGTACCTGGCGAATGCATGCATCTGAGTCATCTCGCAACAAGAAGTTTGTTATCAAGAAAATGACTGATGAGCACACGTGTGGAGGAGAGGGTGGAGAGGTTCAGCGACGAGCAACAAGGCAGTGGTTGACTACCATCATTAAGGAGAAACTGCGTGAGAACTCACTGCTCAAACCGAAGGACCTTGTCAAGGAAATACATGAGGAATATGGAGTTCTGCTGACCTATTCACAGGTTTGGCGAGGCAGAGAAGTGGCACAAAAGGAGATGTTTCATGTTATGAGGGAGACATTCGGCCATTTGCCCTGGTATCGGGATAGGCTTTTCCAGACCAACCCAGGGAGTTCACTTGAGTTGTCTCAAACAGTGGATACACGCCGTGTTTTTGTTGCATTCCATGCTTCTTTGCATGGTTTTGCAAATGGATGTAGGCCCCTCCTTTTTCTCGACAAGGTTCCGCTCAAAGCGACAAACGAGTACAAGTTGCTGGTTGCCGCTGCGGTTGATGCGGATGATGGTGTCTTTCCAGTGGCATTTAATGCGGTTGAAGATGACAATTATGATAGCTGGGTTTGGTTCTTGATGCAGCTGAGGATGGCTCTCCAATATCATAACTACCCATTCAATGATATGACATTCTTGTCCAACGGACAAAAAGGTCTGGATGCTGCTGTCCCACATGTGTTTGAAGATAGTCACCATGCCTTTTGTTTGCATCATATCATGGAGGAATTCAGAGGAGAGCTGAAGAAGGGGCCGTGGTCGCAACAGATACGAGATGTGATGGTAGAGGATTTTACTCGTGCAGCCCAAGCATGCAGCATTGATGAGTTTAATGCATCAATTGAGAGCATAAGGAATATATCCACTGAAGCTGCCGACTGGATCATTGCGAGTAAGCCAGAGCATTGGTCAGATGCTTTCTTCACTGGCTGTCGGTATGACCATTTCTCCTCAAACATTGTTGATGCATTTAATAATTGGATACCGACAAAGAAGGAAGGGTCAATGGTGCTGATGATAGACTCTCTGAGGATAAAAATAACGGAAACAATGGAATCGAGGCGTGAAGCCTGCAAGTCATGGGAAGGGCCTTTAACACCTTCCATGGATTACAAAGCGCAGGATGAGATGTCGAAGGCTGGAAAGCTGACCGTGCTGTGCTCTTCTGAGACTGTGTTTGAAGTGCGGGGCAACGGTATTTTTGTTGTTAATCTTGCAAATTGGGAATGCTCCTGTCGGAGGTGGCAACTTTCTGGCCTCCCTTGTATGCATGCTGTTGCTGTGTTTAACAGGATTGGGCGATCTTTCTACGACTACTGCTCGAAGTTTTTTAGAATAGAGAGCTACCATTTGACATACTCGGGAACAATCTTTCCAATTCCTGACATGGATACCTTTGATTTTAGTGCTGGGGCAACGATCCCACCTCCCAAGCCACGAACATCAGATAAACCGAGAAGGAAGAGGTTTAACCCCAACAAGATAACCACTCTTATACGGCTCTGTAGCAGGTGCAAGCAAGCAGGCCACAATAAGGCAACGTGTGAAGCTCTTCTGTAGACAAAGCAACTTCTCATCTGCAGAATTGTATGGCAGGTATATCTTTCTTTTGCCATGTATTTTCTCCAACCTCTCCTTGACCTATCCACTTAGGAAGATCATGTTCAAAAGGGACATTCTTGCTGAAAAAGTGACATCTTAAAGAAATCCTCAATGTTCAGAATAGATTACTGTACAGAGAGCTCTACATTGACTCAAAATCTATGTCGATAGGAGAAAGTCTACTTTTGGTTTAATTTTCACCCCAACTCCTAACCCTGAACTTCTAGAAACTGAGCAATGTGCCCCCTGGTCCAACTCAAGTGGTATTATCCACCGGGCCATTCTAGATGGCTCCTTCTCCCTTCCCTTTCTCTCTTTTCACTCCCATACCAAGGCCAGATTCGCGCAGAATACACTGTGCTAATCTCATGCTCCTCGTTACTGTCAAGCTTGCTACCTACTCAAGGGCTGTGGATAAGTAGTCGCTGGCTAAATCTGTGGCTAGAGGTGGAGAGGGGCTAAATTTGGGCACTAACTGACCAGCTCTGTCTGGGAGGTGACAACAATCGTGAGAGAATGTGTCACTTCTTTCCCAGTGTCTGCTATTGAGTCTGCTGCCTTGTCAGGGAATGTGGTGGCAAAAATTATGATTTGTCAGCCACGCCACACAAAACTGCCCACACTTCCACAAAGCCAGTGGTTGACCCAGTTTGAACAGCTCTGATAGCTGAAGGTGCACGCATTAAATGGTATTGTAGCTCAGGATACGAGTTGGATCGAGGAGATAGTCGAGGACCAAAGGCTCATAAGCTATGTCCTAGGGAGTATTAGAGAAACTAAAACATTGCATAACATTTATCAATTTTGCCGGCCGTTTTTCTTTGGTAAAATTGATTTGGTTTTCTTGGATTTTGAGTGCTTTTGAACCACTGGATTGTTTCGTTGACGTGCATCACTTGTAGAATCCTACTGCCGAACTAACTGCTTTCCACTGGTAGCATGGAGGATCATACTCATTAAAGGAATTCGGACTGATGTTTATCCGACCTGGTTGGCTAACCGAACATGTTCTTACCGTTGCAGGTTTACTCAGAGGTCTGATGCGGTGAAAAAGTGTTTACGGCGGTGCCTGCAGTGTGTAGATGGAATGGGGGAGAATCGATATCATTTTGTTTATATGAAGGGTGTAGCATGATGATCTTTAGCAATCGACAAGGGCTAGCTTTGGACAGTTTCAGCTGGAAGGGGAGTAGATGATGGTTAGCGGTTCATTTATAGCTGTAGGTAGTGGTGGCAAGCTACGATGCAAGTCTGGTTCATGATTATCATTATTGTTGCAAGTCTATGTGGGAATGGGCTTTCTCATTTGGACTTCAAATAAGCAGCATGTACAGTTACCTTATCCCAACTTTTCAGGGTAACTCTCACGTCGGTGTTTATGTATGTCGCCGTTTGTTGCTCTATATTATTATTGTTCTATTGGAGCATCCAAGTTGTGCTTTCTTGTGAACATGCCACATGTTTCTGAAATGTTCCGTCCCTTGTTATAAGTTGTGTTTTCCGTCAAGCAGATACTTATATCTGTTATCAACTGTTTTGCAATCTGCAAAGTTGTCTGAAGTGACAAGTTTTTGGATTTCAGAAGATACGATTCTCCTCATCAGTGTCTGCAGCAAAGTGATGTGAAATGGTGTGCTTTTCTTGATCGTCTCAGCAAGTTCTGACCCTGATGATACAATGGACAGTGGTGCCCTTGGAGACGGTGACGGCGTTGGCGTCGGGTTGTGGCCCATGGATTCCGACTTGGAATTTCCTTTCCCCAGCAGAAACTTCAACTTCTTTCTCTAAAGAAGAAAAGTAGAAGCATATCTTTCTTTGTACACCACAGGGTGGTTGTCATCAACCTGAATCATATCTTCGTGCTCGGCCAGCTCACTATGTAAATTACAATCTTTCTTTGTATTGTTTTTTTTCGACTGCTAATACCAGACGATTGTAAGATCATATAGTCAGCAGGGCTAAAAAAGTTACCGCGACAGCAAGAAAAGATAAGAGGAAAAAAGTACGATGTGGAAAACAAGGCAGGGTTTTTGTACAATGATTCTGTACAACAATTTGGAAAAGGGAGCCATGGGGAATATATAAACTATATACACCAAATCAGCAAGGCAATGACAACCTTCACGAGTAAGATCTTTTATCGCACTAGCATGGGCTTCACAACTCTTTTTGCTGAAAGAGAAAAGGGTTCTCGACGTTCAGTACAAAGAGTCAAAGACACAGTGATGGCATGTTACTTTATTTGAAGTAATAAACACAACTCTCTTTGATCAGGAAAACAATCAAATATCACATAGTTGTTTGAAACAATGTAAGAATATCAAAGAGTACAAGAAGGCAGATTCTAGTAAGAATACAAGAGATTCAGTATATCGAGCAAACGATATTTTACTTTCCATAGCAGTGTGTCCTGGTTGCAATCAAACCCTGGCTAAGGCAGGCATTACTTAGTCTTCACCTTTCCACTCAGCTGGATTGCTGCGCAGATCCGCTTCCAGCTCCTCATGGCGATCAGTGTTGGAATCACAACCCATGAACTGTTTGCGCCGATGAAGTATGCCCAGAAGTAGAATGGACTGACCCAGAAGTTGAAGCCATCCAAGTAGGCGGTGATGAAGTAGACCAAGCATCCGTAGAGCTGACCCAAACATACAGTGAACTGGAGGATATGGCTGTACGACTTGCGAGATGCAATAGCATAGCTGCAAACAGCAAACTTGTGGTAAGATGAAATAAAATCTACACCATAAGTATGATAACAGCTGTGGACTAAAATTTCATACTAACCATAAGGGCTATGCACTTTGACTAGACAAAGAAGAAATTGAGCCCTTTCGAAAATAAGTTCCCACTGGAAATGTAATAAGCTCTCCAACACGTTAACTAGAAATAGAGCTACTACATTGTGTAGCTGTGTGTCCATGATTTGCGGTTGAATTGATTTAATTGGGGCAAAATAACTACACAAAAAGGAACTCAATTTTTTCTTACACATTTAGTTGACAAACATGTACCGTAGACTTACTGCACTAAAACAGTATGTTTGCATAACTTATAGCAATACTAAGTTGACAGAGTTTAAAGGTTATACACATGACCTTTGAAATATAACTTGGCAGTAAGCACACTGAAATTCTGTTTAATTATGTTATTTCTGTGACCCCTAATATAACATCTAGATTTAGTCAACCATTACAATCATCATGATGTTTATTTATTTCAGGGCCATCAGAAGTATCCACAAGGAAGTACATGAAAACACCCTTCACTTACTCATGAATTCTGTGATTTGCAGGCATTGCACTATCATTCCTGCCTCTTATCATGCCAATACAACACTTTGCATTAATGATTTACCAGCATAACTCCACGATCTAAATATATGCTCTCTTGAAGCATCTACCAGTAGTACGTCACAACAAATTATAAACTTCCATGAATTAACAACATCAAGTTATGAACTTTCACGACTGCCAATTTGTAGATTGATGCTCTGTGATGGAAAACAGAGCCTTACATCTTTGTGAAAGCAAGGGCTTAACAATCAAGTCAAGTCAGCCCTTATTCGGGAAAATTTCCGAAGTAGTCTAAACTGAGTGAGGCTTAAAGTCTTAACCCCATTGCAGAACCATGCTTGGTTGAATTTCAGTAGCAAACGCTAACTAGAGAATAGTGGCGCTCAGAATCAGAAAACGCACTGCAAGTATCACTGCACAATGCAACTTTGCTTATCAAGGTCTCAAGGACCACAAGACGAGGGAAGACATACACTGCAAGCAGCGAAGCAGGGCCTTCCAGTACAGCCGTGATCCCTTCGACGGTGACGGTCGCGGTGTCCCTGGCGACGTATCTGGAGTCGCCTTTGCTGTACTCCTTCCCTGAACAATAACAGGAGAGACATCCTCGACCTCAAAACCCCACCTTGATTGATCTGGAGCTAAAATAACTAGGATAATGATACAGCGAGCGACGTGGGAGGCCGGGCGGGAGACTTACAGACTTCATCGAAGAAACTGGGGTTGCTCTTGGAGAAGAAATCAGGGGTAAAGACGAATGGGCCCTCGATGAGGATGTGGGTCAAGCCGGTGAATGCCCACCAGCACATGAGCAGGCGGTCGGCCTTGGATAGTCTGCGGCATCTTCCTGCGAGACGACGGGATCTCGGGTCGGGAGAGGGAGGTGGAAGAAATGAGGGATTTGGAAGAGGCGGGGTTGGACTACTGTACCGGAGAGCAGCCAGACGGTGAGGAGGACGAGGAGGGAGGTGCCGAGGTAGCCGGCGAGGATCTCGAGCTGGGAGAGGCGCAGCGGCACGTAGCCCGGGAGGTCGAGCTCCGCCGGCGCGTAAGGGTGGGCGCCCATTGCCGCCGCCGTCTCGATCTTGGAGCTGGAGAGCGATCAAACCAGAGTGTAGTCAACTGGACGTGATGGATGCTTATCAGTAGTCAGTGGACCGTTCGAGCACCGTCCGATAGATAGATTAGTTAGATCCATATATAAAGGTTGATTGGATTCTGCCTCAACTTCGCCATCCACGTCGCCCCAGAACGAGGGCCGTCCGATCGGCGCCATCCAACGGCACGCAGCACCCCACGTCGCCCCCTAAACGCGCTACTGTAGCTAGCTACAGTAGCAGCGAATTTCTACCAATCCGCGCTCGCCACGTCACCCGTACCCCGCCGGTTTTTCAAAAAAACCCACGGTCACCCACTAATTCCATCACGCACTCCGATTTTCCTGAAGGAAAGGACCTGTCCACAAATCCGCGAAGACCCAGGGACCGCGATGCAAAAACGGCACCGCATTCTCCCCTTCTCCTTCTCTCTCCCCGTGCGACCCCGGGGGTCGCCGTCGCCGCCGCCGGCCGCCGCCGCGTCCTCGCCGTCGTCGCCGCAAATCGGCGTCCGAGACGCCGTGCAGGCCGCGCAATCGCCGCCGCCGTGCGCCCGTTGGGCCGCCGCGGCCGCATCCACCCCGCCCCCGCCGCCGCGGCCCTCCTCGCCCTTGCCCGCCGTCTCCGGCCTCCCCGGGCGGATCTCAGGCCACCGGCGGAACCGCATCGCCGCCCTCTACCTCCTCCCCGAATAAATCGAGCCGGGATGCAGCGGACCGCCGGAATCGAGCTGTTCTCCTCCGCTTCTGGCCGTCGGCCGCCGTGCTCACTCCGGTTTCCCTCCACCTTCTCCGGCCGCCCCCGACCACAGGTTCGTGATCTCGCTCACCTGCCACTTCTCTTGGACCTCTTCCTTCGCTCCCCCCTCGCTCTAATTCGACCTCCCCGTGCAGTCCGACGTCCGCCGCCGCGGAACTCCGTCGCCGAGCCATCTCCGGTGTCCCAAAAGGGTCGGCGCCGCTGCGGGATGGCAGCTCACGACCGTGCGCGTCCGGCGCACTGCCGCGTGTGCCACCTTTCGCTTCAGACTCCTCTTCCTCTCTGTGTTCTCCTCCTCGGTCCGGCATGCGTGCCCTTGCCTGAAACCCTAGATCGGCTGCTGCCAAGAACGGCGGCGGTAGGTGAACAGCACCGGGAATGGCGACGTGGTGGGAGCAGGGCATCCGTCTCTCGCTGGCCATCCCCAAGCCCTTCTTCCTGCTTCTCCACTCATGGATGTTCTTGAAGCTCCAACAACTGAAATTCGTCCAGGGTCTGCTGTTATCTGAAACCTTCTCTGCTTCGATTCCTGGCCGGCTCGCCTTCTTCTCCGTATCTGGGCCGGCGTTAGCTGTCCATGCTGTTGTAGCAGCACCGCACCCTCCATTTCCAGCAAACATTCAGTAGTTGGTGCTGGGCACGGCTGATCTAAACAGGGATGAAGTGAACTGAATTGCTACAGTTCTGATCCATGCCAACACGCAGTGACAGGAAAGATACTTCAGCCTGCATCTGTCGGGGAAGTTTCACCGATGCCCAACCAAGCTGCTGCTCATACGATTCGAACATCTTGCCGAAGCTGCAGCCTTTTAATGAGACACTGCATTGGTTTTCAATAAGGTATGCCTTCTATTTTTACTCCATATGTCGACTTGCAGTACTAATTTGTCTTCGGGGAACAATTGCGGTATATGCTGAAATTGCTCAACTCTGATTTAAGTCTCAATAATGTAAACATTTTTAATACTGTAAGAGATATCATACTACGGCAACCAACTAATCCAAATGTATATTATGGTGCGTGTGCGAAATTATGTATTCCATGCTCAACTACTTACCATATTGTTTTGGTGTTACTCGATTATTCCGCTCTAAAGAAGTCTGAATATATTACTACGGGAATAAACAGTTAATATAGAAATATATGATCCATCAAGTCAGTTAGTTAGATTAACTATCATGTATTGTTTCCACACAGATTCTTGCAGCCACTCTCCGCATATCCTTGCTCCATTAGGTAGGATAATGCAGTTAGCGAACTAGCAGATCAATTTATAAAGCTGGCGTTAATCACCAGGCATGGATCTTGATAATCTAGATGACATCAGTGTGCCCTGTCTAGCAGTTGGAGTAAAACGATGGCAGATTGATTCCAATTCCTGTCTTTTTTCAGATTGCTATTCCTGACGTTCATGGAGGCAATCATATCAAAGGTCAAGTGCACACTGACAGAAGACATGTTGGCCGAACGCCACATGCCAACACACTCAAACCACCTTGGTTCAACGGTATGTTCTTTCATCGCCACATTGAATTGCTGAGTGAATTTACTCACCGCTGGTCTCAAACGAGAAAAGAAGTCAAATCATACATGTAGTCTGTATATATTGTTGCCACGATAGCTAGATGAAGCAAACCAGATACTTTCAAAGGTTACTTTGCATCTGTCTATTACTCGCCACACGCATGACCAGCTTATGTTTGCTTTTCTTTGATCGATAAAAAAATAATATTTGTGCTCTTTCACTCGCAACACACATATTAGTGCTGATTAATAACTCATACATGCTGTTAGAAAAATATCATAAATTCATGCATATATTGTATTCCGTCAAATTTCACATGCAAGATATAATCTACATATTGGAAGTTATGTCCTGACATTTATTTTATTGTGTGCTGCTCTTCTTTGATGCATAGGTCTGTTAGTTCATAACTTTGGCAGGCTTGATTCAGGATTTTTTGTCTATTTCTTAAATGCCTCTTGATATTTGGTACATAATTTTCTCAGCTGTAGGCGGTTATTTCTCAACTGTAGGCGGTTATAATAGGAGGATTCTCACAACATGGAAGACTTTTTTCTGCAGGGAACAAAAGAGCCTTTCTGAGATGATGTACGCTGTTAAGGTATAAGTCAATCATTTCTAGAGTATATTGTGAGAGCTTCTTTTATCAAGTTCAGCTTAGATGGTCATATAAACATACACGTGATGCTATAATTTGGACCGTTTGTTTTGTCCTACATACCTATGTCCACAAGGGGCTGGTGGGTATCTCATTTCTGTTTAAAAGGCAATGACTCTTCATGTTTGAAGTATTGTTGAACTCTGAGTTTGCTATGTAAGCGAATTTTCTTACATTACAAAACATTGCATGTCTAATTGTTCTCCTAATACATTGGATTTTTTATTCTAATACTAATTATATGGATGGACTACATTGGATTTTTTATTCTAATGCTAGATTGTATATATGAATTTATAATGTTTCTTATGCCAATTTTTCCTTCAATGAAATATATAGCGCATTACACATTCTATTCCCCCGAGGGGCGCGGTGTGTCAGCCATCAGAGAGCAAATACAGCTCTGAGAATGCAGTGACCACTTAGCTTAAACTTGAAACTGATTGGTATTTTTTTTCCGTATAAATGGCCTGCTTTTCGGTTATCTGAATAAAGAGATAATTTTAGTTGTGCTATTGGTTGGGCATAGAGTAGAGCTGTATTTGTGTTTTTTTCCTGCATAGCTGACTGTACTTGATGCTCTTTTCATCTTTCTTTATCATCTGTGCTTTCTAATGGTGGCTTCTTATGGAGATGCACAATATAACTTATTATAACTTATTAGGTTGTTTTGTTTTTCTGAATAAAAAATGGTGTGTTGCATTTTGCAAGGAGCGCTCACTATGCAGAAAGCAAGCCATACCTGTACCATATATATGATACCTTTTTGTGTAGTAGCACATTTGATTTGTGTATTGAGTGGTCATTTCTGTTTGACCAGGTTTGTTTCTCTTTTTTATGGTGAAGTGTACACTCACATTATGGTTTCTAATCGTTTGTAGAATATACGAATGCAGTATGTGCTGATTTGGGTTGAGGCTCTCTGGATAGTTGAAAGATCTATGGCTAGGTTGTGTATTGCACCCAATCAGGGTATTCACGTACAGGCTTCTTTGTTACTAACATGTTGCCTGGTTTTTTCTCCGATTGTTTCTAGCAAGTAGGATCTTCTAAACAATCAGGGAAAGCCTTTGTAGCACCTACTCATGCTCTTTGTGCTGATATTTTGTATAGGTTACATATGTAGGTTCTTATGATGCGCCATCATGGTGTGCAGGTTGGTGGGATCTATAGCTGAACTGCAGGACTGTATTGTTCTTCCAGAGAGGGGAAGAGGATAAAGGCCAGAGTTCAGAAGTTGCACATACACGAAAATAGTAGGTTTCATGCTTGAGCTTCCTTTTAATTGTAGCATGGTACAGTATTATCCCTATATCCACACAAATATGACCTTTTGGTTTCAATTTTTTTTCACAGTCGCTGAGAATAGCCCGTCGTAATGTCAAAATCGCACTGTTTAACCATATATATGATACATTTTGTATCAAATAAGTGGCATATATGTTAACTGCGTTGTGTACTAGCACATTTTATTTGTGTATTGCATGTCTGGGATAATGTTCTCCCAATCTTCTCCCGGCTCCTCTGTTTTCACTATTATTTTCTCACCTCCGCAGTTGGATGCACACCAAACTATGGGTGCCAAATTTGACGATGAACTATAACTGCAAGGCACAGTCCAACGAGCCTGTTCTCCCTGGTATTACAATATATATACCTCCATGGTTGTACATAGAAAATACAATTATTTGGTTTATCTTTTTCATGTTTTCCTTTGCTGCATATTTATCACTTTGACCCTTTTACTACATACTGTGTTACTGCACACTATCCTAACTGCATTTTCCTCAAAATATTGTGCTATTTTTCTCCCTGGAAAGTTGTGCCAATGATGTACAGGTGTGATATTTATTTGGGCTTAGTAGTTGATGCATTCAACTTTTGTTTCTAAATCCTTCATCGCTTTGATTATTGAGGAAATAAGCCAACGCTAGACTGAATTGGTCGCTTTGTTATACATCAACAGTCTTTTGATACCTCCTTTTATCTTCTAAGTGCAGTTTTATTTAAGACATCAGGTTAGTTGTTGCACAGAAAAGTATACAACCATTTAAGTTCCGATATTGACATCCTCAAACTCAAATTTCACATTTACATATTTCAGCATTTTAAATACCTTCCAAATCTGATCATTTTGTTACCATTAAAAGAATACAAAATTGAATACATTCCAATACGGACATTCCAAAATCTCAACATTCTTTTAAGCACAAACTTTTTCGAATTAAAATAATATTCATATTTCAACATTTTTAATTTTTTTGTTTTGAAATTTATCAAACGGGCGCGGCATTGCCGCGCTAAGATCCCTAGTCAATGATCAATGGTGGTGCAGTGTGAAGGCAGCTTGTGAATCGTCATGTATATATATTTTCCCGGCCCGGCCGAGGTAGCTCTTGGTTGCGGTCCCGCTGTCTGTCAACCATGTCTACCTCTCTTTCTGTTGCTTACTTGTGAGGAAATTGCACAAACCACCGCTTATTGGTGCTAGTTTTGCGCAAAACACCTATTTTTGGGGTTTGTTGCAGAGAACACCTACTATTAGGGTAATAAGTTGCAGCTAGGTCTAATCTAGTGTTTGTCTTTGTTAATCTGACTGCTGACAAGTAGGTCCGGCTTGTAAGTGCCCATGTGGCAAAACCAACCCGGCCACATCAGCCACCTAATTAAAATCAAAGAAAAAAAAGGGTGAATCCAACTAAACAAGGGCCGAACATATCTCGAATCCTCTCGTCATACTCGAGAGCCAAACTTGTTTATCCTAAATTCAATTTTTTGGTGTGAAATAATTATTTTTATATAGATGCAGCATGGAGACCAGCAATGACAGTACCAAGGAGATAAATAGTAATCCCCAATGCCGCATGGAGTGGCCTTCCGATTGGTACATCGAGGAACCAAGGGCAATCACATTAAGATTGGCCCATGAACAACCAGTTTGACTCAAATTTGGACTGCCCCAAGATGGACGGGATTTTTACTGAAGATCTTGTATACGAGTCTCATTCCAGTGAACAATCAAGTTCTGGTGATGAGGATGTACCACCGCAAGTCAAGGATACCAGGCTCTGCAAGAATGAATGTTTTGGTGCTCAGGCGATATTGGCAGTTTTTATTTGCCTACTAAAACATGGTATTTTTTTTCTTGACTAGGAGGTTGACGTGGCCGGTTTTATTTTCCACATTGGCATTTACAAATGGGACCAGCATTCAGTTAACAAAGAGAAATACCAGATTAGACCTATGTGCAACTGATTACCCCAATAGTGTTCTTAGCAACGAACCCCAAAAGTAAGTGTTCTGCGCAAAACTAACACCAATAAGTGGTGGTTTGTGCAATTTCCTCCTTACTTGCCTATACCTCTCACGGAAAGGCAAGTATTCAACTCCATCACCCACCTACCAACATCATTAGCAAAATTCAACTCCGCTCACTGTTAACGCGGCGCTTTCATGTAATTTTTGTTACTTGCTGTGCCTTTTGTACTACCGTTACAGCTGATGAATAGATCGGGAGTTTTCGCGCAAAAAAATAAATAAAACTGGACGCTCTCTCGGCCACTCGGGCATGTAAGGGTGTGTTTGGTAGGTTGTATCACCTCACCAAACCTTTCCCAAGTGAGACATGCTGATAGGGCTACCAAACACACCCTAAGTTTCTCATCGTTAGAGTGCTCGCCGAAACATTGGCTAATTAGTCGTCAAATTAAGTTGCTCGAGGTTGTTTTCCTTCTTCTTTTGCTGATTTAACGGACTGCTTTATCAATTCATCGACGGCCGAGCTAAGTACAGAAGTAGCAATGCACGTACTGTACATCGAGGACAAGATATACGGATGAAAGATCAAGATCCCAGGATGCTCTGTATGATCATCACGTACCGCGGCACTTCTCACTGCCTATCAGCAATCTCTACCGTACTATCTTGCCTGAACGCGAGTAGTACGATCGTGCGTGCATCTAGACTGACTTTTGCCGCGTTTTACCGTGATGGATCGGGAGCAGGATTAATGCGGTAGATCCTTCTCATCCCCCTCCTGTGCTCGATCTCTGCTCTGTCTGCTGTGGCCTCCAGTACGCTACCAACAACAGCAAGTGCACAGCTAGCATTCCCCTATATATAAAAGTACAACAGAATCGATCCCCGTCCCGCTATCCACGTCGCCCCTAAACCCTGGCCGTTCGATCGAGCTGACGGACGGTGCAGATGGCTCCAAAATTCGTGCTGCTACAGTATTACTGTAGCAGTCGAATTTCTACCAATCACGGGCAGACACGTCGCCTCGCACGATCTTTGGCGCAGCAGTTTTGCAGAAAAACGCCCGCAAAGGACCTATCCGTAATTTCGTGAAACTCCAGGGACTTCGGTGTAAAACCTACCGCACAACACAGCTTCTCTCCTCTCTCCTTCCTCGCGCACGGCCGTAGCTGCCGCCGCCGCCGCCGCGTCGCACTGCCGCTCCACGCCCTCCCGAGTAAATCGAAGCCCACGCGCGGGACGCCCTCGGCCCCCTTTCCATCCTCACCAAATATCACGAGGCGGGAAACTCGGATGCGGCCGCGCCGTCGTCGTCTTCCCCGTGCCCGTCCGCTGCCGCCGCCTCCCGATACGCCGCCTCCCGACTTCGCCTTGCCCAGCGCTGCCACCCTTAGGTTCCCCGCAACGCGCCGCGTCGACTGCGCTAGGCCGCGCTTCCTCTCACGCTCTGAATCGCCGTCGCCACCGTCGACAGCACCGCACGGGGAAGAAGATGGCCATTGATGACGTCATCGGCTGACGTCATCACGGGCCCCACCTGTCAGCTACAGTTTTTTAAAATGATTTTGATAAATATTAAATCCCTGACAGTAGGCCCATTTGTCATGAGTTAATTTTTTTTCAATAATTCTAAATTTTGATTTAAACTTTTGAAATTCATAACTAATTTATTTAAACTCAGAAAAACATAATTAGTGTACCAAAATGTGCATAAAAATGTTATCTGTCCTACATATTAATTTCAAGCATGTTTACCAAAATTTAACTATACTTACTTAAATTTTCATACAATAAAGAATATACAGGAAAACAGTAATTTTAAAACTTAGATTTTTTACACCCCAATATTTACAAATGTGATTAATATATCAGCATGCACACACATAAAAAAATGCTCACTACTTATGCCATCAATTTGCTAAATATTTGCAACTACAATAAAATATATCAAAGTCCTTACAAAAAATGCATGCAATACATTCGACAATTTCAATTTGCAAAAAAAAAAGTACTCCAGAATATATGTATATATAGATAATATGTATCTCACAAATTGCATTCCCCTAATAATGGAGTTGAAACAAATAATTATGGTCTACTTCAAGAATATCCGAATACTCTAATTTTCCCGAATACTCTAATTTTCTAAATATCTGAAATTTTAAAACTTAAATTTTTTACACCCCAATATTTACAAATGTGACTAATATATCAGCATGCACACACAAAAAAAATGCTCACTACTTATGCCATCAATTTGCTAAATATTTGCAACTACAATAAAATATATCAAAGTCCTTACAAAAAATGCATGCAATACATTCGACAATTTCAATTTGCAAAAAAAAAAAGTACTCCAGAATATATGTATATATAGGTAATATGTATCTCACAAATTGCATTCCCCTAATAATGGAGTTGAAACAAATAATTATGGTCTACTTCAAGAATATCCGAATACTCTAATTTTCTAAATATCTGAAATTTTAAAACTTAAATTTTTTACACCCCAATATTTACAAATGTGACTAATATATCAGCATGCACACACAAAAAAAATGCTCACTACTTATGCCATCAATTTGCTAAATATTTGCAACTACAATAAAATATATCAAAGTCCTTACAAAAAATGCATGCAATACATTTGACAATTTCAATTTGCAAAAAAAAAAAGTACTCCAGAATATATGTATATACAGGTAATATATATCTCGCTAAATATTTGCAACTACAATAAAATATATCAAAGTCCTTTGCATTCCCCTAATAATGGAGTTGAAACAAATAATTATGGTCTATTTCAAGAATATCCGAATACTCTAATTTTCTAAATATCTGAAAATACTCGATATGACAAACTGCTTCTCCTACGATAAAATATATCATAATTCTCAAATTTCCAAATTCAAATTTTGCCCACACACTATGTATCGACATGCAGTTCTCACGATCGATCGATATGTCTTTGCAAGGTTGTACTAGCTTGTAAGTGTCGTCCCGTCCCGTGCACTGCATCCTGCAGGTTACGTGCTGCTCGATCGCAAATCTGAAAAGTAAAATTAAGGGTCGGGGAGGAAAGCAGCTAAGCTAGCCGGGGATATGCATGTTCCTAGCTCCTCGAGATTTGCAAAGCTCGATGGATCGATCTCCATGCCTCCAATTTGACCAACTGGACACGGACGTGGTGTATCCGTGTATGTGGAGGAATAAAGAAGAACCGTGTTGCACTTGCACCAGCAAATCGACGGTGCCATACAATTATGCTCTCCTCGATCGACGATCTAGCTGCAGTAACTTTGGTTGGGCAGGCAAATACTCTAGCTAGGAGTAGAGTACGGTTTGGACTTTGGCCCGATGGATGGATCGATCGAGAGGATCGGAGGAGGAGGTCCAGAAATCACACACGGGTTGGAAACGATCAATGCCATCGCCACGGCAACACCGATCTTACCGCGTAGATCGGTCGATCGCGTCGCATGTGAAGCGAGCGATGTTTTCACGAATTACCAGCACTACGCATGTCTCAACTGCTCCATGACCTTCACGACGGATCGATCCATCTCTCCAGTTTATGGGAGGCAGATCGCGTCGTCCAGTGTGGCTGGCTGCATGGTTTGGTGGTGTGCAGGACGTGCACGATGTGGAGATCTCGCATCCATCAGGCATTCTGGCGCGTGCATGCATGTGCAACACCCGGCCGGCCGCGAGCTAGCTGAGCGGGCCTTTATAAATGGCATCGCCGCCGTTTTCATGCCCGCCCGCTCCGGCCCATCCTATGCATACGTTCACGCATCTCGCCACCGTACATTCCAAGAGGCACGCGCTGACGAGTGACGAGCATACCGGCCTCTTGGAATGTCCTCTATATACTAGTCCTAGTCCTGATCTACCTCGTCTGATCTAATCCGAGAGGAGGAAAAAATGAGAGCATAAATCAGGAAGAGGAGGTGGGTGACGAACGGCGATTGGCGGCTGCCGTCCCGGCCAGCAATGGCAAGGCAACCGTGCGAAACTGCAAATAATTCATCATCTTTAGAGCATCTCCAAGAGTATTGGCAAATTTTAGAAAACCAGTTATAACAAGAGAAGTGAGAGGCTTAGCAATCCAAAGAAGAAGAAAAAATCTGCTAGCCTTCCTGTAACCGGATTGTTAAACTAGAGTGGCAAGATTTGAGCTCCTACTTATATTTACTAGTGGAATGACGACGCGCCGTTGGTGAATATTTTTTGTGAATTTAATTTTTTTATATTTTGGTTACTTACGTTGGTGAATATTTTTTGTGAATATGATTTGGTTTTTTTATTTTGGTTACTTAATATATTTTATGAATAGAATTGTTGGCGTTGTTTGTGTAATGCATTTATTTTGTGCACAAATATTAAAAATTATGGAGTTATTGCGAGAGTGAACCAACCGTTTTCGTTTGACTTGTTTCGAATTGTTTTCATGTTTGTAAATTGGTTAGATTTGCAAGGCAAATAAATTTTTGAAATATTCAAATTTGTATGCCGCGTAGTTGTGGTAAAATTCAAATTGGGTGGTATTTGTCGTTTAAGGTATTTGTAGGTACTTAGCGGCTTTGAATGTTGAAATATGCATGTGTTTTGGAATAAATATTTAATTTAATTACGTGAATTGGAATGGGCAAATATGTTTGTAATTTGTCATAAATATCTATTTTGACTCCATAATCTGAGTAAATGAAGCGTATGAGAATTTGGTAAGTCTAATCTTTAATTAGAGGGTGTATTTTAATTTGTCAAAATATAAAAATGGAGTTAGTTTAAACGTTTTCTGTTTTATGGAAATTATTGAAGGAAAGGAGCACCACTTGTCAGAAACCTAACTTTTGTAAAAAATGTTTTAGAAAAGGATGAAATTCACGTTAATTTATCTGATGCGGTTAAATATTTATAGGCTGAAAAAAGGATAAAATTCACGTGAATTTATCTGATGCAGTTAAATATTTATCAGCTGGAAATTAGCTTGATATTTTTTTTTCTTTTTTGATTTGACAGTGGGTAATATTGTTTGAAAATATAATATAGCCATTTGTTAAGTCCTCTGGAAAGTTTGTTTTTTGTTTTGGAATTTAGAAATTCATCTATTTTTAAAGTTCTGTACAGTGGTACGTGTTTTTTATATTAGAAATTGTTTAAGTATGGGAATCATCGGTATTTGGAAAAAATAACGTTTTTAAAGTGGTTGGATTTTAGAGATTGCTCAAATTTTGAAATTGCTGCAATTGGAAAAATCTACGGTTCTAAAAACGTTTAGATGTAAAACATTGTTGAAAGTGGGAAACGCACATGTCACGGTTTTCGAGGTTTTGGTGTAATGCATTGTACTTTTGACATCTGATAACAAAATTGACATAATATGGTTCAAGTTATGGCTTGTTTGGTGAATTCAGAATTCAAAAAAAAAAAAGACATTTAAAAGTAGTGAAGGTTTCGAGAAATGTTGGAATTTTCAAATTTGAATTTTGATCGGACGTCGTTAATAGTCAGTGTTTATTGCTGTGTTCATGCTGATATTTTATTGGTGTAGGAAATTCAAATTTGGAAGTGTCCATGTCCAAAATGTGTTCAGATTTTGATGTATCGAAGCAAAAAAAAAAAGGTTTATATATATGAATTGTTTGATTTCCAAAAGTTGGTAAAATAGTAAGATTTGGAAGAATTGTTAATTTTTTAACTATTGAAATTTGGATGTAGTGTTTTCTTGTGGTAAATTTCAAATTTGAATTATGTGCATTTAAGAATCCTGTAGGTTTGGAAAATATTGAATGTGTATCTGAAAGGTTATAAAAGTTTTTTTTTTGAAAAGAAAAGTAGGAAAAAAAAACAGAGGGGAAAATTCCGAAAGTCGGTGAAAATAGGTAGATTTGTAAGGCAGCTAAAATTTTGAAATATTCAAAATTGTGTGATGCGTTTACGTTGTAAACTTCAAATCTTGAAAATGTCAGCATTTTGAAGTTGTGCAGATTCAAAAATTGTTGAAGTTGTATTTAAAAAGTTATAAGAATTATTTTAACATTAGTAGAAGGGTCAGACTTGGAGGAAACTGTGAAGTTGAAAATGTTTAAATTTGGAGTCTGATCGTATGCAGTAAGTAGGCAGCATTTATGTTTGTGGTAATTTCGATATAGTTTTCATAATTTGTTGGTGGATATGGTTGAAGGTACTGATTTTGCAGCATTTAGTAGTTCTTGGGAATGGTTTAAATACCGTAAGACAGTATCTATGAAGTGTTTAAAATTTTGTAAAGCATGATCTATTTTAAATTTTGCTGTTTGATTTAATTATATTTATTTGGGAAATAAGGTTGAAACAACTATGTCTCAATATTAATATTTTTTGGTATTTTGATTTTGATTTTTCGAAGCCCATGATATAAGTGGGTAGTTGTATTTAAATGATTTACGAAATTTTATTTGAATGAGATGGTTTGTACCCACTTTTTTTTTTGTGGCTTTGTCATCCTGAATGGTATTAATGATATTATTTTTCTGCATTTCATTTAAGTTCAGAACAAAATTATGAAATCTATGTTTTATAAAATGACGTGGAGGTGTCATATGAGCCTTTGTGTATTATTTAAAATTTGTAAGATTTCAAATAATTTGGAAAAGATACCAAAGTTGTTGAAATGACTATTTTGATTATGTTGTATGATATAGTTAGCTGAAATTCAATTTGAAATCATTCCGTAATTAGAGGGAACAAATTTGTATTTTAATTCAATTATATATATTTTGGAGCTAAGATTTAAAATAGTTTTGAAAAGGTCCCGAAGCATTTGGGATGACTATTTGGATTTCCACGTTTTCGTAGAAATTTGTCTGAATTGATTTGGATCTGTATTTGAAGAGTTACAAAAGTTTTTTAAAAAGAAAACGAAAAAAGGGAAAAAAATAGGAAAAGGGTCGAGCCAGCCGCACAGTAGCCAGCCCGGCCCAACAGGCGGCCCACTACCCAGCCCAGGCCCTCTGCGTCGTCACGCCGACGTCAGCACGGGGCGGAGCAGCCGCGGCGGTGATGCCGACGCCGGCGCCGAAACGCCGCGACCGGCGACGCGCGCGCGGGCTCATCGGGTGCGCCTCGACACGGGGTAGCCTTAGGTGGCGGCGCCGCCGACTTTAGGTGACCGGAGCGTCGTCGACGGCGAAATCCGCGGCCGCGGCCGCCGAGGACGGCAAGCACGATTGCGGCGGCGACGCGGCGTCCCGGCACATGAAACTCGGCGAAGATGGAGGGGCGGCGACGGCGGAGCGCGCCGTGTGTGCCGATTTGAAGAAGGAGGAGCAGAACGGCGGGGCGGGGCGGGGCGGCGGCGGCGACCGGAGCGACGCGCGGGAGAAGAAGGAGGAGGGGGGATTTGCGTTTTTTTACAAAAAAGAACCTAAAGTTTCACGTAATTACAAACAGGCCCTTTGCATTGAGGGGCTGTGTGCTGCGAGGACCAAATAGTGATTTTAGACCAACCTGGGTTTTTTTTGCAAAAAAACCGACGGGCACTGTTCAACACTGTAGATGAACAGTGCGAACTGTAGCTAAGCTACAGTCGCCGGGGCGCTGAGAGGCCGAGGAATCGCTGTACTTTCATATACTTAGTAATGCATACAGTCCGAATCACTCAATAATAATTTTAAATTGAGTAAAATGAAATCCGAAAACTAGGTAACAAATAGTTCATCTTTATCGAAAAAAGGAAACAAATAGTACATGATTATAACAACACAATGTTCATCCATGAAACATAAGTCCAATGAAGCAAATCACAAAGTTTATAGAAACCGAAATAGAAAACATGGCAAAGCAAGTATTTTGTTGACCGAATTATACAGGATACTAGCTTGAGAACGTTGGACAGACTTACTAATCATCTCTATCAAAGCAACACAACTTGAACATAAGTACATAAACAGTGTGCGACGAACTGCACGAAATTTCCTCGCCGCTCCACATGGTAGAGGGAGGAACAACAAGAGTGATGGTTGATAGTTGTTTTAATAGGCATTGATGAAGAACTACCCGCTGACCAACTGATTGGGAAAATGTATCCAATAAAATCTCATGAATTCTTGTGTATAACATTCAGTGACATCTCTACCGGTGTCAGACAACATGTTGTTAAGAGCTTCCCGACACCTCTAATGCCTACTAGAGGAGCAAAACTAATGATGGGAAGGTATGCCACATTATGTAGGTGGGAATTAGGGCAAACTTCTAGTTCAGTGGGATGGGTAAGAGCAAGTATATATGATGTGCAACTCGGAATTGTACCGTCCGCATTACTAGGCGGTAAGGTAGATATAGAAGGTGAGTCATGACTTCTTCGGAAATAGCTGTGTCTGCTTGCGCCTTGTGTCATGTATATATTAGGGATGAAAACGGAGCATATATTACGGAACTAAGTGGTGCCACATTTGTTTTTATATTTTTTCGGAAGCGGAAACGAATGCACAAACTCCGGAAACAAATAAGAAAATAGATTATTGTCGGAAACAAATATAGACTGAATATGGTGCGGACACGGAATAGAAAGCAGATATTTGCCGGAACAAAAACCGTTGAACAATGCAGGAAAAATCAACCAAACCAACAAACTTGTCAAAATTCTAAGAGGGATTAAAATATAAGGATATGTCATGAGTCATGACGAAAAGTGCAAATGGAGACCGAGCTCCATGCAGTCCTTTATTTTCAAAATTTTGAAAATCATATTTTCAAGCTTCAAAATATCCGGAAACAATCCTGGATGTAGATAATGTTGTATATGTAGATAATGGTGTATTCTACCAACTTGCAAAATATCAGCTCAAAATAAATCATATTCTGGGCTACATGAAAATAACAGTTTCTGACAGATTTTGAAGAGTTCAAATTTTGCATTGTGCACCGTTTACACTTTCAAATTTTTGTCTTGTTTGCACGGACCAAAATACAACATATCTCTACTTGACATTTTACACGTTGGTAGAATACAACAGTAGCTACATCTATGATTTTTTTTTTAGTATTTTAAAACTTCAAACTATTTTTGAATTTTGTAAAATAAAGAGCTCCTAGAGCATGGGAGTCATTTGTCCTCTCTCCATGTCACGACCCTTATGTACACAAGTTATCAGCTTTGGCAACATCAAAATTCGTACTATCGTTTCTAACCCAAATATACGGCAGTGAAGTGGCAAATTAGGAATGAATCGAGAGTAAAATGATATGCGAGTACATAGGGATTAAACATGGCTGCTTTAGATCTTTTTCTTTTTTATTCAGATATTGGGTTGTGACTAAACATTCCCACTAAATTTTTTGGGCATGATGGATTTGGATAGCACCATGTAGAAAAAAGAAACGGAAACTTCCGTATTACCGGAATCAAAAAATCGGTTTCCGTGGCACTTCCGCTGGAGTACACCATTCCGTTTTCATGTCCACATAAATGTTTTCGTTTCCGCAAAATTCCGCATTTCCATTTCATTTTTGGTTCTCCACGAAAAAATCAGAAACTTTCCGTTCCGCTATTATCTATTATTACTAAATTGGAGTTAACGTTTTGAAGGTACGATATATTGTTGTTGCAGAAATCTTGACTAGGAAAGAAGAGTCCAATCACTCTCATATCGTGAGCAAATACATCTACAATATGAAGTTACATGTAAAATACAGATGTATCCGAACTCAGGTTCAACTTCAGTACTCCTAGATTTTGTCTTATTTGGTTTTTGAATGGTCATATCACGATACAACATTGTCGTCTATCCACACGAAAGAAAGATCAAGACCTTGAAGACATTAATTTACCAGCATAAGTAATATGTACTTTACACTCTAGGCATACGGACATAGTTGCACTCTAGAGCGCATGACCTTCGGTAAGTCTTACAAACACCATAATGTCATTGTGAGATCCCACAATACCAAAAAGAAATACCAGATCCATGGGTTATAATCTGCCACGACTTTAAGCATGACACTTCACTCACTAATATGAGCTTTGTACAATCCAAGCGAATGGACAATTCTTTTAGGCCTAATGTATGCAATCGATGCTTTCAAACATCTCAGAAAATTTTCTTACTGCATTTTGTGCCAGGATCCGAGCTATGTCTTCTTAATTTGGTGCTCTCAAATAGGTTGGTCCAAACAATACCACCACCGTATTGCAAAACATGTACATGGTCTGAATGTATGTGGTCTCGACTCATTCATATGCAAGACACCTGAATGGAGCAGAGCATTTCTGAATAGATGAGAAATCAACCATTCTAGTGTTAGTCTTCCAAATGAAGACTTCCAAACGATAGTGAGGCAGCAAAAGGGAGGGAGGTGGTGACGCGTTGTTACTGGGAAGGGACGCCGAACTGTCGGTGTAAAAAAAGGGGCGACGGAGGCGATTCAGTGGGGGGTGAAGAGGACACAATCACATGAGAGAGGAAGGTGGGCGGTGGAGTATGCATGGGTTGATGTTGTGTGGTGTTGGATAATTCAGAAAATTCATGAATAATTCCAAAATATAAATCATGATTAAAGCAACTATTGTTACGTGTAACTCAAACATATTAGATGTACTAAACAATATAAACAATAACATAATATCGCACAACATGTAATCATAGAACATGTTTAACCAGTAGACAAAAGTACGACATATGTATTGATCTTTTTTTTAAAGGAAGTAGCTGTCGGTGCAGCAGTAACGTTGTTGATGACAATGTTTGCGAATATCAGTCGCGACAAGCAACGTTTGAGGTGGCGGTAAGGAGCACCGCATGACTTGGACGGTAGAAGACTGATACGTCTCAAACGTATCGATAATTTTTGATTGTTCCATGCTTGTTTTATGTCAATGTTTCACATGTTTTTATTATAGTTTTATACCATTTTAGTGCAGTTTCTGGGACTAACCTATTAACAAAATGCCCAGTGTCGGTTCCTGTTTTCTGCTGTCGTTTTGTTTCGGAAAAGCTAGTGAAGAAATATTATCGGAATTACTTGAAAATTTGCGGAGATTTATTTTTCATTGAAACAAAGACGGAGCCCGAAGACAAGACCTGGGAGGACTCCACAGCCTGGAGGAGGTAGCCAGGCGCGGCTGAGGGTGGGGCTACACCTAGGGGTCTCCTGGACCCCTCCTCCACTGCCTCTCGATGCCCTTTCGCTTATAAATTCCCCTCGTCGAGAAAACCCTAAAACATCCGAAAATATTCCAGAAAGATATACGTGCCCGTTATCGTCGCAAACCCTAGTTCGGGAGGGTCCTAGAGGCTCTCCCCGACATTCTGCCAGAGGAGATATCATCACCGGAGGCCTCTACACCACCATGCTAGCCTCCAGAGTGATGCGTGAGTAGTTCATCCTTGAACTACGGGTCCATAGTAGTAGCTAGATGGTTGTCTCTTCTCCATGTACCTCCATGTTTAGATCTTAGGAGATGCCTATCGTGATCAAGATCATCGTTATGTAATGCTACATGTTGTGTTTATTGGGATCCGATGAATTGTGAAGTTATGATCAAGTTTGTTCATCTATATGTCTATGTTTTATTTATGATCTTGCATGCTCTTCGATCCATGTGGTTACTTAGGCCAAGTAGTCGCTTGTATCTCCAAGAGAGAGTATTTATGCTAGATAGTAGGTTTATGTCTCCTTTGTCTGGGCTCGAGTTGACAGAAACGACTAAGACCGTGGATGTGTTGTAACTTCTAAGGGTAAAACAGTGGTATTTATTTCTACGTGTTATATTCGTTGCTTACATTATGCAGATTGCTTATTGTGATAATCTGTTGCTTGCAACTTAATACTTTCGGGTGACAGGATGGATAGCGATATCGGGGTGGATTATTAGTTATAGATGCACCTGGATAGCGGTCTATGTAGTTTGTTGTAATGCCCAATAAAATATTACAATGAACTTTATCTTGTTATAATAGTATTGTCAGGCCCTCACAATTTGTCAATTGGTTAGCTGTAATTTGTTAAGCACTGCATGTTTATTTTATGGAGAGACGCCACTAGTGAACTGTGGATCCCGGTCCACTCTTTTACATTGTTTACAACACCATTTCGATTGCTTCCAATCATATTTTTGTTGGAGATATGCCCTAGAGACAATAATAATTTAGTTATTATTTATCTCCAAGTTTATTATTAATGTTTATATCTTTATGCTATAACTGTGTTGGGTACTTGGATAGCAAATACAACGTGTCCAAGAGGAAAACCTCCAATACAGGTGTAGAGATACGAACAAGTAAAAGTGTTCCTGGTCTTGTCTCCAAGACTAGCCTATCTTGTTGTTTGATGATCATGTTTTTCTGATCATGGACTTTGCATAAGTCGCACAACTATAGGAGTTTATTATCCGAATGATAATAGTACTGAACCGACCTATTGTATGATCTTGCTAGAGACAAATCGTCAACGATGAAAGTAGCAATTGATCATATGTTTAGTTATCATTAGCTGTATTCCTTTGCTATGAGAATATCTGGTGACCGCTTATTCGACACTCATGCTTTGATTGTTACCTAACGTCCGGCCGTAACTGGGGACCATAACGGTAGCTTTTGGGCGCGAACTAGAATAATGTATTGGAACAGAGATTATTCAAGAATGACACTTACTCCTCCAGTCGATGGAGAGATACATCCTCTAGGCCATCTCAGTATTATTATTGTCACCCAATCGTCTGGCCAGACACAATGTGATTTATCACGGACAATATAAATACGGAATGAGAAAAGAGAATGATATTGGTACGAGAATTATATGTGTTATGATCGAATGGTTTGATCACACTAGAGCACATTGTCTCAATCTCGAGATATCATTGGTATCGTGTACGTAAGGGGATTAGCGTAATGAGTAACACAGGTTCTGTCGTTCACTCATAAACACACGGGAGCCAGTACGGCTGTCTAGGTCCCAATGCTGGTTATTGTCTGGTAAGCTCCTGGACATGTCTTTGTGTTTACTGAACCTTTCGGGTCACACACTTAAGCTGTGAGTCAACCTTTTATTGAGAGAATAAAGTTGTAGTATGAGTGGTTATGAGATCGTGGTTTGAATTAGAGAGAAGGCGGACATCTAATGTCCCGGGGTGATGAGGAATAGTTTCTGTCACCAGCGGATTTAATCCGAAGGTTTATATAAGAGGGAAATATTTATCCGGAGTATTTTGTCAGCGGACACTAGGTGTCCCGGATCATATGAAAAGTGTTTCATATGGTAAGTAATTAATTCAGTGAAATATTCCGTAAAAGGAAATATTCAAATAAGAATTAATTAGACAAAATATTATTTAATTAGATATTAATTAAATATTTATTTATTTAATTAATTAATAATTATGGAAAATATTAAATAAAGAAATTTATTTGGAGCCCACCGAAAGGGGGCTGCCGTGTGGGCCCATGGGGCCCACAGGGCTGCCGCACCCCCATGTGGAGCGGGTGGGCCAAACCGAGTGTGGGGGGGGGGGGGGACTACCCCCCTTGGGCCGAAACCCTGGTGGACTAGGTCCACCAGGTGGAGTCGGTTTGGGAGGAGGAGTCCTCCTCCACCTCCCAATCCGAATTGGGATGGGGAGGGAGTCCTCCCCCCTTCCTTTCTTGGTGGAGACGGTTTGGGAGGGAGGAGTCCTACTCCTCCTCCCAATCCGAGTTGGGAAGGGGAGGGACTCCTCCCTCCCTTCCTTGGCCGGCGCACCAAGGGGAGGGGTTTGCCCCTCCCCAAGCACCCGTCCCCTTTGGCCTACTATATAAACACCCCAACCCTCATGGGTTGAGACAATCCAAGACACAATTGCCTCCGTGCAAGTTCTCTCTCTTTCTAGTAGATCTCATGTGTTGAGAATTAGACGTCTCTAATTATCTCATATAGATCTAATCTAGTTGATTAGATCTACCACCTAAAGAACGCCGAAAGGCTGTCTCTCTTCGTCGGTGCTAGTAGCTCTAGGCAGCGAACGTGCTCAGCGGGTTGGCACGGTGTACGTGTGGATACCGTTAGAGCTGGTTATGCAAGCAGTTCCTCGACGACGGATCGACAACAATCTCACCTCCCGGCGTGGACGTGAGATTCTTCATCAGGCTTCACCGACATCTACTTCGACAAACACAAGATCTTCCGGAACAGTGTTTGTAAGTATTCTGGATCTAGCATTATGGGGTGCGTCATATCTTCATAGATAGATCTTGGCGGCAAGGTTACGGAAAATTTTAAAGTTTTACCCGCAACCCAATAGTGGCATCAGAGCCGATCTATGCGTAGGTATGATTTGATCTAGAGCACATGTTGGTGCGAGCATTGCATGGTTCTTGCATTAAGTTTATTGTAGTTGCTTCCCAATATGTGGTCTCGTCTTGTTTCCAGCGGCATAGTATGATCTCGGACTTCTGGCAATCCGCGGACCTTCCGGCTGCTCCTAGTATTCCTGTCGGCGCCAACGAAGTGCTTCAGTAGCTTCAAATTATATTATAGTTGGTCTCGTCGACTTGATAGCGGATGGGGCTTGTGGACTAGGTCCACACGGGGTCATCTGCAACAAAATGCAATCGTTTGGATTAACATCCGCAACATTTTCGTAATGTTGGGATGGATAATCACCCCGCAAAGTTAAACTAGCAACTAGCCTAAACGTGCTTCAGTTCGTAGGTAGTGACGGTTCTTCCGTAGATCCTACAAGACCACGTAAAACTTGTAAACAAACGTTAGTTCCGTCTAACTTGGTTTTGTAGGATTGTGTGCATGTGTTTTGGTATAGCTATTTGTTACGGTGTTTTGACAAGATGGCCAATGCCAACACAATTGATCGAGTTCGTCATCGACAAATAAGCGAAGAAGAGTTCGTCGCGAGGTCCGGGAGGAGGCGCCGGCGGTGGAGCTGGTGACGGGTACTTGGCGAGTTCTTGGCTACGACAATTTTCCCTCAGGGATTTTGTTGTGACTAGGAATTTTGAAGATGGTGATCCTCAAGGACGAGCGCTAAGAACTTCCGGAGAATAACAAAGGCTATACCAAAGGACATGAATTATTATTAATTGCCTGTGATGTTTATCCTTTGTTGTTTGCACCTTGATTGTGCAAGTAGTCGTTTATTAGGGTGAATCCTCAAGTAAAATATCAAGGAGATCGTGTTCTTCCAACCGTGGCACCGTCAAACCAGATGCTTGTCGCTGTACGCCATGTTTCCATGAGTATTGTGTGCCAAGGGTTTGGGAGGCGGGCGCGAACCGTTCCAGCAGCATGATCGGTTGGTTGTCTTGAAGTCCTGGCATACAAAGTTATGAGTTCAGAACACGCACGTCGAAAGATGAACATGAGTTGTAGCTACTACAACTAGCATAGTGCTTACCGGTCGTTCACGTGGCAAGCCAAGTATCCATGATTGTCTCGTCGGATTATCGGGTCCTGAATCACTTAGCGCCAATCACGAGGATTATTAGGCTTAGTGGGAGCATATCTTAGATTCAATTTAATTGAGTTAAAGTAGTGCATCAAAATTGGTAATAAACTGTTAGTCTGAATAAACTTGTTTTGTTGTAGATAATGGACCACTTTGAAAAGTATTATTTCAATCAGATGTTGAGTCGTGCACCGTTAGCTGCTAATGGAAACAACTTTGGAGAGTGGTTTCACCACATGGTTTGTCGTGGTGGGATCACGGCAGATGCCATAGGTATGGCTAAGATGGGGCCGAATGGTCGTTGGGGGAATCCGGGGAGGGTTTATGCACTCAAGAAGTGCACACGCAAGAACACGCAAGAACACGAACGAAGAATCAAGCAACCAAGAACACAAAGCACACCACGATGTACCCTGCTTCGGGGCCCTCTTGTGGAGGTAACACCCCTACTGCAGCACTATCCTACTTAGTGTATAGCTCAAAGTGACAAGTACAAGCTGCTCCTCGAGCTGTATGATGCTACAATGGTGAGAACTTGAGGTAAAAGATGGAGCTAGACGGGAGGAAGAAGGCACTCCGAGCTGAATCCGAGGTGTTTCCGGGGTGTTCCGAGCTTTCTCTCTCTCTTTCTTTCTCTCTTGATCAACTAGTTCCAGCGCGGGGGGGGGGGGGGGATCTCAGCAGGAGGGGGGTGAAGCCCATTATATAGGCCAGCCGGGTTACCATTGTGCCCCTCGCTGAACACTGTTGCCATGCCTCTGCAACGGTCACCACCGTACCACCGTACCTCGGTCAGGGACAAGACGTGGCTTGCCCATCTCCTGTAGCCTAACGGCAGAACTAGCATGTCCCCTCTGACCGAGACAGGACGTGGCCTGGCAGAGCTACCTCGTAGCCTTTTCCCAGATCCCGCGTGGTCAGCGGTCAGAGACGTGCAGGCCCGCCGAACCCGGGGCACGCCTCTGCCAGGCTCCTTGACAGACGCTCCCGTGTCAGGCGCTCTTGTACCCGGCTGGAAGTGACAGGAGCATTGACTCCTGCCCGACCTACTGCCTACCACCTCGGTTAGCTCGGCACGGATGTGACGAGCTCCGTACCTCGGGTCTTGCGCTTAAGATCTTTACCAGGTCGGATCTTACTCCTCCCCACAGCTTCTCCTGCTCTCACAACACAAACCACTGCACTGAGGTAGTTAGGTCGGCTGAACATAGCTCGGACAGTGAACCTCGGCCCTGGCCAATAGTATACCTCGGACCCCTCTGGGCCAAGATAGGTCGGCCTGTATTCTCCAGGTCAAGATGAAGCTCGGACATTCCCAGGCCCAAACAGGTCGGCCCTTTCCGTACCTCGGCACACCTTCGAACTCCACTTATGCCAAGCCTTGACCCTACCCGGGGATACTCCCCCGACATTAGTCCCCGAAGCTGGTGCGGTCCTACGACCTCGGATGGAGGGCCGTAGCAGGTTCAAAACAAGCAAGACACCACCTCTAAAACCGACCTCAAACATAGTTCCGCCGAGGTACTTCCCACATACCACCATCTAATCCGAGGTAGATATGCAAACTGAACTTTCCGAGCTGTTCGACAGAGCACAATCTTGCCCAAGATCTTCCGAGGCACGTGGCGAAGAATCTCTGCCCGAACCTCGAAACCCGGACCTCTGAAAGACAGGTCCTGACCACACGCCGCCCTCGTCAGCCGGACCCACCAACAGCGCACCTGCGCACTCAAGTGCGAGACCAATTGACCGCCCGACCCTCGATTCTCGCGCTGACCGGCACAGGAAATCCGAGGTGGGCGGTTGCCACTCTGCGGCCCACGATGTGGCCGATCGTGCGGCCACCAACCGCGTAACCGTGCGCCCACCCGCACACGATCCCGCGCCTTCCCGATAACCGCGCGGTAGTGGCGCAGTTAATGCGTGCAGTTACCGCACGCGGCTATAAATAGGGCCCCACGGGTAACTTCACCGTCTTCTTCCTCCATCGCCCACTGCTCCGCGCCCATTGCTCCGTGCGCTCTGCCTCCATCGCCGCCGTCAAGCACTTGTCGCTGCGACCTCGCCGTCTCGAAGAATCTCGCCGGAAACGCGCACCGCGCCTTGCGCTGCCACTCCGTCGTCGATCTTTCCCCGATCTCGAGTACCTCCCGGTGAGTTCCTTATCTCCCCTCCGTTGCCATAGCCATGAACAGGTTCATCCTTCGATGAACTCGAGGATCTGGATGAATATGATGAACTTGAGGAACCCGATGCTCTATCTTTGCACTCTCTTAGCCATTTTTAGATCTCCTCTAGACTTGTACCAGATGCATCCGTAGCACTGCCCTTTCAGTTTTGCCCCTGGATGAACTTGATTTTATTTCCCTTTTTGCTCATCGGTAGATCTTTGCTAGCATCTCGCCATGGTAGAAACATGTTTCCCGCCTAAAACTCTTTAGCTCGGCTGTTTTGACTGATCCGAGGTATTTTACCCCGGCTATCCTGAACTGTCCGAGGTACTTACCCCGGTGGAACCTTGAACTGTCCGAGGTACTTACCCCGGTTGAACCTCCCTTTTCTGCAGGAAAGTGCCAACATGTCGGCAATTGCTAAGTCAAACCGCGCCGAGGTTTCCGCCAGCGAGAGAGGTGGATGGGATGGCTCGGACGTCACCGACGACGATATCAAATGGCTCAAAGAAACTCATCGAATCCCAGCCGAACTGCTGTATCGGCTTCACACTGGGGACGGCGAACCGATCGCCAACCCCGGCGAGAAAGTGGTGTTTGTCTCTCACTTCGAGCGCGGATTCGGACTTCCGGCCAGCAAGTTCTTTCGAGAATTTCTGAAGTTCTTCGGCTTGCAGCCGCACCACCTCCCAGCTAACTCCATACTACAGCTGTCGTGCTACGCAGCTTTCTCTGAAGGATATCTCGGCCTCTGGCCGAGCGTTGAGGGCTGGGCCAAGTACTTCCAGCTGAAGAAACAGAGCATCCCCAACAAGGAGGTCGTGAACAAGGATATGACTGCCTGTGGTGCGGCCGCTATCTCACCCCGGCTGGGCTCCGAGTTCCCACGGATCAAAGGCCTGGAGAGCTGCAAGAAGTGGAATCGATCCTTTTTCTATGTGAGGAACCCCGGTACTGTCGACCTCATCAACCTCCCGGACTTCCAGCTCGGCCCTCCCACTGCACAACTCAATTGGGATTTCAACCCGGAGGACGCCTACGCCGAGGTTCAAGAGATCCATGAATACATGCTGGATCTCAAGAAAAGAGGGTGGGGTTCCGATGACATCCTCCGGACTTTTGTGGATCGAAGAGTCAGCCCCCTTCAACAACGAGCCCATAAGATCTGCCATATGGAAGGTCTACTCGATCCTACTCGGATCAGCAGCAAGGCGCTCTCCAAGGCCTCAGTTTGGCGCCGGGTCAAAGCCGTTGCCCAGACTGAGATGGACGAGGAGTGGACATGGGGCGTGGAGCCTCACAACAGAGAAAATCTTCCGGAGCAAGTGAGTACTTACTAAATTTCCGAGCTTACGCTCCGGTCTTGCACACCTCGGTTGCTTCTTAACTCAATTCTTTTTTGCCACTCCTGCAGCGGTTCGCCCGGCAGCTGATCGAGGACGGCCCGGAGCCGTCGAACTGGGCTCCTGCCCGCCTCGCCCTGGAAGGTTCAGAGACTGAAGACCCGGACAATGAGGATCACCTTCCGATCCCTAAGGCCGTTCCGAGGTCCGCCCCAAAGACTGGCTCCTCCAACCCGGGTAAGAAACAAGTTCCCAGTTCCATCAGAGACTGGTCTGACGACGATGATGACGATGACGATTGCCAAATTCTGGAACCTGTCAACGTTATTCCCATTTCATATGCTCCTCCAACATATAAGAACTTTCATCCAGCGTCTGCAGCTTCCCGGAAGCGCCAGGACCTGGTACCTCGGATGCCGAGGCTTCCAAGACCTCGGAGACTGCAGCGCCCAAAGCCAAGCGTGCCAAGAAGACCTCGGCGCGGCGCAAGAAACGAGGTCCCGTGGAGGAAGATGCGTAAGTGACCTTTGCTCCTCCTTACTTCTCACGCTGCTCCAAGGTTAAGCTTTTTACACTCTAACTTAATCTTTCTCTTTCGTCTAGCCCGGCTCGGCAGGTCAAACAGAGCCATAGCTCGATACACTCACCACTGCCTCCAGTGGTTGAAGCCCAGACAACCGAGGTCGAGGTTAACCTCGGCAGCCCCGCCAGAGCCTCTCCTCCAGGACCGTCCATTGACCTCACCAGCCCGGAGAAGACCATCTCCTCCCCTACGCGCGTCTCCTCCGCCGAACTTCCACCGCCGAGCTCTGACTCCGGCCTGGGGCACTCTGCTCCCCGCCGAGATCAGACTCCTCCGCCTCCTCAGAAGGATGCGGAGACAGATCGCGCCAAGACTCCGGTTAAAGCCGTGCAGGAGCCTCGGCTGTCCCCCAAGTCTCAAGCTGCGCGCAACCAGCAGCAACAGCAGCAAAAGAAGAAACAACAACAACAACTGCAGAAGCAAAAGCTCCAGCAGCAGCAGAAAGATTCAGCTCAAAACGTTGAGCCCCCCAAACAGCCACAGCAAACTCCGATGCCGCCACCGTCATCAGGCCCCTTGACTGCGAGCACCCAACTGGTGCCGCATGTTCCCGCTTCTGCGCCGAGGTCCACCTTGACCAAGGCCGCGCCCTCGAGCTCTCAGGTCGCCACCTCCCGAGCTTTATTCGCTGCTACTACCCAGCCGGACATCAGCAGCTGGGAGGTCGGGCAACTCCGGACCAAGAGCGGGAACAGCCTAGGCTCGGAGAAGCACTATGACATGGACTGGAACTCGGCTGACACTGTCGAGGTCTCCTCCAACCCGAGCTCTGAGCATCAAGTTGGACCCAGCGCCGTGCTCCAATCTATCTATAACATGCAGACTGCAGTCCTTGATTGCAGCAAGAAGGCCTCGGTAAGTTTCTTTACACAGCTCTCTTTCTTCCTTTGAAATCAAATGACAAACATACACTATTCCCAGTCCCCGAGATTCGGGTTGAGCAATTGACACTCCACCGAGTTAAAATTGCTCGGCTTGAATCTCAAAAACTTGTCATTTCTCCCATGCTGAGTCCCCGAGGCCAATGCCAAGTCCCCGGGACTCAATTGGGCCTCGGGTGCTAGAAATACCTCGGATTTATCCGAACTGATCTCTCTTTTTTCAGGAATGCAACAATGCTCGGACAAAGGTCTTCAAGAACCTCCTGCTGGATCACAACAGGCTGAAGAAGTCTCACCGGACTCTTCTATCCGCTAAGGAGCAGAGCGACAAGGATTACGCCTCCAAGTTGAAGACAGCCGAGGATGAAATAGCTCGGCTGCAACAAGAGCTGAACCGGGCTAATGAAGCCAAGACTGCTGCGGAGGACGCTATGAAGGTTAAGGACCAGGCCGCCGAACAGCAGCAAAATCTTGCCAAGACCCTGGAGAGCCGTGCCACCTCGGCCGAAGCCGAACTTACCGCCCTCCGAGCTATCTCGAAAAGCTGGTTGTCCGAGCTCGCTCGGATTAATCATCAAATGGACAGTAAGTTCCTTCTCACCTTTTCCTTATTTTCTGCCGACCTACATCCCGTGCCACCGTATGCCTTATTTCAGCGACAGCCTTTTTGTCCTCTTCAGAACTTCGAGCACTCCAAGGACAAGGCTATCCGCGAAGTTCAAGCAGCTCGGGCAAAGAGGGCTGAGACAGAAACTCTCAGCGACAGCTGGGACATCCAGGACCACCTTGTCGCCCTTAATGCTCGGATCAGGCCGCTCCGAGCCATTGGAACTAAACTTGTTGATGCTGCCATCGAGGTCCACCGTGCCCTCTGGCCCAAGGTCAAGACTCCCACTTGCATCGACGAGCTCGCCACGAAGCTGAAAGGAGCCGAGGCTAGACTTCGGGAGTGGAGATGCTCGTCAGCTCGGGCTGGAGCGGACAAGGCCCTGGTGTTCGTGCTGTCCTGGTATGAGGATGTTGAGATCCACACTGTTACCTCCCTGCGCAGGGGCTCTCCTTGGAACTCCACCCCGGATGGCATTGCGAAACGCCAAGCAGCAGCCGACCGCTTTGCTAGTTACGCAAACACCCGGACCTTTGATGACGGGCGCCTCTACTCTGAGGACGAAGAGAGCTCGGACGAGGAAGCAGCGTCTGGTGAAGAAAGTTCTGAAGGCGAGGACATTGACTTTGAAGAGCCAGAGAGCTCCAAGGGCAAGGCTGGCAAAACAACCGAGGTGGCTGAAGGCTCTGATGATGACTTCAGCTTCGACGAACCTCCGAACTCCAAGGGCAAGTCCGGCAAAGCTGTAGCCACCGAGGTGATTTCCTCCGACGTGACGGACACCCCGGCAACAACTCCCACAACCGAGGTTGCTTCCGCGACCGAGGTTGTTCCTGCGCCCGAGGTTGCTGCGCCCGAGGCTCCCACTGCCACCACTTCGGCGACCGAGGTCTCTGGTTCCGAGGCCTGAATTTATCTTAAGCAAAACATTAAATCCCCGGTATGCCGGGTGCAGATGTAACAGACCTTAAGTAGTTTGCTTTGCTACCATTACTTTTAACTTGCTATCCGAACCAAGCTTTTCTAAGAATTTATGCCGAACCCTTTTGGAACGAGTCCCCGAGTTCACTTTCGTGTTTACTATATCTGGCATTCTTTGCTCTTGTCTACCATTTAGGCGTTCGACAGTCGAGTCACAAGATTGTTATTTATAGCATACAGTACTTAGCAAATCTCGAAGTGTGTTTCAAAACCATCCGACATAAACGAAAGGTAAAGACAGGGGTTAGTAAACGACACATGCCGAACTATATTTTTGGACCGAGTCCCCGAGTTCATTTTCATGTCTCCCACGTTTTTTCATCTTTGCTCTTGACTACCATTTAGGCAGATGCCAGTCGAGTCACAAGATTAGTTACACAGCATACATTACTTGAAGTTTGAGACGAGGTTCAAAATAGTTCGGCATATGAACGAAACTGACAAACAGAAATAAAACACAAGCACAAGAGCGAGGCAGTCCCCGAGCTTCAACCTCGGAGTGCCGACATTTTATTAAGGATTAACCGAGGTACATACATTGCGCCTTTCATGAGTAGAAAGGTCGGAGTAGAGCTACGTTCCATGGTCGCCTGACCTCTGATCCGGGGTTGTCCAGCCCATCTTCCCTTGGTTCCTGCGCATCTATTAGATAGTAGGAATCATTGAGCAGAGCTCGGGTCACAATGAACGGTCCCTCCCATGGAGGTGACAACTTGTGCCGGCCTTTCTTGCGCTGCACCAACCTCAGCACCAAATCTCCCTCGTGAAACACACGAGGGTTGATACTCCGGCTATGATAACGTCGGAGACCTTGTTGGTATATTGCTGACCGAGATGAGGCCAACTCTCTTGCTTCCTCAAGCAGATCTACTGCATCCTCCCGAGCCTCTTTTGCCTCGGCTTCAGTGTACATTGCCACTCTGGGCGCATCATACTCGATGTCAGTGGGTAGCATAGCTTCTGCCCCATAGACCATAAAAAATGGCGTATAGCCAGTTGATCGATTTGGCGTGGTCCTTAGACCCCACAGTACTGCTGGTATCTCATCTATCCAACACCCCGGCGTTTTCAGCAGTGGTTCAATGAGCCGAGCCTTGATGCCGGCCAACACTAGAGCATTTGATCTTTCCACTTGTCCATTAGACTCCGGGTGTGCCACCGAGGCTATGTCCAGCCGGATTCCCTTGTTCATGCAAAACCGAGCAAATTCTCCAACAGCAAAGTTTGTGCCGTTGTCCGAGATAATGCTATGGGGGTAGCCATATCGCAGAATAATCTCCTTCAAGAAAGTCACTGCTGAATGACCATCCAACTTCCGGATTGGTTTTACCTCGATCCACTTGGTGAATTTGTCCACCATCACCAATATGTGCGTCATGTTACCTCGGGCTGGTTTGAACTCTCCCACCATATCCAAACACCATACCGCAAACGGCCAAGTGATAGGAATTGTTTTGAGCGCCGAGGCTGGCATATGCGTTTGCTTGGCAAACCTTTGGCATCCTTCACATCTCCGGACTATGGCCTCTGCATCAGCAAGAGCAGTGGGCCCAGTGGCTGCCCTCCTTCTCTCCAATCGTGTAGACCACGGTTCGATTCCCACCGTGGCATAAATCCCTCCTTTATGAACTTCATGATCTGCTCCGCCCACTCCGGCACTGGGTGCAAAGGAAAAAGTTCCTCGTCCACCTCCATTGGTTCGGCCACCATAATCTCCTCCATTATTTCCTCCACCATCCTGCGACCAGTCCCCGAGTTGATGAGCAGTCCCCGAGGTTCGGTGCGCAGTCCCCGGGTCCGACCAAACGCATCCGACGTCTACCTCCATTGGAACAGGTCCGGGCTCTTGCTCCGCCGGGATGAAAATAGATTCGGATTCAGGAGAAGGTTTGATTGAAGGAGTTCTCAAGTGATTCAGGGCTACCCCTGGTGGTACTGCCTCTTTCGATGAACCGAGCTTTGACAACACGTCGGCAGCATCATTTTCTGCCCGAGGTATATGCCTGTACTCACACCCTTCAAAGAACCCGGATATCTTTTGCACATGGAACCGATATAACGCCATGTTGGCATCCAGAGCATCCCAAGTTCCAGAAGATTGTTGCACCACCAGGTCGGAATCGCCGAAGCACTCTACACGCCGGATACCGATCTCCTTTGCCACCTTGAGGCCATGGATTAAGGCCTCATACTCCGCCACATTGTTTGATGCTGAGAAATGAATCTGCAGCACGTACTTCAGCTGATCTCGCTTTGGCGAGGTGAGGACTATTCCAGCCCCCAGCCCGATCTTTGTTTTGGACCCATCAAAATGCATTTTCCAATAATTATAGTCCGGCCTGGGTGGCTCATACTGCATCTCGGCCCAATCACAAAAGAAGTCCGGCAACGCCTGGGATTTAATTGCGTCTCTTCTCTCATAATGTGGTGCATATGGAGACACCTCAATCGCCCATTTGGCAACTCGGCCAGTTGCATCTTTGCACCCGATGATCTCCGAGATTGGAGCTTCGCACACCACCGTCATGGGATGCTCCTGGAAATAATGCTTCAACTTCTTGACCGCCAGGTAGACACCATACGTCATCTTCTGGTAGTGAGGATAGTTCTGCTTCGAGGTAGAGATCACCTCGCTCAAGTAATACACCGGTCTCTGCACCGACCTGCCACCTTCTTCGCGCTCCACCACCACTGCCACACTTACAACTCGGTTTGTGGCCGCAATGTAAAGTAACATCGGCTCATTGTGCAATGGTGACGCAACACCGGGGCAGTGGACAACATCTTTTTCAGCTCAGAACGCCACGTCGGCCTGCGGGGTCCATGTAAACCCGGTACTTTTCTTCATGAGCTGGTACAAAGGTAAGGCTTTTTCTCCTAGCCGAGCTACAAATCGGCTCAACGAGGCTAGGCACCCTGTGAACTTCTGCACATCTTTCAAACACTTCGGTAACTTCATGCTCTCAATAGCTCGGATCTTGGCCGGGTTAACCTCGATACCTCGGCTAGACACCAGGAATCCGAGCAACTTTCCAGCCGGGACACCAAAGGTGCACTTGTCCGGGTTAAGCTTCAACCGATACTTTCTCAAATTCACAAATGTCTCCTCGAGATCCTCGAGGAGAGTACGTTTCTCCTTAGTTTTGATGACATATCATCGACATACACTTGCACATTTTTGCCCATTGAGAGTGCAGGCATTTCTGCATACACCTCTGATAAGTTGCCCCGGCATTTCTCAGACCAAAACACATGACACGATAGCAATACGCCCCATACGGGGTAATAAAAGCAGTCTTTATTTGATCCTTTGGGTTCAGTGGTATCTGGTGAAAACCAGAGTACGCATCGATAAAAGATAACAGTTCACAACCAGCAGTGGAATCGATCACTTGATCAATCCGAGGTAATGGAAATGGATCTTTTGGGCACGCCTTGTTGAGGTTAGTGAAGTCAATGCACATGCGCCACACCTTGACCACGGCTGGCTCGTCTTTCTTCTTTTCCACCAAGACCGGATTGGATATCCAGTCCGGATGCAGCACCTCCATTATGAACCCGGCTGCAAGCAACTTAGCCAGCTCGTCCAGCACCACTTGTCTCCGGTCGTCTGAGAGACGACGGGTCGGTTGCCTCACCGGTTTCACCTCTGGCCTAACAAATAAAGAGTGCTCTGCCAACTCCCTCGGAACACCAGGCAGGTCCTTAGCCGACCATGCAAAGATATCCCGATTCTCACGGAGGAAGTGACAGAGCTCGCCTTCCTATTTCTCGCCCAGCCCGGTCCCAATGATGGCCATATGCTCTGGGTGCTCCGGGTCAATGGGGATCTTCTTGGTCTCCTTGGGCACCTCGAACGCCGCAGTTGAGTCCGGGCTCATCAGTCCGGACAGGCCGAGCTGTGTTGACTGCGCCATTGCCACCACTTGATGCAGCTTCTTCTTCTCAGCTGCGATCACCAAAGACTCGGCCAGATTAGACCCGCCGAGGCACACTGAATGGCTCGCTTGTAGTCACCCGAGATGGATATGATCCCATTAGGCCCTGGCATTTTCATCTTCAGGTATGCAACATGGGTGGAAATCATGAACTTGGCCAGAGCCGGCCTTCCAAGCAATGCATGGTATGCACTCTCCAAGTCCACCACCTCGAACTCGATACTCTCAACTCGGCAATTTCCTTGGTTCCAAATGCTACATCCACCCATATCTTGCCCATGGGTGCACAGGAAACGCCGGCACAATCCCATGAAAAGTACAACTGCTTGGCATCAACTGATTAGGCGATATGCCCAATTTCACCATTGTGTCTCGGTACATGATGTTGATGGCACTGCCATTGTCCACCAGAACTCGGGTGAACCTCACATTGTTGGTAGGCCCACACAACGTTGGATCTACCACCAGGGCATACTTTCCAGGGCTCGGCATGATCCGAGGTGTGTCCTTTCTGCTCCAAGTGATCTCCTGCTCAGACCAGTTCATATAGGTCGGCACCACCGGCATTACTGCATTCACCTCCATGGCACGCCTCTGCACGCTCTTCTTGTCAGTTGGCTCGGTCACAAAGACCACATAGCTCGCATGAACCTCTCTATAGTCATTTCCGGGGTATTCATACTGCTGACTTGGTCCGGCACCATTGTTGTTGTTATTACCTCGGACATTCACAACATTCACGGGTCTTGCTGCTGCAGGCCTCGGAAGAGGTGCAGTGGTTATCGGGGTAACATTTGCTCCGGACAGATTAGGGTGGGACCTCGGCTGAAATCTCTGAGGTGGTGGTCCTGTTCTGATTCCTCCGGCCTTGCCCCTCTTCTCTGATTCTGCGGTTCCAGCTGCACTGCCGGGTTGAATGGTTGGCTGGCTTGCGCGGGTCGGTCGTATGGTAACAGCACGGACCATCTATCATTGATTCATAGGTCATGGGTGGCTCCGGGTTCGGACTAAATGCCGGACCATTGATTTTTGGCCTCTGGACACCTCCAGCTCCGGGCTGATCCGGGTTCACCGCTGCAACTTGGTTCGAGGTGTATGGATAGTCCGGCTCCCTCCTCTTCTGTCCGAACTCCTGACGGTCATTACACCTTGGTCCGAGCCGGTTGTTTATTGGCTCCCTCCTTCTGTTACGTGCTCCTGCCTCTGCTGCTGGCTGCATCGGATCACCCAGGCATAAGAATCTGCAACCCGGATTGTTTCTGCTAGGGATCTCGGCATATCTCTCTGGAGCCTCTGCCACAGCATGCTGCCATGTCGACAACCATCTGCAAACCAGGAAATGGCCTGTGCCTCTACCACTCCTTCACAGGAATTCCGAACATTGCTCCACCGAGTTAAGAATTCTCGGTCAGTTTCATGATCATCTTGCTTACATGCCGCCAGGAGCTGAGGTCGGTTTGGCCTCTTGTATGTACTAGCAAAGTTGCTGTTAAACGCCAGCTCCAAGTCTATCCAGGAGTTGATACTATACTCCGGCAAATTATTCAGCCAGATCCGAGCTGGACCTTCCAACATGTGCGGGAGATACCGGACCGCCCATCGGCGATTGCCCCCCGCAATGTGCACCGAGGATACATAATCTGTCAGCCAATCTTGTGGCTTGGTGCTCCCATTGTATGGCTTGGTGTTCCGACCTAACTGGAACTGAGATACTGGTGGTGGTGGCTCCTTCATGATCCGAGGTCCAAAACACGCCGGACCAGGAGGGCCTTCCTCCTCCAGTTGCTCAGACAAGTAGATTCTATCCAGCTTGTTACGGACATCGCCTGGAGCTAACATCCGACCTCCTATCCGAGGTCCCAACGCCCCATCCACTCTGTGGTATCCAGCTCGTGCCATGGCCGAGTCTCCATCATCATATCGGTCATCGCCTTGACCGACGTTCTGAGGTTGCTGAACATACTCCGGCTCTCGCTGATATTGCCCCTGCTGCCGAGGTTGTTGCTGATACCTCGGGGGCGGAGGTGGTTTACCTCGGCCAGCCGATGCTGCTTGACCGCCGTTCTGATTTCCCTGACCGGAGTTACCCTTAGCTCGGCTGCATTGCCTGGGCCGGGGTTTCCCTTAGCTCGGCTAGCATTGCCCTGGCCCACCTTCTGCTTTGCTGCTAGGACTGGATCATACATCTGCAGCTGCTGTTCTGACCCGAGGTGACACTCCGGGCTCGATCGGCTCCTCCGACGAGTGGAGACGAGGCTTGCCCCTTGGACACCTGACTGACTGGCCTAGCTGAATAAACCATCTCTGAATCACCAGCCCCGGCATATGCTCTGCGGAGAGCCTCATTCTGCTGGTTAGCCACATATACTAACTCATTGACTCGCTTCTGCTGCGCACGCCATGCATCTCCAGTAACCGGATAGCTCGGCCCTGCCTGCCTCGGCAGCTCTGAGGTTCTTAGCAGGGGAACTATACACCGGCCTTCCAGTTGACACGCGACTCTCACTCCTAGCCGAGGTGGTAGGTCGAGCCTCCCTGTTTATCTCATCGTTGAGCCCCTTGCCTCTCTGCCGCACCTCGGCTCCCCTATGTGTATCAACCGCTACCGGGGTGAAGCCATTCGCTGCATTGTACTCACGCAGATCTCTATTGAACTCATCTCTAGCTGTTATCATTGCTACAGCCTCCTTCTGCAACAGGACACGCTTTGCCTCTAGGTCGGCCACAGTCACTATATCCACTCCTGGATTTACTGGGTCTGCCAGTGTATCCACTATCTCTACCAGGGTCGCACCTCGGCCCTGCAGCTCTGGGGTGCCAGGCAAGTCCTTCTCTAGCCTGGGCTTTGCAGATCTCACCTTAGCAACCTCGGCTGCCTTGGACTGGCTGGCATCTACTTTGCCAGCGGCGTCAACCGGACCTGTCATCATCACCTCACGCAGCTCTCGGGGCGAGTGATACGCCGACCTAAAGCCGCGAGGAGAGGAGTTTCGTCGTCCACGAGCACCTGCTCCGGGTACCCGCGAACAACCTCGACAGCAACGTACGTGACGAAGCTGCCGAGCATCATGGTGAAGCCGTGCTCGGGGAAGGGCTTGCCGGCGAAACACCCCGCGTTGTCGCTGATGAAGGTGAACTCTCCGATCTTGGCGACAAGCCCGGAAAGAACACGCTCGCCTGAGCCCGTCCGGATGAAAACTCCCTCCAACGCCTCAATCTGCCCCACGGTGGGCGCCAACTGTCGTGGTGGGATCACGGCAGATGCCATAGGTATGGCTAAGATGGGGCCGAATGGTCGTTGGGGGAATCCGGGGAGGGTTTATGCACTCAAGAAGTGCACACGCAAGAACACGCAAGAACACGAACGAAGAACCAAGAAAGCAAGAACACAAAGCACACCACGATGTACCCTGCTTCGGGGCCCTCTTGTGGAGGTAACACCCCTACTGCAGCACTATCCTACTCAGTGTATAGCTCAAAGTGACAAGTACAAGCTGCTCCTCGAGCTGTATGATGCTACAATGGTGAGAACTTGAGGTAAAAGATGGAGCTAGACGGGAGGAAGAAGGCACTCCGAGCTGAATCCGAGGTGTTTCCGGGGTGTTCCGAGCTTCCTCTCTCTCTTTCTTTCTCTCTTGATCAACTAGTTCCAGCGCGGGGGGGGGGGATCTCAGCAGGAGGGGGTGAAGCCCACTATATAGGCCAGCCGGGTTACCATTGTGCCCCTCGCAGAACACTGTTGCCATGCCTCTGCAACGGTCACCACCGTACCACCGTACCTCGGTCAGGGACAAGACGTGGCTTGCCCATCTCCTGTAGCCTAACGGCAGAACTAGCATGTCCCCTCTGACCGAGACAGGACGTGGCCTGGCAGAGCTACCTCGTAGCCTTTTCCCAGATCCCGCGTGGTCAGCGGTCAGAGACGTGCAGGCCCGCCGAACCCGGAGCACGCCTCTGCCAGGCTCCTTGACAGACGCTCCCGTGTCAGGCGCTCTTGTACCCGGCTGGAAGTGACAGGAGCATTGACTCCTGCCCGACCTACAGCCTACCACCTCGGTTAGCTCGGCACGGATGTGACGGCTCCGTACCTCGGGTCTTGCGCTTAAATCTTTACTAGGTCGGATCTTACTTCCTCCCCACAGCTTCTCCTGCTCTCACAACACAAACCACGCACTGAGGTAGTTAGGTCGGCTGAACATAGCTCGGACAGTGAACCTCGGCCCTGGCCAACAGTATACCTCGGACCCCTCTGGGCCAAATAGGTCGGCCTGTATTCTCCAGGTCAAGATGAAGCTCGGACTTCCCAGGCCCAAACAGGTCGGCCCTTTCCGTACCTCGGCACACCTTCGAACTCCACTTATGCCAAGCCTTGACCCTACCCGGGGATACTCCCCCGACATGGTTGGTGTTCTGAAGAACACTGGAAAGGAACAAGTTCTGAATCCCATGGACGCAGACGACGAGACCCATGGTGGGCCTCACATGTTCTGTGAAGAGTGTATTGTCAAGGAGCTTATGCAAGCTTGTATTGAACCTGAGCTGGGCGAACTCTTTATAGATCTTCGTCCCTTCCGGCTTATGGAAGTATTAAAAGCTCGTTTCATAAATAAGGTGCGCACTGAGCGTTACAATCTGAACCGGGAATTGATAAACATACGGATTGAGTTGGGTGAACCCATTCAGCTGTTTGAGATCAGAGTAACTGGTATAGAGGAAAAACTTAGACAACTTGGTTCGCCAATTAGTCATGAGCTTTTCAGTGACATTATACTGCCGGCACTGCCACAATACCACCTGCATATCATGCCTTTGTGGCGATGTATAATCGTATGGCGGATGAGTGGCCAGTTCAGATGATGTTTGCCACACTCAAGGATGCAGAAGCTGATATTCTACATGGGGATCTAAACTGGACCAGAACAGGTATAAGAGTTATACATGCTGACATAATGATGTACCTAAAATGCATCTACTTTTCCAAGCACTTTGCTTCATAATTTGCTCCGGAATCTTCCCATATTTGAATAAAACTGCTGAATCTGACGCTGTTTTTAGCAAAGTCTCCTTTCTGGTTGTTTTTGCAGGAAATTAAATCGGGGAAAAATACCACGTCATTTTTTATGGAAAAGAAGGACATCGTGCAAAAGACGGACTTGAGGAGGCGCACGAGGCCCAGAAGAGTGGGCCCCACGCGGTCAGATTCCTTGACCGCGTGGGCCCACCTATCTGGGGCGTCGGGCACCGCCTCTCCCTCGGTCTTCCACGTACCCCTTCATATAGACGAAAAAGTGGACGCCCTAGGGGGAGGAGAGCTTTGGCGAAGCACACCGCCGCCGCCACCATGATCTTCGATTTCGGAGACAGATTGATCCAGGATTTCTCCCCCGGAGGAGGGATTCGGAGGCCGTCTCCACCGCCATCTTCACCACCTCCATCTCCATCAACCATGAGCTCCCTCAGCATCACCATGTGTGAGTAGTCCCCTGTAGGCACATGAGGTGGATGGGGATTGGATGAGATTGATCATGTAATGGTACCCGTTATTCTAGATCCTAGGGTTTATCTTGAAGATACTTTTGTATTGTGTTGATGCACTTATGCTATGTTTAATGCTTGCTACTAGGGCCCGAGTGGCATGATTTCAGTACTGAACTTATTTTGCCCCATCATATATTTGAGTTTGGTATCTATCTCCAAAGTGTATTATCTGCTATTATGTTGAACCTGCGAACCCTAAAAGTGACAGGTAGGAAAAACAAGGGGGAGATGTATTAGTTTGAAGATTCTATGTGTTCATGAAGTGTTAATGCGTTGTTTCGGGCTATTCGAAAGGGTAGACCTTAATTACCTGTAGTTCCAAGTTGGCCCCAGTGAAATGGGCAGGTAGGACAATAGATGTTGTGCAAATTCTCTTGGTTAGTACGCACAACTATTTATGGAACACATACCTACGTATATCGGAGTTAGAGATAAGACCCATTGCTGTTCGTATCTTATTATATGATCAATCTTATTCATGCAATGTCCCGCTGTCACCTCGTGCCTACGTTTTACATCCCTGAGTTACACTTTCACTTTTCCGGTGAAAAGTGGGAAACCCTTGTTACTACTACTGTTTTATTTTGCTTGCTTGAATCACCTTACTGCCATCACTATTACTGCTGCAAGTTTATTGATATACAGGTGTGGTTGAGGGTGACGCCTCAATTGCCAAAGTCTTATTGGTATTCTTGTGTTCCCATAGAGTCGAACTATAAATTTGGGTAATACTTCCCAACGAAGATTTCAGCGATCCCCTATACTTGTGGGCATCAAGACATTTTCTGGCGCCGTTGCCGGGGAACCTATCTTTATTGGTAAGACCACTTGTTATCATTTATTTGCTGCACTTGCTTGTTCCCAACTATGGGAAAGGAAAAGAGTACTCCAAAGGAGGTAAGGCCTTGAACCACTCGTAGAGGTACTGATCTGCCAAGTAGGCAAAACTTTTCACCTGATGTTGCTTCTACTGTTATTACTAAAAAGAAAGGAAAAGTTTTATCTAGTTCACCATTGTCTAAGAAGTCTACTAGTACTGAAAATGATTTAATATGTGGTAGCATAGACAAAGAAGTGACACCTGAAACATCTGAGACAACTGAAACACCTGAATTACCTGAATCATCTATTATTGAAAATGTGGAGTCTGATTTGGAAGATAGTGAGTCTTGTGATGATGAATATGAAACTTCTTCTTATGAGGAAGAAGATGCAATTGCTATGGCTTTTATGGATTCGAATCTTGATAAATTGGATAAACTTGATAGCAATATAAATTCTTCTCTTGCTGATTATTTTCCTGTTACTAAGAAAATGAATGCTCCAGCTATTAAAATTAAAGATAAAGATTTGAGTTTAGTGTGGATCCCAAAATAATTAAAAGGCTGAGAAGTTTAAGTTTAATGGGAGAGACAATGAATTTCCTTTTGAACATATTGCTGTTTTGCATGATTTATCTGTTTTATTTGGTAAAGATGAGATTCACCAACGCTATTATTTCTTAAAGTTGTTTCCTTTTACCTTGGGAGGAGATGCTAAAACTTGGTATAATAGTTTAGAACCTGGATCTATTACTAGCAAAGAAGAATGCTTGCAATTATTCTATAATAAATATTTCCCCGCTGATAAGATTCATGGTTTAACTATTGAGATTAGCAAATTTTCGCAGAAAGATAAGGAGGATCTACCCCAAGCTTGGGGGAGGTACAGTAAGTTGGTTAGGAAATGTCCTACACATGGCTTCAAGATTAATGAAATACTTGATATATTTTACAATGGACTAACTGAAAATACTAGAGACTATCTTGATAGCATTACAGGGAATGTTTTCAGGGAAAGGACCATTGATGAAGCAACCGAATTATTGGAGACTATCTCTAGGAATTATGAAGATTGGAATATTGAAGTGATAAATGAAAAAGAGGTATTCCCAGAGAAGAAAGGAGGTATTCTTAAATTAAATGATGAACAAATGAAAGTAGCTGCCAAGGATATTGAAGAGAAGGGAATTAAAACCTCTCATCTCAAGGAACTATCTGAAATGGGTGTTAAACTTCCTATTGATAAACCATGTTTTCCAATCCTAGTCAATGCTATTAGCTCTATGGAAGGTAATGAAAAGGTAACACCTCTTATTGATGTATCATATGTTAATGATTTTGCTTATAATCATAATCCTGAGGAGCATAGTATTAGAATGAGTATTATGGAAAATTCTCATAAGATTAAATTTCTTCGCGAAAGTTTAAATGCTAGTGTAGAAGAAGTTAGAAGAATTATTAAACACTGTGAGATGATGAATAATCAAGTTGAACAGATGGTTTCTCTTCAAAATAAATTGTATGAAAATCTTATTGAGAAGAAACAGGTTTGTGGAGTTAGTACTAGAGGTGGTGCAAGTACTCAGGATCCTGATTATCCTGAAGACCATCCTAAGAGAAAAGAGCAAGAGGCTCTCAAGAAGAAATCTTCTGCAGGAAAATCTCCCAATGGAAACAAAGATACTGATAATTCCCAAGAACAAGATGAGGATATTTCTATTTCTGATGCTGAGACTGAAGATAATAATATTGAAGAGGAGGAACCATTTACACGTGAAGGACAACATGAAGCTGAAAATATTGAAAAACCTGAACCTCCTGAAAAAGACCCTCAACCATCTATTGATAAGAATAAAAAGAAGAAGCATCCAAATCAACAAAAAGGTAAAGAGAGGGATCCATGGGTACAAAGGCCCATACCATATCCCCAAGAGGTAATAAAATCTTTGGATGATGCTAGGTTTGAGAAATTTCTTGAGTTGATTAAAACTTTATGTTTGCAAATCCCTCTTGTTGATGCTATTAAAATTCCTCCATATTCGAAATATATGAAAGATATTGTTACTAATAAAAGAAAGATACCTAATGATGCAATCACTGCTATGCTTGCTGAATATTCATTCGAAGGGAAATTGCCTGAAAAACGTGGAGATCCTGGTATTCCAACTATTCCTTGCCATATCAAAGATACTTATGTGAAATATGCACTATGTGATTTAGGAGCTGGTGTTAGTGTTATGCCTTTTTCTTTATATAAGAAACTTAACCTAAACAAATTAGTTCCAACTGAAGTATCATTGCAAATGGCTGATAAATCAACTGCTAAGCCTATAGGTATATGTGAGGATGTTCCTATCTCTATTGCTAATGTGTTAATTCCTACAGACTTTGTTTATTAGAAACTAGCGGGGTGGCCCGCGCATTTGCGCGGCTAGAATACGTATTTGATGTTATATCTTAATATCACATTTTTAGAAAAAAATATCCGATAGCTACAAATATAATCCTTAAATATTTAAGTATTTGTCAAGGAGTAAATTAATTTTAGGTTTCAATATGTTTTATTTTTTTCTTGCATTTTTCTTTTTAAGCTCACGTAAATTCCTGGCTTATAGTTTTATTTAACTTACTTTTATTATGTCATTGTGTCCAACAATATATTTTGCCAATTCCTGTCTCATTTAATTTTCACCTTCCTCCTCTTTGCTTTACCATTGACAGTTTATAATTAAATTTTATTTTATGTAAATCACATGTAGCCCATTTGCTGTGGTGACGTATATTTTCAGTTCATCTTTTTACCCAGATTATTTAGAGCAGTGTTGTTATTTGTTTTCAATTTTTCATACAATTATCTGTATTTAATCTATCCATTATTTCCTTACTCCGTACATATTTCAGGGCATGTACATCACGGTCCACACTCAGGATCTAATCAACACTACATCATTTTCCAGTATAAGAAGGTAAAGCATTAAAGTAAAATCCCCTTTCTCTTCTCTACCAGAAGTCCAGGACTGTGCGGCTGAGCCCAATCCAATGACCGACCCATCCCCTTTCTCCAATGTATTTCAGGCCATGCTCTTGGTGGCGTTTCTTGAGCAAGTGGCGATTTCGTGCTGTGGCCGTGGTCATGGCGTTGGCCGCCGGCGAGGCTGAATCTCGCCGTTCCTGATAAGGAAAGGTAGAGTGCGATGGCCGGCCTGATCAGTGCGGACTGCAATGCGCAAGACCTGGCGTGGACCTGGACATGTTCGACAACGGCGAATGCAGCAGCTGCGGTCCGCATTCAGCAGTCAAGGTGTGTGCTTCACTACTCCAGTCCCCGTGCACGGCCGCTTCCATTTCTATTTTCTCCCCAAATTTTAATTAGCTCTTGTGTTGTTTAGCTTGTAGCAGAAGCAGCCAGTGGAAAATTCATCATCCTATCTCCATCTGAAATCTAAATTATATCCCAGAAGATAAATTAATATTTGTTGCAATCTCAAGGCAATCTCTACGATTGATAGATTTGAAAGAAGAGATAAATCTCCATGCGAGAGAGATTAGTTGTTTGACTGTTGTTTTTGGAGGTCTGTAGGTTGAGAGAGATGAGGGGAGTGGAGAAGAATTGGGGTCCATGTAGTCAATGATATATATTAAGCCTGCAAAATCTCAGTACGAAATACTTCATACTCTTGGGTCTGGGCTACATAAAAATGACAAAAGTATTAAACTCCAATTTTTTTTCAGATTTCGTAATTTTTATATATTCCCAAACACGAAACAATTTTGCATTGATATCTTGACAATTTTAATATGCTTTATTGACTCTCTTTACTTTCACTTTAATGGAGTGTGTTTACCATCTTCTGGTAAACTTACTAACTTCTTGTACACTATATTGTTGCTGCCTTCAAAAGATTTTTACAAATAGTTCTTCACTGTAGGTCGTTGTTAAAAAATTAGAAAGTTGTGGATTCGTCTACCTTCAACTTTGCCACGGACGACGTCCATGCTTTTCCCTCCGCTCATGCTGTGGGCGTCCTCAACGATCATGGCGCAAACGCGGCCGAAGATGGCGCACACGACGATGCTCAGGTTCTTTCGACTTCCTCGCCAACTTGGATGCTAAAACCTTCACTGTATGAAATCCAAAACAAACACTCTTGCAAGGTCAGTGCTTTTTTAATTTGATGTCTCTGATTATCAACTTTTAGAAATTCCAAGTATTCTCCATGTAGCGACCGAATTATTTTCTCTCAGATGAAAATATATCATACAATTTTAAAGATGTTTTGGGCCTAACAGGAGAGAAAACATTAAGCTGGCATGAAACATATTGTACATCGCCTTGACGTCTTTGTTTCTCTGCTTCACAACGATCCTCTTAAAGGTCAGGTTTCTCTGTCTTCTCAACTTAGAAAAAAAAAAGTAAAGTACTTACCTATAGTTCAAATTCTGTAGGCAGCATCCCCCGACGCCGCGCACTGTTCCAACAATGCCGTTGTGTTCCTTTTGCTCTTCAGTAGTGAAGGTTATAATATGGTGGTTGCCATATCTACCTGAGCTTTAAAACAGCTATATATAATTATATAAATTTAAGTATTCACCCAATCAAGCCACGCCAAAGTGAAAAAAAGCAACAAACTTTAGACGTAGTTTTTCACAGTTAGGAATATTTAGCTACATCAGCAAGCAAAATCACCACTATTCTGTTAAAAAATGATTAAAAGCAGATGAAAAATCACAGTACTGCAAGATTGTTACAAACAGATTTAGAGCACGCATGTTCGTTGTATAATCTTGTACAAAATTTTACATTTACAGAAATTTAGCAAAATTTAAGCTTATTAAGCACTTTAAGTAACACTAATTCAGAATTCTGTCTTTTTTTCTAAGATGGAGTTGCTCTTTACAGATTCATAAAAAAGATCTGTTAGAATATCATGGATTTTGTAGACCCCAATAGATGTTTTACTTTCTTCAATTGCTGCAACTCTTATTGCATCGGTCAAATCATGAATATGGTGGCATACTCGGCAGAAAAGAAGATACCTAGGTTTGTACAAAAAAAAAAGTAATATCATACCTGAGAGATATACCTGAGAGATAATGTGAACTACTACTCTTCTAGAAAGCACCTCTATGCTTGAAAAGTTGAAGCCATGCTTTGGAATGTCTTCTTTATATTGGATCTCCTTAGTCACTGCATGTGTTGGCTGAAGAAGAGAGCAGGGTCATGTTTGACTTGCTTTGATGAATTGAGGATCTCTAAGAACATTATCTGTAGATTACGGATTGGACCTCCAATGTATGATGAAAAAAAATCAGAATCCAGCTAATGATTCAATGATAACGCGACGGCTCGCCAAATCTAATGTGATTTTTTGTTACTTTATCTATACCATTTATTCAAGTACACATCTAAAATTAATTCCCAAAGATTTTAGCCAAAGCTGGCATATGGAAAGAAACCACCCTTGCAACCAATACTTAGGTGACATAATTTTTCTTTCCTTATTGTATCGTGTAGGAAACAAAACAGGGTGAAGTATTCATAGATTGGAGAAATATAATGGCAGTTGAGTAAAACTATAGGCACTGAGACTTTCTGAGAATATTATGAGATTATATCTCAGGTTTTGTTACTCATATTTTTTTTGAAGAGAAATATACAACTATAGTATGATATTCCTAAAGAACACACTTAGATTCTCATTTGTAGATGAACCATGTGTCGACTTGTTCATGTTGTGTCTAGAGTGGGCGGAGTGCTGGGTTTTCTTGATGCAAGGCATACAATGTGATTTCAGTCCATGCAGTCACATTTTTCTGATACACTTGCTTGCAGATACATCATATTGGTATCGATGTGTCTACTTTTGTACCATAGTGAAATCCATGCAAATTAGGTATGTTATTTCCGTCATACCATTTGTCTTATTCTTCACAATAAACCACCACTTCAATAGTTCGGCTACCGACCATTGATTTATGTATAACTCCAACTTCTAGCTACATATATGCTTGTATCTAAACAATTCATGTTGGTACATTTGTAACTTGCCGAACTGACATTGCTCTTCTGTCGCTACATATTGCACACAATCTATCAGAAATCAAATCATCCCTAACGGTCAAAACAGAAGATTTTTAAAAATATTGGAAATTATTATGCACAGCTTATAAAATAGTGTACCAAGTCAGTTAGACACCACACATGTTTTAAAGAGATAATCATTTTGAGAATGCTATTTGTTTGTCAAATTATGCACTTCATCTGCTTTTTTATTAAACAAATCTATAAAATACCCCACTTTGGTACTTTCTCATGTGTATATGATAGCTGAGTACCAACAAACCATCTTACTGTTTAATTACAGATGTATGAAAATTGAACTACTGTTTTGAGAAAACCGAAAATTATGCAAGAAGTAAACGCTACCTGACATTTGCCCAAAAGATTATACTGAAAATTTATGATCGTGTATTTCACAAACCATTATCCAAGAGGATATGCCCCCTGCAAAAATAAAAACCAAATCAAAAAAGATCTAAACAAAGGCCATATCGTTTTACATGAACCGAGGTTGTAAGCTTCATTACGACCATTAGAAAATTTGGTGGCATCAGAAGTGAGGATTTCAAAGTAATATTCATTAAATTACACTTAATGAACTTACGGAATAGAACGGTCGCACCAATATTGTCTTTAATCGTGAGAAACAAATAATAATCATTCGCCTTTATTTTATAAATTCGCTTGCATAAGGATACCCTGCAAAAAGGAAAACGAAAAATATCATTTGGAATTCTTCTCACGAACGGAGCACCATAAGATCACCACTCGTATCACCCGATTGAAATTGATACAGCTTATTACCTAAAAATAAATCTTTCATCATGCATCCAAATAATCTGGACTACCAATTCATGAGCTCGTATAGTTACAACGTAATGGTTGGCTTGCTGCACGCTTATATGCTGCACTGAACTCGACATCACACATGGTCATCGTCGTTTTAGTCCAATCCAGCTCGGCAATTCAGATACCACGTGACTAAGTTACGGCCACACAGATTCTGATCGCAGGCGTGGTCTAGGCTTTGCGTCGAGACCTGGCTGCTGCCGGATGTGGCGGAGCAAGATCGCCGGCCGCCGGCCGTCTGGTCTGGCTTCCTTGATTGCCTAGGAGAGCAATCACACCTGATGCATGGCATGCGCCGTGTAGAGGTCCTGCGATCACAAACAACGATTATGATGCGCTGTGGTGCTACGGTTTCAACAGAAAAGACAAAGAAATCCATCAAGGCCGCACAACAACAGCTAAAAGTGTCAATCAGGCGACGTCTTTGGCGACCATGCTCGGATGCCTAGACCGCGCTCTCACAGCTGCGCTGCCATCTTCAGCATGGAATATGACCACCGTTATGAACGCCGGCTACATGGATCAATCTGATTGTCATCCTGGCCTGCAGAAAATAACGCATGTTGGATCTGGAGCTCCGTATGGACGGCTTCAGGCCCTGATTTTTGACAGGATATATCTGCTGCTTCTCATGTGCGCCATCGAGCATGGTCTTCCCGCTCTCCATCTTCCTAGAACCTCATAGCGGCACTTCAATTCAGCTTCGTTGGAGCCAAATCGATCAGGGATGCTAGTCGCCATCTTCATTGCTGCCGTGTTGATCGGAGCACAGCAGCACCAATCACGGCTTATATGGGGCTAAGAGATACGTGTGTTCTTAGGTAGAGATTTTGTTTGCTGGAGTTGGTATCGTACACGGTGCATACTCATATTTTTGTGTGTCGCACGTGCCTGTGCGGTCCCTAGCATATTAAATCTCAGCCATTGGGATCTTATGACTTTAGATTGATAAATCTTAACCGTTGGTTATCCTGTGTTTTAAGTATATAATAGATGCCTGAGGATGATAATTTATCTATTATTCTTGGAAGACCCTTTTTAAACACTGCAGGAGCTGTGATAAATTGCACTGAGAGCAAAGTGACATTCAATGTCAAAGGAAATGAGCATACTATTTATTTTCCCAAGAAGAATCCCGTTGCAATGATAAACAAGAGTGTGAATTCTATTCAAAGAAATACTATTATGATTGGAAGCTTTGAATTTGCATTACCACCTCCTGCACCCAAATATGCTACCTTGATGATTCGAACTATTCCAATCAAATATGAGGTATTCTGAACTACTTCTTTATATATAAAATAAGAATCATTTATGTTATCCTTTGCATATTATCAATGAGACTTGATCAACCTCATTATTAATGTGGAAATGATGAAAATTTGATTCCCATAAAAATTTGTGTTGCATTTTAAATTACTTGTCCGAGAATTTTAGAGTATATGCATAATCATGATTATTTCAGAATTCAGAAAATTCCAGAATATTAAGTTTGAAAAATTTCTGCAGAAAATTGTCTCGAAAAATTCTAGAAAAATTTGTCGGTAAGTTATTTTACCAGGGGAACCAACAGCCAGAAGTGGGGCACCAGAAGGCCACCAGGGGCCAAAAGAGAGTGTCCCACGCGGCCAGATTCCTTGGCCACGTGGGACCCACTAACTTGGCCACCTGGAGGTATTAGGTGAGAGGTCGATGCCCATCTCCTTCCTCTCGACAGAAAACCAGCTCTAGGTATTTTCCCAAAAAAAATTCGTGCACGTTCTTCCTGCTATCCTTGGATCTCCAAGTTTAGGGCAGATTTTTCAAATCTGCTTGGTGGAATTGCTCCTTGGTATGTAACTCCTTCACCCATCCAATTACTTTTTGTTATTATGCTTTGTGTATGAAGTATTTTGCTGTACAAGGTGTCACCTAATATGCTTGAGAAACCCATGGATTTGAGTTTTCTAGTTAATATGGATGTATGATATTGATGTGGAGACTAGCTATGGATGGCTAAATGTTGTTTTAGATTGTTACATCTTAATTTTTGTTGGGTATTATTTTTGTACAGCAAGGTATCATGTTGAACAAGGGTAAGGAATTGCTTGGAATGACTTCAAGACCAAGAAGAAGAGTATTGAGAGTCTCCGAGAATTATGATGACAATCATCTATGGGAGGATAGTGCAGTTTATGCAGGAGAGAAGCTTCGGATTCATGGAACCAAATGGCAAGACCCCCTTGTTCTTGACCATTGGGGGATAACAGAGGACTTCAATGCCTTTGTCACTGCGACCGGCTTACTCGAGTTCTCCAACAATCCACGGAATACATATGAAGAGCTCTCGCGGGAATTCCTCTCCACATTTCGGTTCGAGGGCCCTGAGAGCTACAAACACAGTAAGAAGAGTAAGCCACCACCTCCTACCTTTGTCATAAAATTTTCTATGAGAGGAAAGCGTTTTGTTATGTCATTAGAGGAGTTTTGCAAGGCTATTCGAGTAGAAAACACTAGTAGTTGGGATGAGACTAAAGCTGATACTAATAAAGATCTTGTAGCCTTTTGGCGTAGTATTTCTGTGAACGCTCCTGAAAGACTTAATAGGGGTAAATTCACACACATACATCACCCAGGGTTAAGATATTTCGCGTTGTTCCTTGCGAGAGGATTTCTTGCCAGAGATAACTCTTCTGCTTGCACTGGACCCATGATTTATTTACTTAAATGTGCAAAAGAGAACACACCATGTGAGTATAATTTGGGAGTAATTCTTGCTAGGACTTTGCACTTTGCTGTGAGTAGAAATAATACCGATGAAACTCCTATTTATGCTGGTGCCATTGCTACCTTAGTATATGAGCACATTAAGAACGAGAGAGGATTCTGCGATAACATGGGCACGCGTGTGGAAGAGTCTAAATTACTTGATTTTGCTTTACTTTCTCGCATGGAAATGGGGGAGAGACATGGGGAACATTATATATACAGCTATAAGGGCTCTAATGGGCAAAATGTGCCCGTTAGGCTCCCTCGTGTTGACCTTTTTGACAGGACTCTCGGGAAGTGGACCGTGGAGGAAGTGCAACCTCAAGAAGAGCCCCAATATCCAGAAATGCAAAGCTATCAATATGGTTTCACTCCCGGAAGTGGAAGTGGTGGATATGGTTACCACCCAGGATACTAGCTTAATCACAAGCTTGGGGGAGTACTTCTCTCCCTTCCCATTCGTTGTCTTATATCACTTTCATCCTGTTATGTTTTAGTTTCTTGTTGCTAAAATCACAAAAACACAAAAAGATTTTCTTTGTTTCCTTTTGCTTATTTGTTTCTGGTCATTTACCTTATGTATTCGAAATATAAAAAGAACAAAAAAAATATATTCGTTTTCTTGAATCTAATGCAAAAATGGAGGTGCAGGAATTTCTGATTCTGTTCACTGTTTGATTTTTCATATTTTTTCTGTAACTCCGAAAGAGCAAAAATTTTAACCACTGCTGCAACTTTATATGACCTACACACCCGTAAATTATGAAATTATTCTGATGTGTTTAGGTAGGGTAAAAACAGTACTGTATGCAGTAGCATTTTATGGCAGATTTGAGTTTTTACTGCGCAATTCAAGTTGGGAGAGGAGAACAGCAATGATGAGCTGATGTGCATGAAGTGGATGAAAGGTATGACACCTTTGCCGTGCTTATGTGGACTTTTTAATAATAGCAAGTGCGCATGTCATAATTCTCTAACATCTCGGGAAGTGCTAGCAAATGTTTATCTCCTCCGTGGTTTAGTATGTTATATTATGATGCAAGAGAGATATTATTTAGTGTCAACACTTGGATGTGGATTGAGTAACTGTGGTTCTAAACAAAGGTCTACGCATCCCATTGTGCTTGCTAAACTTGCCAACCAAAGTAAAAATCTTTTCAAATGATAAACATGAAGTCATATGCTTGACAATCTTAGGGTTGAGAGTTAGCCCATATGTGCTGACACATGCAAAGCTTTCAACGTGTTCTTAATTATATTTAGTTGATATCATGTACTTTTGTCTATGGATGCCTATCACGGGTGAAATAAATGTGGAAACTTAGTAAGTTTAAGGAGTTTGTATAAATGGCTAGAGAGATGCTTTGGGCCGCCAATCTAAGCCATGCATCATTCATGGTGGAAATTTACAGCATAACCATAATGTTCATTCTATGATGCACCTCATAATAAAAAGCTATACCCAAAGTAAATAAAAGAGTGCTGAGATTGTTCATTGTCTGTTTGTCTTGTTATTTTGACATGGGCTGGCTTCCATGTCATGAGGCAAGAGGTACCCCTGTAGCAACTCTCAATGACGCTATTAAAATACTTACAATGACCTAAAACTTGAATTTACTCTGTGACCCGAGGTGAGTAACACGTGGTGTAGGTACTCGTATTCACGGGGCATGAGGCTTTCAACCTCTAGTTGGTCAAACATATGAGTCATAATAGGGAATGTTAAATGATTTGATAAAATTGAGAGCAAGGATGTAAGCACAATGAGTTCACTAGTCAACAAAGTAAAGAATCAAGAGATCTCAAAAATCTTGACATAATTCAATCAATAGCGATGCAAGAACCTTTGTTTTCTTCTACAGTTGGGCAAACTCATCCAAGTGCTGACACTTCATGTTATTTCCTTTGTAACAAATATAAATGCTTTAACACCGGTTAGATGCATCTTTGCCAGCAGTTTGTTATTTGTTATGGAAATTATGTTTTGAATACTTGTTGGTATTAAACGGTGTTGTATATGCAATGCAAAGTTCTTGTCAAAGTCTTTTCATCGCTTCTGCACTACGTTTGAGTTGTTCGAGGACAAACAACGAGCTAAGCTTGGGGGAGTTGATGCACCTAAAATGCATCTACTTTTCCAAGCACTTTGCTTCATAATTTGCTCCGGAATCTTCCCATATTTGAATAAAACTGCTGAATCTGACGCTGTTTTTAACAAAGTCTCCTTTCTGGTTGTTTTTGCAGGAAATTAAATCGGGGAAAAATACCACGTCATTTTTTATGGAAAAGAAGGACATCGTGCAAAAGACGGACTCGAGGAGGCGCACGAGGCCCAGAAGAGTGGGCCCCACACGGTCAGATTCCTTGACCGCGTGGGCCCACCTATCTGGGGCGTCGGGCACCGCCTCTCCCTCGGTCTTCCACGTACCCCTTCATATAGACGAAAAAATGGACGCCCTAGGGGGAGGAGAGATTTGGCGAAACACACCGCCGCCGCCACCATGATCTTCGATTTCAGAGACAGATTGATCCAGGATTTCTCCCCCGGAGGAGGGATTCGGAGGCCGTCTCCACCGCCATCGTCACCGCCTCTATCTCCATCAACCATGAGCTCCCTCACCATCACCATGTGTGAGTATGTCAGCCCAGTAAGAACAAGGGTGTACTGGGCCAGGCCTCTATAACCCTCAACACTCGGCGGGTGAATCTCGCTAAGGACCAGGTCTGCAAGCCTGGGGAGCCCGCGGGGCAGAATCGCCTCACGGAGGCCTGAGGAGGCAGCTAGGGCCTGTGGAGCCTCTACTCCGCTGCCCCCTCTCCAAGGAAGCTTTCCCTGAAGGGAAGTCAACGCAGAATCCTCCACAGGGCGTTCCCGCCCACGCGAGGGTTCCTTCACTGTAAAGCAAGCTCTGCGGAGCGCACATGGCTTCCGCAGCGGCCGCAGAGTGACCGCGCCTCTGCGCAGGGTGATGACGGAGCTACAGTCCCACTTTGGTGATAAAGGAGTCAACAAAGCAGGGGCAACGGCGCAGACCACCAAGCTTTCCTCTTTGGTGATAAGGGAGCAGGCCGGCGCTACGCGCCAAACGCGACGTCACCGTGGGGACTTCCCCCGCTCCTCTGCGGCAGCAGCTGGCCGTCCTGGATGGATGGTGGCCTCTCTGCTGCGGCCTCAGCTTTTGTGCCCATGGACCGCGCTCATGGACGCCCAAGCAGCGGTGCACCGTGCTCCCGACCGTTGTCGCCATGTGGTAGCCCCTCCGCTGCACAAGGACAGGGAGGAGGCCCGGGGCGCCTATAAAAGGAGCTGGTGCACCACCCTAACGGAGGAGGGCGAAGACATTTTACTCCTAGTCTAGCTACTTGCGGGCAAGGGAGAAGAAGACAGTAGTTTCCCTCCCCTTGCACGCGCCATTGCCATAACTGTGCCCTCGGCAAGCACGCTGTACTGTAACCTCTACAAGCAGCAATACAGACAGGCAGGACGTAGCGGTTTTACCTCCACAAGAGGGCCGTGAACCTGGGTACGCGCCGTGTCTCTCTCTGCCGTGATGTCCCTCCTCAGGCACGACGAGCAGCGTCGCCGCGCTGGATGAGGGTTGATTGACGTCGTGTTCAGCCCCTTACACGAACTCTCTTCGCGAGTGTGACTGCCCCTGTTTCGTGGGAGTCATTCTCCGACAATTGGCGCGCCAGGTAGGGGGCTGAGGCGCGCATTCAACCTCCATCGACCTCTGCGCCATGGCGGACACTCGCGCTGCTCGCGCCAACCGGCGCGCGTCAGGCAGAGCTGAGACCGAGCCCGTCGTCCACACCACCAGGCCACGCGGCCGTCCGCGCACCAACCGCGCTTCGGGGCGCACTACCGCGGAGCCACGCGTGGAGCACCCCGAGGATGAGGACGACCGCTACGACGAAGACGTCGACCACGAGCACAGTGAGGACGCTGAGTCCTCGCGTCCATCTCGGCGCCAAAGCGCGTCCACGCTTGGACGCCCGGCGCCCAGCCCAAACACTGCGCTGCTCATGGCAGCAGAGCTCTTCCGCTACCGCCCCACCGCCGAGGCGCACGACAACTGGCTTGGCCGTCTCCAGCACCTCGTCGACATCGCGGCTGCGCCGCGCGCGGTTCCAGCACCTTCGCGCTCCCTGGTGCACCACAACTCCGGGCGCGCAGGCACCGCCGCGCATGGAGCGCCTCTGCCTCCGCCTCCGCCAGGACCACCTCCGGCTGCGGCAAACAAAGCCGCCTCTCACGCGTCCTCGCCGCATGATTGTCAAATCGTGCAGCGGACGCCGCCAGACGCGCGGGTGGAAATGGAGCGCCAGCGGGACCTCCAGAAGCGCATCGTCGAGGAAATTGGCCAGGCCGGGCGCCAAAACCGCAGAGCTCTCCAGGGCGGCGTGGCCACGTACGCCACAGGCTGCACGGCCTTCACCCGCAACCTGCGCCGCGTCGTCTGGCCGCAGAAGTTCAGGCCAGACCTCCCCAAGGGCTACGATGGCACGAACAACCCCATCGAGTTCCTGCAGCTCTACACCACCTCCATCCAAGCTGCGGGAGGAGACGACAAGGTCATGGCGAACTGGTTCTCGCACGCCCTCAGGGACTCTGCCCTGTCGTGGCTCCTGAACCTCCCTGAGGACTCCATCGACTCCTGGGAGGACCTCTGCAAGCAGTTCGTCGCGAACTTCAAGGGCACGTACGAGCGCGCCCTCACCTACAACGACCTGCGCGCCGTACGCCAGAAGTCTGGCGAGACTCTCCGCAAGTACATCCAGCGCTTCAGCCAAGTCCGCAACAAAATCCCCAACATCCCTGACTCGCACGTCATTGCTGCCTTCAGAGAGGGCGTCACCAACCGCAGGATGCTTGAGAAGCTCGGCATTCACGATACCCTCTCCTCTGTCGTGAAGCTCTTCGACATCGTAGACAAGTGTGCCAAGGCTGAAGAGGGTCTCCTCTTCACCAAGGTGGCCTCTGCAGACGACCCTCCAGAGGGATCCAAGGCCCACAAGAAGCGTGACGAGACCAAGCGCAAGCCTACTGCTGTGCTGGCTGCTGAGCCCGGCGCTAAGCACGCTCGAGAGGACTCTGCAGAGGATGGCGAGAAGAAGATGGACAACCGTCCCTTCTGCATCTACCACAACAGGCGCGGCCACGCGACAGAGAACTGCTACGACCTCAAGCAGCTGAGCAAGAAGCGCGAGCAGGAAGAAGGCAGCGGTGGTCGCGGCAGAGGCCGTAACTACCGCAAGGGCGGACGCAAAGGTGGCTACCAGAAGCCTCAAGGGACACAGGCCAACGCCGCTGAGAAGAACAACAACCTCCCTGACGAGGAGCCTGGGGGCTACCAGGCCCCTAGAGGCGCCATGGCGTGCATCCTCGGCGGGGCTCAGGCGCCCAAGTCCAACAATCAGTTCAAGCAGTTCGCCCGCGAGCTCAACGCAGCGCTGCCTAGGGTGGAGACGTCGCGTCCCCTCAAGTGGTCTCAGTACACCATCGCCTTCGACGCCAAGGACCACCCCAAGTCGACCAAGACTGTAGGCACCCTCCCGCTGGTGTGCACCCCCACCATCAACAATATCGCCGTCGGCAAAACGCTCATTGATGGGGGTGCAGGCCTGAACGTCATCTCTGTCGAGACCTTTGAGACGCTTCAAGTGCCCTACGAGTGGCTTATGCCCTCCAGGCCCTTCACAGGGGTCACCAGCGGCTCAATCTCGCCTCTGGGGCAAGTGAGGCTTGCAGTCACCTTTGGCACGCAGCAAAACTATCGCACCGAGCTCATCGACTTTGACGTCGCGCACATTGGCCTGCCCTACAACGCCATCCTCGGCTACCCCGCCCTCGCGAAGTTCATGGCCGTCACGCACCACGCCTACAACATGGTCAAGATCCCGGGCAGCGGCGGCACCATCACCATCCATGGTCACGTACAGGACGCTACACGCGCTGTCGAGCTCGCCTACAAAGCTGCTGCCATGGCGTTCCCTGCTGACGAAGACCTGGAGCCCCTCGCGAGGCCCAAGAAGAAGAAGCAGCTGTTCTCTCAGGAGCAGGCCGCTACAAAGAAGGTGTCGCTGAGCACCAGCGATTCGGGGGCTGAGGGCTCGGGGGCTAGCGTCACCATAGGCGCTGGCTTACCTCCCAAATAGGAAAGCGCGCTCGTCGCCTTCCTTCGGGCAAATTATGACATGTTCGCATGGACTCCGTCAGAAATGTCCGGCGTACCAAGGGAGGTGATCGAGCACCACTTAGCTGTGTGTCCAAACGCACGCCCCGTCAAGCAGAAGGCACGGAAACAAGCCCCTGAGAAGCAAGCCTTCATCATCAAAGAAGTAGAAAAGCTAAAAGCAGCAGACATTATTCGAGAAGTTGCCCACCCCACCTGGGTCTCTAATGGCGTGGTTGTCCCAAAACCCAATGGGGGAGGCCGGCTCTGCATCGATTACACTGATGTAAATAAAGCCTGCCCCAAGGACCCATACCCCATGCCAAGGATTGATCAGATCGTGGACTCCACAGCCGGCTGTGATCTCCTCTGTTTTCTGGACGCCTTCTCAGGCTACCACCAGATCAAAATGGCTAAACAGGACGAGGAGAAAACAGTGTTCCTCACCCCCTGTGGCGTGTATTGCTACACTTGCATGCCCTTCGGGTTGAAGAACGCCGGCGCCACCTTCCAGAGGCTCATGAGGATCGCCCTGGGGGCTCAGAGCTGCCATTGCCCTCGGTGTCAAGCACCTACTCATCAAAGGCGACTCCCAGCTCCTGGTCAACTTCTCCAACAAGAGCTACACCCCTAAAGACAGCCATATGGCTGCCTACCTTGAAGAGGTCCGCAAGCTCGAGAAGCACTTCAGGGGCATGGAGCTCATGCACATCCCGCGCAAGGAGAACCAGGAAGCAGATGACATCGCCAAGCGCGCATCGCGAAGGGAGGCCCAGCCCGCAGGTGTCTTTGAAGAGAGGCTCTCCAAGGCGTCCATAAAGCAGCCGCTGCAAGCACCAGCTACAAGCACAGACGAAGTACTCCCACCACCTCCCACAGGTGGCGCACCCAACTGTGGCCCATCCTCAGGGGAGCGTCTGATGCTAACCATGGTGCACCAAGAAACAGGCTGGGTTGACGAGCTCAAGGACTACTTGCTAAAAGGAGTCCTTCCCGAGGAAGACGCAGAGGCAGAACGAGTCGCTCGACAAGCGAAATCCTATTACATCCTTGAGGGAGACCTATACCGCAAGCGCCCAAATGGCATTGCCCTCAAGTGTGTGCCTCCTGAGGAAGGACGCATGCTCCTCAGGGACATACACAGTGGAGAGTGCGGCCACCATTCCTGCGCGCGCACCCTCGCTGGCAAGGTCTTCAGGAGCGGTTTCTACTGGCCTCAAGTGCTTCAAGATGCCGTCACCATCGTTCAGTCTTGCGATGCATGCCAGTTCCACGCCAAGCAAGTCCATCAGCCTGCACTGGGACTCCAGACCATCCCGCTCTCCTGGCCGTTCGCGGTCTGGGGGCTGGACATCTTGGGACCCTTCCCGAGATCGCAAGGGGGCTACCGCTTCCTCTTCGTGGCTGTTGACAAGTTCACCAAATGGGCAGAGGTTGAAGCGGTGCGCACCATCCCAGCCAGGGCAGCCGTGAAGTTCATCAGAGGCCTGGTCTGCCGCTTTGGTGTGCCAAACCGCATCATCACCGACAATGGCTCACAGTTCACCAGCGGCATCTTCAGGGCTTACTGCGAGAGCCTCGGCACCAAGCTCTGTTTCGCCTCGGTAGCTCACCCACAGAGCAATGGTCAAGCCGAGCGAGCAAATGCTGAGGTCCTCAAGGGCCTCAAGACGAGAAGTTTCAACCGCCTCAAGGGCTATGGCAAGGGCTGGATCGATGAGCTCCCCTCCGTGCTCTGGTCCATCCGCACGAACCCTACAAAGCCCACTGGTGAGACGCCATTCGCCCTGGTGTATGGAGCCGAAGCAGTCCTCCCCACAGAGATCAAGCACGGGTCCGCAAGGGTCCTTGCCTTCAATGAGGACAATCAAGAAGACCTCCACAACGACGACCTGCTGTTCCTCGACGGGTTGCGCCGCCGAGCCGCCCTCAGAGCGGCAAAGTACCAGCAAGACCTGCGACGCTACCACAGCCGCCACATACGTCCGCGCACTCTCGAGACAGGCGACCTTGTCCTCAGGAGGATCCTCTCCAGGGAAGGTCTCCACAAGCTCTCGCCCATGTGGGAAGGCCCCTACAGGGTCGCGCATGTCGCCAGACCTGGTGCGGTGCGCCTCGAGACGGAGGACGGCATCCCGGTCAAGAACCCTTGGAACATCGCGCATCTACGCAAGTTCTACCCGTGATCTCTATCACACCAGGCATTTTTTGTCTCTAGAGGAAAGCGCACAGCTTCACCTCCAAGCTTCACAAAAGCTTCTCTCTCTGAGGGCCAGTCCCTCTGAGCTCTTCCTGTAACGTGCCGCCGCAGGCCGTGAAGAGTCTCAGCCACTGAATGTGGTCCCCATGCCTCGACATGGAAACTTTATCTTGGCAAGCCCAAGTGTAACGAACCAATTCGTTTCCTAGTGAAACATTGCGCTGCGGCGCCGCTATGTAATATTTTGGGGGTGAGTTTTAGTTCTCATTACTCTGTGTTTTCATTCGCGCTCATATCTTTCCCCTTGCGCACCTCGCGAGCGGGGGCTGAGTACGGTGACTGTGCCTCGGGAGCATCCCAGCAGCACCGCAAAATCCAAAAGGATCCGAGCTCTAACACGTGAGCACGCTCTCACGCCTGTTACCTCACCAAAGAGCTCTGGCCCAGGGGCTTGCTCCCAAACCTGCCACCTCACCTAAGGACCTTTGGTACTTACTCTCCTCGCGAGGCACCCATGAGGAAACCTATAAGCGCGCATGAGTTTCTCTACCATGTTTTGCTTTGGTTCCGCCTCTAACCTACACAGGGAACAAGAGTCCCCCCAAGGCTCGTGGAGTCACGCTCCAGACCCAAAGAGGGAAGCACACCTTCAGGGAAATCAACGCCCTCCACGAGGCCAGAACCTCGCTAAGCTAAGTCCTGCGCTTACACCTCAGGCGTTGTGTTTTTCCTCTCACGAGCAACTTCCGTCCCTCGGGCGGGTATTTTCTCCTTCGCATTTCATGGACTGCTTGAGCGTCAAAGGGGAGCCCTCGAGCATCGCGACTCGAGAGCTCTTACCTCTCTAAGCCTTAAACACCCCCCGGCCTTGCTGAGTCATTGCTCTGGCATACCGTAGTGGCGGAGTCATAGCGCTAAGAGACGGGTCCTGACGACGTAAAGCGAAAAAGGCATGGAATAGGGATAAAATGCCCGTCGAGGGGCACACACACATTGCAGCACAATAAAGTGTTTTACAGACCATCACAAATGAAACAAAGTCTTTAAACAAAGATAACTTGCGCCTCAGGCGCGACTTGTGGCAGGAGCAGCTTAAGCAGAAGTCTTGGCGGCCTCATCCTCCTCAGCGTCACCTTCCTCCGCGCCTTCCTCCTCGACGTCTTCCTCCTCGCCAGAGGCCGGCTCTTCAGCGACCCTCTTGAAGCGGTTGACATAGTCGTTGATCTCCTCCCGCAGCGAGTTGAAGAGGCGCGTCTCGGTCTGAGCATCCCCATGGGCTCGGTCACGGACTCGAAGTCGAAGCATGGATATAGGCGCTTGAGGTTGACGAAGACGCGCTCGACCGCCACCAGCAGGAGCTTGCGGCACTCCTCGTCGACAACATCGTCGAGTTCCGCCACAGGGCCCTCAAGGACGGAGAAGAGCTGGTCGAAGTAGGTCAGATACGTGGCGACGTCGGCGTTCCCGTGGACGGGGACGGCAGGAGCATCCACCCCCAGCTTCGCAGCAAGAGCGTTCCCGCGCGTCACCAAAGATCGGAACATACGCTCCCGCTGCTGCGTCAAGACCCGTGCCGCCACCGCGCTCTGCTCAGCCTCCTCGACCCTCTCCACAACAGGGGCCACCTGCGCATTCAGCTCCTGCATGTCTGCCATCAGGGCTGTGAGGTCCTGCTCCGAGCGCTCGAGGGCCTGTTCCGTGCGGAGATTAGCGTCCTTGGCGCGCTTCAGCGAGGATTTCAAGTTGGCGTTCCACTCCTCCAGCTGGCGAATGCGCTTGCCGAGCTCTCTGCGCTTTTTCTGGAAGCCGTCCTCCTGCTTCTTGAACTTCCCAGCATACTCCCGGGAGACGGCCTGTGTGACAGCAGTGCGGTACTCTTTTTGCTTGGTGAGGGCCTCCGCCTCCGCCTCCTTTTTCTTCTCGGCAAGCTTTTGGTTGGCCTTCTCCACAAGCTCCCGGTGCCGCTCCACCTCCTTGTCGTGCTTGCCCATGGCCTCAGCCAAGCTGCTCTCGCGGGACTCCAAGGCCTCACGCTCTCTGTTCATGTCTGTTTCCGCCTGCTCCAGTTTCTCCTCACGCTTGAGCACCTCAGCTTCGCGTGTCGTCATGGCCTGCTCGCGAGCCTCCAGCGACAGACGATGCTGCTCCAGAGACTTCCTCACCACCTCAGCTTCAGAAATTATCTTCTCCTCGCGGCTGGCCAGCTCCTTGCGCTGGTCGGCGAGGGAGGTCTCGATAGCCGCTCGGTCGGAGGCTGCAGCCTGGCGCTCCGCCACAGCCGCCTCCCGATCCTCTGCAGCCGCCTTGCGTTCCGCCTGGACCGGCGCCAAGGCCTCTTGCGCCTCGCGCTCCGCGTTCTCGCGGATCTCCTGGGCCTGCCGCGTCGCCTCGTCGCGCTGCGCCTGAAGAGCTTGGTCGTCAGGGCCACTCCGCCGCCTGACTTCGAAGAAGCGGGCCCAGTCAGCAGCAAGGGCGTCGTACCTCCTGCCAAGCTCCGCCTCCTCAAGGGCAAGTTGGGTTCTAGCCCGTCTAGGGTGCCCCTCACCAAACGGAGGGCAGCTTGGCGGCACGCGCTGCTCCGGCTCCGGTCGCTCAAGACCAAGGCCCAAGAGCCCTCACGTGGCGCAGCGTCCTCCGCCCCAGCGCCAGCCTCTGGTGCTGAAAGCACAGTGCTTGGACCAGGGTCAACACGGGGCCACGGAGCGGGCCCCCACCGTCTTGTGCGTCGTTGTTCTCCACGACGACCTCCTCGTGGGCCTCGGGGGCTGGCGAGGGAGGCCTAGCCACCAGTGGCTCAACCGCAGCCTCGCCTGCTGCGGCCTCAGAAGAAGTGGCCTCCCCCTCAGGCTCGGAATTTGGAGGGGGCGGCGGAGGAGTTCCCTCCTCCATCTCGACGTCGGCGCCTCCCGGCGCCTGTGTGCTGGTCCCCGCCGTCTCCACGGCGGGTGTCTCTGGGGGCTCCAGTGGAGCATCAGGGCGCGGCGGCGACGGAGCCTTCACCGCCTCCTCAATCTGACTCTCGGCAGGAGGTGGCGAGGCAGTTGCTTCTTCAAGGGGCGTCTCCCCCACAGGCCTCATGGCCTCGTCAACAGCCGGGCCCGTGGTGACTGTCACCACGGGCTCCTCAGTCTCTTCTCCAAGGGGCGCTGTAGGCCCCTCAACAACGGCGTAGCGTCGCGCCGCACGTCCGCAGCCTTGCGGAGTCGGCGGCGCTTCGCATGAACCAGACCCCTGATAATCAAGACAGTGAGATCCTCGAGAAAGGCAAGAACTCTCGATAAGCAAGAACAGTCAAGAAGAAACAGTACTCACCCAGATGACTTGGCGCGGGTGTCCACCCACACCTTGTTGGCAGAGCGCCACAGGCCTGATGAGGCTCCAGCGCTGGGCTCCTCAGGGGCCGCCTCAGCTTTCCTCTTAAGAGGAGTGCTCTCCAGGCTTCTGGCGGCCCGTCGTGGATGGCCTTGGTGCGGGGCTCGCACCGCTTTGCCGCGGCCTCCGGGCCGCTATCGTCTCCGTCTTCGTCTTCTTCTTCTGTGGCCCGTCGTGACGGGGCCACCACAAAATCCTCGTCCACATCGGACGATATCTCCAGGATCTCCTCCTCAGGGGCCGCCTGCTTTGAAGAGCTCGCCTCCCCTGACGAGGGGTTGACTCCTCCGGCGGCGGCGTCAGCTTCGGCGTCTGAAGCAGCAGAGGACTCGCCAAACAAGTCTTCCTCCACCACAGGCGCCGCAGCCCCCTTCGCCTCTTCTCCCTCCAAGCCCTCTGGCGTGAACGTCGGCATCATCTCCAGAACTGCGAGGCGCTTCTTTGGAGTGAGCTGGTGGAGGGGCCTCAGGTGCTCAGTGCCCGGAACAGGGATCTCCGGGGCGATGAAGAGCGTGCCTAAGATGGAGGCGACGTCGTCTGGCGCGTGGGCGCTGAGGTGCAAGCGCATTGGATCTGCCGGGCCGGAGTACATCCACACCGGCTTCGTGTGCGCCTGGAGGGGAGCGATGCGCCGCCTCACGAAGTCCTCAGCGACCATCTGCCCCGTGAGGCCAGCCTCGCGGACGAGCTTCATGCGCGAGACCAAGTGGGCAATCTTCTGGTGCTGGAACTTCTCGCTGGACCAATTTGAGTTCTTCAGCGGCGGCGCCTCAGGCTCATCGAAGAAGGCATTCCGCTCCTTGGCGTCGACGAGGACCCACTTCTGGCGGAAGTCCTCCACCTTCTTCGTCACCCTCGTAACGGCCTTGTCGCCATCCCACGACATGGGGATGTAGACGGCGCCCATCCCGTCTGCGATGCGGAAAGACACGCACCCAGACCGCTCGCCGGGCGCCGTGTTGCGGAGCGCGTAGAAGCTCCGGAAGAAGGCCACGGAAGGCATCACTCCCAGATACGCCTCGCAGAGATAGGCGAAGATGGCGAGAATCAGGATGGAGTTCGGGTGGAGGTGCAGGAGCTGGATCTGATAGAAAGCCAGCACCTCCGCAAGGAAGGGAGAGAACGGCGGCACCAAGCCGGCGAACAGCGTGTGGACGAAAATGGGGTACCACCCCGCCGCCAGCTTGCCGAAGCGCGCCGCCTTGACGCCGCTGGCGCCATGCTCATTATTCCTCCCGGCGACGAGGACCTTCAGCCTATCCAGCGCCTCCGCTGTGGAGACGCGAGTGCCGATGAGAGCCGGCGCAAGCTCCTCCTCCCGCTGCGCTTCAGCGGAGGCCTCCACCATCGCCGCCTTGCCTTCTTGGGGCCCATGGCTCGCGAAGGAAGGGCGGCGGAAAAGCTCGGAGAAGAACGGAAATCGCCGGAGTAGTGGAGCACCGGAGGTGTATGCAAGAAGGAAAGGGCGTAAATGCGGCGGAACTGCTGCCGGCACAGCCGCGGCAGCCTTTATATCACCTCAGGCGGTTTCCGAGGCGTCGTGGGTCCCGCCACGACGCCCACCTCCTCCGGAGAAGCCGAGACGCACCAACCGCTCGCCACGTGTCTCGGGCCGGCCGGACACTTTGGGCCCATGACGCTTCGCCTGCGCCCCCTGGACCGCGTCGTGCCCGTCATGGGCCCGGGGGCTACTGTCAGCCCAGTAAGAACCAGGGTGTACTGGGCCAGGCCTCTATAACCCTCAACACTCGGCGAGTGAATCTCGCTAAGGACCAGGTCTGCAAGCCTGGGGAGCCCGCGGGGCAGAATCGCCTCGCGGAGGCCTGAGGAGGCAGCTAGGGCCTGTGGAGCCTCTACTCCGCTGCCCCTCTCCAAGGAAGCTTTCCCTGAAGGGAAGTCAACGCAGAATCCTCCACAGGGCGTTCCCGCCCACGCGAGGGTTCCTTCACTGTAAAGCAAGCTCTGCGGAGCGCACATGGCTTCCGCAGCGGCCGCAGAGTGACCGCGCCTCTGCGCAGGGTGACGACGGAGCTACAGTCCCACTTTGGTGATAAAGGAGTCAACAAAGCAGGGGCAACGGCGCAGACCACCAAGCTTTCCTCTTTGGTGATAAGGGAGCAGGCCGGCGCTACGCGCCAAACGCGACGTCACCGTGGGGACTCCCCCGCTCCTCTGCGGCAGCAGCTGGCCGTCCTGGATGGACGGCGGCCTCTCTGCTGCGGCCTCAGCTTTTGTGCCCATGGACCGCGCTCATGGACGCCCAAGCAGCGGTGCACCGTGCTCCCGACCGTTGTCGCCATGTGGTAGCCCCTCCGCTGCACAAGGACAGGGAGGAGGCCCGGGGCGCCTATAAAAGGAGCTGGTGCACCACCCTAAGAGGGGCGAAACATTTTACTCCTAGTCTAGCTACTTGCGCGCAAGGGAGAAGAAGACAGTAGTTTCCCTCCCCTTGTACGCGCCATTGCCATAACTGTGCCCTCGGCAAGCACGCTGTACTGTAACCTCTACAAGCAGCAATACAGACAGGCAGGACGTAGCGGTTTTACCTCCACAAGAGGGCCGTGAACCTGGGTACGCGCCGTGTCTCTCTCTGCCGTGATGTCCCTCCTCAGGCACGACGAGCAGCGTCGCCGCGCCGGATGAGGGTTGATTGACGTCGTGTTCAGCCCCTTACACGAACTCTCTTCGCGAGTGTGACTGCCCCTGTTTCGTGGGAGTCATTCTCCGACAGAGTAGTCCCCTGTAGGCACATGAGGTGGATGGGGATTGGATGAGATTGATCATGTAATGGTACCCGTTGTTCTAGATCCTAGGGGTTTATCTTGAAGATACTTTTGTATTGTGTTGATGCACTTATGCTATGTTTAATGCTTGCTACTAGGGCCCGAGTGGCATGATTTCAGTACTGAACTGATTTTGCCCCATCATATATTTGAGTTTGGTATCTATCTCCAAAGTGTATTACCTGCTATTATGTTGAACCTGCGAACCCCAAAAGTGACAGGTAGGGAAAACAAGGGGGAGATGTATTAGTTTGAGGATTCTATGTGTTCATGAAGTGTTAATGCGTTGTTCCGGGCTATTCGAAAGGGTAGACCTTAATTACCTGTAGTTCCAATTTGGCCCCGGTGAAATGGGCAGGTAGGACAATAGATGTGCAAATTCTCTTGGTTAGTACGCACAACTATTTATGAACACATACCTACATATATCGGAGTTAGAGATAAGTCCCATTGCTGTTCGTATCTTATTATATGATCAATCTTATTCATGCAACGTCCCGCTGTCACCTCGTGCCTACGTTTTAAATCCCTGAGTTACACTTTCACTTTCCGGTGAAAACTGGGAAACCCTTGTTACTACTACTGTTTTATTTTGCTTGCTTGAATCACCTTACTGCCATCACTATTACTGCTGCAAGTTTATTGATATACAGGTGTGGTTGAGGGTGACGCCTCAATTGCCAAAGTCTTATTGGTATTCTTGTGTTCCCATAGAGTCGAACTATAAATTTGGGTAATACTTCCCAACGAAGATTTCAGCGATCCCTATACTTGTGGGTATCACATAATTTCAGCAATTATGATCAATGGTATGAAAATACTAATTGATGCTCGCACTTGCACCAGTGGCAGGTACTTTTGAAGGAGCTAATGCTGGGAGGAAGAGGAAATTCTGGGAGGACGTTGAGGCTGCGCTTGGAGTGTAGCTGATCATCCTAGAAGTGGAACAGTGGAAGATCGTATTTTATGCAAAAGTGACCAGTTTGTCTACATCCCAAGTCAATGAAGGATATTTACACTAGGACATTAAATAAGAGTTATTTTCAGTTCGATCATTTTGTAATGAATATTTTATATTTCTAGAACAAGGCTTTGTTTGAATTATAATGTATGTGAAGGAGTTTACAATTTTGTGAATTCGGTTTATGATCTTCTTTATTGTATATGTCATTTAGTTTTGTTTGTTAAGTCTTTATTGTTTTGATTCAACATATTACTTAAAGTTTTTTGAGTAATAATTAAAGTTAGTTTAATCTTTAATTTTGGAGTTAAACTTGTTGTCGGTTCTCTTTGAGACTCTTAAAGTTATCTCTAAAATTAAATGGATAAAACTAAGATCACAAAGTGCTAGTCACTTGGAGAAATTCGAAATTCGTAAAGTGCTAGGCATTTATTGAAAATCTAAATCCACAAAATGCTGGCATTTGGTAAAATTCGAAATTGGCAAAGTGCTAGGCACTAGTAGATTTCGAAATTTACATAAAGGAGTGGAATCTACCCATTAATTCAATTCTATTGAAGATTTAATATGAAGTTGCATATTAATGAAATAGAGTTAATGAAATTATTGAAGTTTCAATATTTCATATAATTCAGTGGAGAGTGTGAGAATCAAATAAAGGAATCAAAGTATTTGATAAAGTTAAAAGACTTAATAAATTATTGTAACATTGTTGACGAAAGAAAGTTTTCTTAGTCAGAATTACTCATGATGAATTTTGGTAACTCGAAATTATCATGGTAATAAAATCTTTTGCAAGATAAAGATTAAAAGGAAAGGTATAATGATTAAAACAAAAGGTCTTGTTCTGATGTGATGTGAAATAGAATTCCAAATTATCCACTAAAATAAATAGATTATTTGTTTGTATCAGGGGACCTATATCAATTTTAACTTAGAGTTATTTTGATAAAAGTTCCAAGTTTTTAAATTGTGAACCCAAGTATGGATTCGAATTGAAATAAATGTTTTGCATAAAGGTAAAGACCAAAGTATTATATTGGCGGTTGTTTTCCACACATAATTCTAAAAGCTTGTTGACTTTAGAATTGGAGAAAAGTGTCTTCTCATGAAGAGAGAGAGTGAAAATCGTAATACTAAATTAAGACTGGGAGTCTTTGGACAAGTGTTAGAATGAGAGGGCAACATGCAAATGTTTCCATATCATTACTTTGTCCATGAATACATGTAGGTTATACATGATTCGAATTAAGTGTTAAAAAGGAAAGTCATGTGAGGAATTTGATGATTAAATCACCTAGTGATTAAATTATTAAAATGTCCAGGAACATGATTTAAAGCAAAGCAGAATAATGAATACTCATAAATGACGGTATATGTCATAAAAGGAGTTCAAAGAAAATTCATGGAGCTCCAAGATTTAATCTTGAAGTAGTTTGGACGTGATGTGAAATCACGGGACATGAATATTTCATAAAGAAAGGACAGATGTGAATATCTAATATTCAGAGAGCTAGTCTTGATTAAAATTGTTTTATCAAGGACGAATAAATGATAGTGAGAAGTTGCAAAACTTATCATATCAATTGCTCGATGCTGTTGTTGGACTAAATAGCAAAAGTGATTGCTGGGAATAATTCGTTTGGATTATGAAAATAATCTAAATAAATTATAATGAGTATTTGAAGTCAATCGTATTAATGAATCAAGAATTTTATTCTTTCATTATATAAACCGAAGGGACTTAAAAGACAGTGAGAGCTAATATTATATTTGTTGAATAAGGCTAGGCCAAATTCAAAAATGTATGTCTTGTGTAGATTTAAAAGAGTTTTAAATAAAGGTCGGAAAGTGTCTTATTAAAGTTTTGTCTATATGATAGAATTTAATAAACCTGAGTATGAATGTGCTAAGTACAATTCTGAAAGGTAATTCGAATTGTGTCTTGAGTCAAAGAAATTTGATCAAGAATTCATGGCGTGATATTTGCAAGACACATTGACCTTCATAAGTCAATGATGAGCGAATAGAGAGGAGTAAGATCAAATCATATTTAATGTGATTTTGCTTATCTCATTGCTATATATAGTACATTAAGCCGGAATGTTTCCAAGTGCTAAATTTTATTTAGTCACCGGCGGTAAAGAGAAAAACTTGATGAAAGTTTTCTCATAAAGGCAGTCAATTAAAAGTGTAATGGATCCTGAAGGTTTGGTAAAAGAACCCGATAGTGATGTTACAAAAGTATGACGACTTAGTTGATTTTGTAAAGCTTCAAATAGTGTATATAGAGAAGTTTCTCATATACGTATTTGTAGTGGAATTATGAAATCAGATCTTAATTGATTTAATCTAATAAATGCAATTTTCAATTGATAACTGCTTGGTGTTTTGATTTTATCAAATCACTTGTATATTATGTGTGGATTCTACGACATAAATAGATCTTCTATTAAGGATAGTTGCATCATTGATGTGAGACGTCATGATAAGCAAGTTATTGGATAAGTCATTGACTTGGTGAAGTTTCAATAGACGGTATGATGGTATCATTCGGAGACGCTTGATATTGTTAATACTACTACAGAACCGGATAGGCCGATATCCAATTCCTAATACATCCGACTTACATTGTCAAGTTTGGCATGTGAGGAGTTAAACAAGTTTATGTACTTTGTTGGATCAAAGTTTTGGACACAGTCTCAGAGCGCATGCAAAAGCGTGAGTGGCACCTTAGTTCCATTTGGTGTCATGTCATCATGCTAACTAGAATCATTATTGTTTCTAGTGCAAGTGGGAGACTGTTGGAGATATTCCCTAGAGACAATAATAATTTAGTTATTATTTATCTCCAAGTTTATTATTAATGTTTATATCTTTATGCTATAACTGTGTTGGGTACGAACAAGTAAAAGTGTTCATGGTCTTGTCTCTAAGACTAGCCTATCTTGTTGTTTGATGATCATGTTTTCCTGATCATGGACTTTGTATAAGTCGCACAACTATAGGAGTTTATTATCGGAATGATAATAGTACTGAACCGACCTATGTAAAATGCATACATGAACTTTGCATTATTTTACTTCTATTCCAATCATATTTGCATCATATAAGGGTTATATCAATGTTTTATAATGATTTTGGGAATATTTCATAGTTTTCCCATTTATTTGGAATTAACCCTGTTTTCCAGAAAACGTCTTTTTTAGTGTTTCAGACTTTTCGGGAGCTTCGGGACTCCAAAAAGGGTAAGGCCAAAGAGCACGGTTCATAATTTTCGAGACGAACGCAATGGGCTCAAATTGAAGACCAGAAGCCCAACAGGCTGGAAGATAGAGGGTCCCACGTGGCCTCGTGTACCTGGCCACGTGGGCCCACCTCTTTTCCCCCTCGGAGCTCCGTGGCCGTCGATCTTTGCTCCACCGACGTAGTCTTGACCTAAAAACGCCTATAAAAATAGCCCCCCGACGTTCTCTGGAAGCAGCGCCGCCGAAACACAGAAAACACGAAACAGAGACCTGGAGCTGCAGATTGGAGGGGGAAAACTCCGGCGGGGCGCTGCCGGCGTGGTCTCCATCTTCTCCAACGACTTCTCCACCGTCTCCATGATGAAGAGGGAGTAGTCCACCCCCTGGACTTGGGTTTGTGGTGGTAACTTATGTATCTCTCCTCTCTTTGAGCTTCACTAATTAGTACCGTATGAGCTGCTGAACATGATTACGGTCATCTATGTAATTCCTATGGTGGATATTGTGGTACGAGATGATTTGTTATGCATTTACTGTTGTGTTGGAACTTTTATGATTTGTCATACTTTGGAGATATTCTATGATGCATGTGATGGTTTGATTTATGCATAATGCCTTGTTTATCCTTATCATGAGGTGATTTAAACCACCGAGTGTGGATAGATGAGAGAGTTGTGGTCATGCACACGAATTATGAATCATTTCACAAGTGTTTAGAATATTGTCAATTATGAAGTATGATGTATGTAGGTACGGGATGGCCGATGTGGCACGGCATATGTATTGAGTGACATGCGAAATACAGCCCAACATCCTTTATCTGGGGGTAAAAAGGAAGAGTATGATGTGGGAGTGAGAGCAACCACGCTAGCCTTACGAGGGTGACCTAGCAACACAAATGAGTACTTCTTTCAACTATGTGTTTTAGGACATATAGCCGTCATAAAAGCTACCATTAAAACATGACAATTGTGTGTACTTTATCTATAACATGATAATCACCGTAGATGAGAGAGAGAGGATTAAGTGAACCCATGAACCCATGTCCATTGTTCCTATAAGAGAAAACCTTTGTCTTGTCCTCTTGCATTGAAGAGGATTGGGACACTTTTACATTCTTGTTTTGTTACATTAAGCTTCCATCAATTAAATCAACCACCTTGTTCTTTAAACTTGTTTAGTGCATAATCAACTAAAACTTGTGACACTTTAGTTGTAGGGAATAGATAACTTTTCCTTCTTGCTCCTGCGGATCGATACCTTATTTCCACATTGAGAGGTGCTACAGTGATCCCCTGCTCTTGGGGGTTATCAAGTACTTTTCTGGCGCCGTTGCCGGGAGCGTAGCGCTTAAGTTTCTATTCTTGTGTGCACTAGACTTTAGATTTATTTTTGTTTTATATCTTGCAATCATCTAAGCTTGGGGAGGTTCCTTTAAACTTGTTTGGTTGTGAGTTTCTCATTAGTTTTACTTTCAGTTTTATATATCAAAAACCCAAAAAAATGAAAAAAATGGAGAAACTTTCTGGAATGTCTATGGGTAATGATTATTTTAAAAGGTATGACGCCTACTCTGAATATCAATCAACCAAAGAGGGAAATAGATGGGTAAATTGCTTAAAGCTCTTCACAAAATAGCTAATCAGTTTTGTGAGTTACATGGTATAACTTGTTGCAATAGAAGAGTTGTTAAACATTCCCACTATCAATGCAAGTATAATAGTGATCCTATAATAGCTTGTTATCGTGAAGATAAAGTATTATGCCCTGATATAGAACAAGTTGAGAAATATATTGCTTATGTTGGAGCCCATGAGATAGACTCTCTTCTTGATAAATTTCTTGCAACTAGTCATGTAGCTCGTGAAATGAAAGGGCAAGTTTCTATTATTCTCCAAATTTGCAAAAAATAATTTAGTGATAATGTTTATGTTAAAGAAAGAATTCTTGCTGCCACAGAAAGCACTAACATTTTGCAGGAAGAGGAGGATAAGAACCTAAGCTTGGGGATGCCCGTGCAACCCCAAGAGGATGATGAAAACATAAGCTTGGAAGAGGAAGAATGTGAAGAGGAGATTGAAAAGGATATATTCCAACCTAAGCTTGGGGAAGAATTGGATCTCCCAACTTCACCATCAACATTTGATAGTAGCACTCAAACTCAAAAGTCTTTTGTTATTTATGAGAATCCATGTTATGATGAGTGTGAAACTGAAAATGCTATGGTCCTATATGATAACCCATGCTATTATGATGAAATTAAAAATGCTCCTTTACTCTCTATTAATGCAACTAGTGAACTTATTGATGATAATGAGGAGTATTGCTTAAATATGCTATATGATAATGCTTTAGATGATGGTCCTATGCTTATTGATAAACATCCATGTTTAGTTGTTGCTAAATTATGTGAGGATAAAAATGATATACTTGCTGTTTGTGATGGTACTCTTACTCATGAGAGTCCTACTTTGTTCTTGAACTCTCCTACTTACACCATAGAGGTGAAATTTGCTTATGTTGAGAAATACTTATGTGGTTTGCAATTACCTTTAGTTCCAAATCTTTGTTGCAACCATGATATTAAACTTGATATTGATCTTAATAACTATTTTGAAAGAGGGAAGCATGCTAATGAATTCCAAAATAAATTTAATGATCCTCTTTATGTGCCTAAATTATCTAAGTTGAATGATTCTTGTGGTTATATGGTTGAATTTATTTCTACTACTTGCAACTATTATGAAAGAGGAGGTGATAAGAACCCTCTTTATGTTACTAATAATTATATGCTGCAAGTAAATATTGTTAATATGCATTGGAAACTTCTATTTATGGTTATTCATTCATATACAAAATGCCAATGCATAGAAAGAAAGTTAGACTTCGTTGTTATTACTTTTGTGTTTTCTTTTTCTCTCAACTAGGGTTCAACTTGACTATTATTTTGATTGGTTTGAGAACACCATGGGACCCTGGTATTATGCATGAACACTTCCTAGGAAGAGGGACACGCCAAAGTTCAAGCTCCCTCATGAGCTTCGTCCACAATAAACATCAAGTAAGAAGCCTAGCTATATGGCTATAAAGAAAACGCTTTACGGGAGGCAACCCGGTTATTTTTATTTGTGATTTTATTTGTATCCTCTTGCTGTAACAAGAGACTTAGTGTTTAGTTTAGATTCTGGAATTTTTAATAAAGTGCCAAGTTTTACTCATTTTGGTATGAAAAGTTGCTTATAGCGTTCGGAGATTTTATTCCTGCACAAATCTGTGCACGGTATGATTTTTAATTCTTATTATGTAACTCCGAATGAGCTCATATTTAAAATGTAGTAGCAACTTTTCATCCTCTGTATGCATGATTTTTTTAGGAATTTTCCGACAAAGTTAAGTAGGGTAGAAAAATACGTTTAGCTGCTGCTGTTTTTCTGGACAGATTCTGTCCCATTTTGTTTGATGCATGCTTAGAACCTTTAACTTGAATCTCTTTGATCTAATTGAGTTTATGAGTGAGCATACAACATTATACATGTTCTGGACATCCATATGAATTTTTGTCTAAGGATTATATGCAGCAAGAAATCTATTTGTTTATCACTACTAATGTGCCCCACAGAAAAAGAAATGGGAGAAACGGTGTTTTGAAGTTTTTTCACAGGAATTAGAGGAGATGCACCAAGAGCTATCCAAGGATGGTGAAGACCATAAGCTTGGGGATGTGAAGACAACCCCACTGGACCTACACACTCTCGGTTTGCACACGTCTAACTTCTGTTTTTCGATCGAAACACTTTATCGCATAAACTTGGAGCGTCTTTTTGTTTGTTTAGGTTAGATTTTTATTTTGTGAGACCACCACATATCATTTATATATGAGAGAGCTACTGGAAATTTGGGTTGAAATATGTTGGATGCTATTATAAGATTGGGAAAAGGGATGTTGGAGTTAATTTTAAAAGATACATATAATTGCATGATTCATGAGCTTGTTAATGAGTAATGCAAGTATTTTATCAAGAGCTATCTCTTATTCATGTTTTGATGCTAAATGTTATTCTACCTTGTTCTAACATGGATTAGTTAGTTCTGTGGACACTCATGCATGCATTTAGATGGTCAACTTTCTCCCTCTTGCTAGCCCAAAAATTCCAACAAGCAAAAACTTGTTTCCAACACCTTCAACCAAAGTTTTTCCAGTGAGTCCACCATATCTACCTATTAGCTTTATGCTATTCCGAGTATGTTTATCATGATATTTGAGTTATCTATACCTCTGAATGAAAATGCTTATGTTGTTAATTGTTGTGGGAAAAGTTGGTTATATAGCTCTCGCGAACTTGATGCACACTTTACTTTCATTGCATAAATAAATATGACCCATTGTGATTAAAATTATGAAGTTGTGGACTTGACAAATGTCTTTGGTTGAGAGTTAGCCCATATGTGCTGTCACATGGCAAGCTTTCAACATTGCACATCATCTAATTTAGTTGATATCATGTACTTTTGTTTATGGATGCTTACCATGGGTGAAATAAATGGGGAAATGAAGTGAGTTTAAATGAGTTTGTATAAATGGTTAGAGAGATGTCTGGGCCGCTAATCTAAGCCATGCATCATTAATGGTGGAAATTTACTTACATGCTATGGTGAACCTTCTGTGATACACCTTACAATAAAAAGCTATCAGATGGTAAATAAAAAGGGTGTTGAGATTGTTCATTATGCTTGTTTGTCTTGTCATTTTGATATGGGCTTGTTCATATCTTGGGACAAGAGGTACCCCAGTTGACGCTCTTAATGATACTGTTATTACTTACAATGATATTTAACTTGAACTTGCTTTGTTTTCTAAAGTTGAGTAACACATGGAGTAGGTACTTGTATTCAAGGGGCATGAGACTTTCAACCTGTACTTTGTCAAGCACACTACTCTTATTGCTTTCACTTTAAACTTAATCATTCAAGATGCTATGATAGGGGAATGAGAGCTTGACACCAAGGATTACCATATTACAATCATTGACTTAAGTAGAGAAGTTCAGAAGATAGATGAAATTTATTCATGCTTTACCTCTACTCATATATATATCTTTCCAAAGTGTCCACCTTTTATATTCAGATTTTCACCAATACTCTATGACCATTGTAGCATGTTCTTACTTATTATTATGCATACATGTGGTCCATAGTACTTTTTCTCTCATGTTACACTTTGTGAATTATCATTGAACATCCTTGCATTGAATACTTGATATCACTTCATAAACTATCTTGCATATTGCACTCCTTTTAAGAATGAATCATTTACTCTATGTAGCAATAGTAATCATCTTTGATATCCATTGATAGTATTAAAATTGCAAAGTCCATGTTAGTTTTATCACCTTCATACTCGAGGACGAGTATAGGTTAAGCTTGGGATGTTGATGCATGTAAAATGCATACATGAACTTTGCATTATTTTACTTCTATTCCAATCATATTTGCATCATATAAGGGTTATATCAATGTTTTATAATGATTTTGGGAATATTTCATAGTTTTCCCATTTATTTGGAATTAACCCTGTTTTCCAGAAAACATCTTTTTTAGTATTTCAGACTTTCCGGGAGCTTCGGGACTCCAAAAAGGGCAAGGCCAAAGAGCACGGTTCAGAATTTTCGAGACGAACGCAATGGGCTCAAATTGTAGACCAGAAGCCCAACAGGCTGGAAGACATAGGGTCCCATGCGGCCTCCTGTACCTGGCCGCGTGGGCCCACCTCTTTTCCCCCTCGGAGCTCCATGGCCGTCGATCTTTGCTCCACCGACGTAGTCTTGACCTAAAAACGCCTATAAAAATAGCCCCCCCGATGTTCTCTGGAAGCAGCGCCGCCGAAACACAGAAACCACGAAACAGAGACCTGGAGCTGCAGATTGGAGGGGGAAAACTCCGGCGGGGCGCTGCCGGCGTGGTCTCCATCTTCTCCAACGACTTCTCCACCGTCTCGATGATGAAGGGGGAGTAGTCCACCCCCTGGACTTGGGTTTGTGGTGGTAACTTATGTATCTCTCCTCTCTTTGAGCTTCACTAATTAGTACCGTATGAGCTGCTGAACATGATTACGGTCATCTATGTAATTCCTATGGTGGATATTGTGGTATGAGATGATTTGTTATGCATTTACTGTTGTGTTGGAACTTTTATGATTTGTCATACTTTGGAGATATTCTATGATGCATGTGATGGTTTGATTTATGCATAATGTCTTGTTTATCCTTGTCATGAGGTGATTGACACCACCGAGTGTGGATAGATGAGAGAGTGTGGTCATGCACACGAATTATGAATCATTGCACAAGTGTTTAGAATATTGTCCATTATGAAGTATGATGTATGTAGGTACGGGATGACCGATGTGGCACGGCACATGTATTGAGTGACATGCGAAATACAGCCCAACATCCTTTATCTGGGGGTAAAAAGGAAGAGTATGATGTGGGAGTGAGAGCAACCACGCTAGCCTTACGAGGGTGACCTAGCAACACAAATGAGTACTTCTTTCAACTATGTGTTTTAGGACATATAGCCGTCATAAAAGCTACCATTAAAACATGACAATTGTGTGTACTTTATCTATAACATGATAATCACCGTAGATGAGAGAGAGGATTAAGTGAACCCATGAACCCATGTCCATTGTTCCTATAAGAGAAAACCTTTGTCTTGTCCTCTTGCATTGAAGAGGATTGGGACACTTTTACATTCTTGTTTTGTTACATTAAGCTTCCATCAATTAAATCAACCACCTTGTTCTTTAAACTTGTTTAGTGCATAATCAACTAAAACTTGTGACACTTTAGTTGTAGGGAATAGATAACTTTTCCTTCTTGCTCCTGCGGATCGATACCTTATTTCCACATTGAGAGGTGCTACAGTGATCCCCTGCTCTTGGGGTTATCAGTGGTTATGAGATCGTGGTTTGAATTATAGAGAAGGCGGACATCTAATGTCCCGGGGTGATGAGGAATAGTTTCTGTCACCAGCGGTGACGAGGGGTAGACTCATCAAGACCCATAGTCGAGGTCCCTAGGTTATGAATATGGGGGATAGAACGTGGTAGAGCTGGAAGTATCGTCGGCTGACAAGCAGGGCAAAGATTTTACCCAGGTTCAGGGCCCTCGTGTGGAGGTAACACCCCTACGTCCTGCCTGTCTGTTATTGCTTTGTGAATATGATGGTTACAAGGGTCCCGGCGAGATGTCGATCTCGCTAGGGTTTGTGGCTCTGGTTGTTCGTTGTCTGGTTCGATGGCCCTCCCAGTCCTTAAATAATAGGCTGGGTCTCGGGTGTTCGTAACCGACTCGATTTACAAGTAAGGAAACTCTAAACCGACTATTGTTTCGCCAAACTTGGAGGATACTCCATCTTCGTGGGCCTCCCTTCATGGGCTTCATGTAGGCTCTGATAGTTGGGCCTAGTCGATACGTGCACCAGGTACCCTCATGGTAGGGTACCCGATAGGCATACCCATGTCAGTAGCCCCCGAGTACTTGTCTGATTCGAAGAGTCGGGCATGGACTCATACATCATGCACGTTACATTTTTTGCATCTGTATTTAGAATTCTTATGAAATAGCACATGTTGGCTATGTCGAGTGTTTCATCGACTATGAGTTTTTGCTTATGATAGTCAAGGGATATTAGCTTAGCAGGCCCGGCACTCACGACGGATCGGGGCCAGTTAACTACCATTTGTGGCAAAACCATACTAGCTTTCAATCAAACTCGAGTCCCCGGACTCGAATCTGGAACAAACTGGACAGACTCGAAACGGCCGTTGAGGTCTTACGGAATCGAACTGCAGCATAATTTTGAATCAACCCAACGCGTCCGTCGGGGATAATTCATCATGTCTGCTGACACGGAAAATTTAAGGATAACGCTGCTGGAGCGGTCCTTAGCCCAGCTCGACTGATCGGCGGGTCTTACCTTTGCACTATGCATGCAGCATCCAAGGATCGTCGGATCAACTCGGGAATATTTTGAGTGTGATTTTGCTTATGAACTTATTCTATCGGGTGCGCGACAGCGCTCCCGATGGGAGTAGCCCCCGAGATTGTGCTTTATTGCTTGCAATGGAGGATAATCTCAAAATCTTTTACCCTGCACATTTTAGTCAAAGAAATTTTTTGATACGCTCCCGATGGGAGTACGATGCTGCAGTCGAAAGAATTTCGACTGGCCTCTATGACCTTTGCTAAAAACCAACCGAGACTTATGCGAGAGACCACCCGAAGATATCATCGAGTGACTTTTATGCCAGTTGTGAAAGAGAGAACAACGTCAGCAATGACGCATTTTGCGACTGCCATCTCTGACAAGCGGTGGCGTGCTTGGAGAGGCTTTGATAAGACGTGACCCTGTTTTGTGGGCCCGTTTCTGCAGAGCTGACCAGGGATGACGCCGCGTGGACTTGATTTGACCGTTCTGGCGCGATTTTCACGGGGCGTGATGATGGTTTCCTGGATTCTCGTGCGTAGTGGGCGGAGTGGCCGCGACGGTTGCTCTCCGGGCTGCCACGTGTATGGCCAGATTTCGCGCGGAGCGTATGCCTTTGTTTTGACGGTTGCGATCGTTTTGCGATCTGTGGTAAATATGGAGACAACGCTGGCAGAATTTTTTACTTGCCATTTGCCTCTTTGCGCCGCCCCTCGTCTCATCTTCTTCCTCGCGCCCACCTCCATTGCTCTGCGCCCAAGCTCTCTTCTCCACCCTCATCCATCGTTGCAATGGCGAAAGGTGGAGGCTCCAAGCGTGGTGCCGCCGCCGCTGCCGCGACCGATGCGGCCAAGGGCAAGAAGACCGTGGCGGGTACATCTGCGTCCGCCGCGCTGAAGAAGGGCAGCGGGGACTGGGCGAAGTCCACCATCAAGGACGCCCATTTGGTCAAGTTCCGCGAGCAGGGGTATCTGCCACCCGCGGAGCAGCTCGCCGTCCGCGCGCCGTCGCCCAAGGAGGTACTCCCCGAACCACGCGCCAACGAGCGTGTTTGTTTTGCGGAGTTTTTGCCTAGGGGCTTTTCGCTTCCCCTCCACGACTTCGTTCGTGGTCTTCTTTTTGCCTACGGGGTGCAGATCCATGATCTCACCCCAAATGGCATTATGCATATCGCGTGTTTCATCACGCTGTGCGAGTGCTTCCTCGGCGTCGCACCCAGCTGGGCGCTGTGGAAAGCCATCTTCATGGTACGGCCGAACAGAGGAGGTGGTCGCACCTACCCGTGGCGGCTGTGGAATCCAGGTGCGCAGCGACACCCGCTACTTCCGCCTGAAGACCGTCGACTCCGCCCAAGGCTGGAGGAAGGGTGGTTTTATGCGACTGTCGAGCAGGATGCAGCCGCCCCTTTCTCGACTGCTGCTTTCACCAGGACCAAGGCGTGGGATCACCAACTCTCAGCCGAAGAAATGGAGGAGGCAAGCCCTTTGCTGGCTCGGATCGGAGGCATGCTGGACAAGGTCACAGGCATCCATTTGATCGCCACCTTTGTGAAGAGGCGGGTGTGGCCACTCCGTGCCCGAGCGCACCCCATGTGGGAGTATGAGGGCGCGGGTGACTCCACTCGATGAGCCCAGAGGAGCTGTCAAGGAACGAGCTTGTGAATCACGTGCGGCACATCACCAACTTGACGACAGGCGACAAATGCGACGTCGACTGTCCCATTGAGCCGTATGGGGCGGAAAACCCTTTGCCTGAGGTATGTCTGCATTTTAAGAGTTTGCCACTCGTATGCTATGTGTTTGTTCGATTTTGCTTCTGACTTTGCAATTTATGATGTATGCGATGCAGGACCACTCGACTGCCACCTCTCTCCCCTCTGCCAGAAAATGGTGAGACTGAAGAAACTCAGGTGCAGGTGGTGGACCCGAAAAGGGATCAGTCGCCCATCCCTTCTGCCACCACTTCGCATGCGGAGGAGGTCGAGGAGGACGCAGCGGAAGAGGTCCAATCTGAGAAAAGGCCACCGCTGACCAAGAAGTCGACACCGCGCCACCAAAGCGTCGTCGACTGGCCAAGAAGGCGCCTTCTGCTGTGAGTTCACCCGCGAGGGGCAGGGCTTGGAGGATGACGAGGAATCAGGCTCACCACCTGTTTTCCAAGCCGCTCCTTTGCGTGCGTGCTCAACAAGCTCAACTCTTCCTCTTCAGTCGAGTGGTACCCCAGCCTTTGGGGGACCAATTTTTGGCGACTCCGAAGATGAGGAAGATGAGGAGCACAGGTATGTGTTTTTTGAGTATGATATGAGAATTTTGTGCTGTCACATATTTGTGCTGACCATCTTTTTGCTTTGTTGTGTTGCTCACAGCGCTGAAAACAATCAGCCTGGGACTCCTCCAGTCGAGAATGTTCCAACCCTGGAGCACTCGAATTCTGCACCGACTGGAAACGAGACTGTCCAGCCAATGGCCACTGATGCTGTCACTGAAACGGCCAAGGTGACAGCCCCAGAGGTCGGGACATCAGTCGCGACTCCTGAACCGTGGATGAACCACGTAAGTACTTTTTGCCTGACCCGTTTGACTTGGGACTGTGAGAGTTAGAATTTTGCTGAATTCGTGTGCTTGCAGCCCTTCTACCATACCTTGGCAGATTCTGCCAAGGCTTATGTCCAGGTGGAGCAGGAGAGGGATACCATGCGCGCCGAGCTAGAGCGGCTCAGTCGTGAGTTCTCCTTTTTGCTTTTGTTTTGCTGAATTTCTTTTTGCAATGCTTGATTTTGTCGAGTATTGAATGCACGTGATTTTGCTGGGCCAGGCGAGAAGAAGGAGCTGGAAGATGCACTCGCCGCGCAGCGCGAAGAGTCGAAGAAAGAGCTGGCTGCCGCCACCAACTCAGCCGCTGCACGCGAGCGAGGATATGCTGACCAGCTCGCGGCACTCGCGCAGGCCATGGGAGGTGAGTAATCTTTTCTCCTTTTGATATGATATAACTGTCGAGTGTCATGAAATGACTTTTGCCTTTTTTGAATTGTGCAGAAGCTGTTGGCGCACCGGCCTCTGCGGACGTGGCGAGTGACGATCTTTCGCTGGAACAGGCTGTGGGCGGCTTAGGCGCCTATGCAACCAGGCGAAAGAAGCACTCGCCAAATCGACGAGCACACTTGGCGCTGTATACAAGGTGGTGTTCCCGACTGGCGTAGTGCCGTCGACGGTGGACGACTTCGCCGACGTGTTTGGCCCCGGGACGTCCACCATGGCGGGTTTCGCTCGCGCCAACACGGTACGCGGATCCGAGTCCACCATCAAGCTTCTTATGGGACATGGGATAGATTGCGACTACGAGGCAGCACTGTCTGCGTTCCCTCGGAAGCCAGATGGGAAGCCCATTTCTCTGAAGGGGGTGAGCGGAGCCGCCGCGCGACTGGCCGAGGTTTTTATGACACCATGGAGCGCCGGGCACTCGAGACTGCCAATCGTCTGCTTAGGAAATCGAATCTTAGGTTTAGGGTAGCTGTACCCTTTTGTTTTTTATGCCTTGTAATGATACCTTCTGAACTGCGCGAGTCTGCGCTTTGTTTGTGCTACCTTGTTTATGCAAATAGTCTTTTGCTAATGTCTTTCACTCGAAGAGTTGTATGCTTATGACATGAGTTTTAGCTTCTGACACAAACTTTGTGTTTGTGATTATGCTCTTTGAACAGTCACGAGAACCTGCTACTGCGACTAGTTCCTCGCAGGCTCCAATCACCACCCGATCCCAGGGTCAGGTGGTAAATGATGCCAAGGTGATGGAGTATATGAAGGCCAAATTTGTGAGAATGGAGCAAGATCTGAAGGACGCCCAGGCTGAGCTGAATCGATTGAGGGCGAGACCCGCGTTGGCCACCCAACGCGAGGAATATGTGCTCGGGGAGATGGATCTTGTGAACAGGCAACTCGAGTGTAAGTTCGAGTCTTGCTCTGTTTACAAGCTTTTTGCGTAGCTTTTCCTTTTGATCTGACTGGTGCGCCCGTGTTTGTAGGCTTTGTCGACAACTTCCAGGCTGAAAAGATTCGCGTGGAAGGGCGTCTGGATAGCGTGGTTGACGACCCTACGACTGGGCGTCAACACTTTTGGCTTGATAGGTACCATGCCCGCATACTCGCCACCCTGAAGGATCGCGTCTGGCGAAGTGCTGAACTGCTGGAGTTATGCCGGGCAGCGTTTATTCGCCTGAACGAGACTCTTTTTCCTGCGGGGCCACAACCACAAGGGATTCGTGCTTTGTTGAACATCTTCCGTCAAACAAATCCCATTCGAGAGTTGCTGTCTCAGAGACTTGTGATTGGAGCCAACGCTGCAATGGCGTATATGCGTAGTCGAAAACCAAGGTTGGTGTTGCGGACACCTGCAGCCGGAGAGGTTCTCGAACAAAAGACCTGGATGACACGATCCAAGCTGCGGAGACACTAATCGAGTGCACTCGCGAACAGCTTTGCGGTCCCGAGCTGCCCGTAAAGGACGAGCCTGAGGATTAGAATAGTTTGCGAGTGCAATTTTTGTATAGGGGGCAGCCCCCGAGTGTAATTTTTGACTCTTTGTATATTGTATAGTTTGTATACTTTGATTTTTTGTCGAGCCCCCGAGTCAGTCGAGCGGGGTTTGTGAAATATGTGTTGGTTGTGAACCAATGACTGTGCAGCCCCCGAGTATTCGAGTGCGGCTGCAGAGTTTTTGTGTTCTTTGTTTGGATCCTTGTTACGCAGCCCCCGAGCATTCGGGTGCGGCTAAGGCATTGTGTTTCTGCAAGAGCGAGAGCTCATTTGATCGATAACACAGCCCCCGAGGGTTTCGGGTGCGGTTAAGGTATGAATTATGCGGGTAGTAACCACAAAGAAGTCGAAGGAACATTGATTTTATTCCTCTTTTGAATGTTAGGCTGCAGGCCGCCTCATTAAAAACCTTCCAGTCCCCTTAGGTACCCTGGTAAGGAAAAGAGCGCGTCTGAAACCTGCAGCCATCCGACATATAGCCTATTACATTGTATGACTGTGAGCACTTTATGCGTAGAAACGGCGCAGATGCGCAACGTTCCAAGGATTATGAGAGTTCGCCTGTCTTCGCGTGCTTCAGTCGATATGCGCCTCCACCAAGGACCTCCGTGATGATGAAGGGACCTCCCATGGGGAAGCGAGCTTGTGCACCTTCTTTTGCTTCAGTCGAAGAACCAGGTCGCCAACGACGAAGGACCTGGTTCGCAGTCGACGGCTATGGTAGTTGCGAATCCTGCTGGTAAACAGCTGTGCGGGCCAAGGCCGTGTCGCGCGCTCATCGAGCAAGTCGACTGCGTCTTCGAGTGCTTCTTCCGCGTCTTCTTCATTGTATGCTTCAACTCGTGGCGCATTGAACCTTACATCTGATGGCAGAATTGCCTCTGCACCATAGACCATGAAGAATGGGGTGAACTGCGTAGAAGTGTTGGGAGTTGTGCGTAGGCTCCATAGCACAGATGGTAGTTCTTCGACCCAAGCACCCGCAGCTCTTTTGAGTGGCACCAGGAGGCGCTTCTTGATCCCACTCGTCACAAGTCCATTGGCCTTTTCGACTTGGCCATTGGATTGTGGATGCGCCACGGATGCGTAGTTGAGCGTAATGTCCTGCTCTTTGCAGAAGGTTTTGAACTCCTCAGCCGTGAAGTTTGTGCCGTTATCAGTGATGATACTGTTTGGGACACCGAAGCGGTAGATGATGCTCTTTATGAAGTTGACTGCCGTAGTAGCAGTCGAATTTGTGATGGGGACCGCCTCGATCCACTTTGTGAACTTGTCGACTGCCACCAGTAGGTGAGTATGCCCGCCATGCGATGATTTTTTGAGTGGCCCAACCATATCGAGCCCCCATTGGGCGAAAGGCCAGGCCAGCGGTATAGTCTTCAACGCCGATGCGGGTGCGTGCGGCCTTGTTGCGAATTTCTGGCAGCCGACGCACCTTTTGACTATGTCCTCCGCGTCTTTGAGTGCTGTAGGCCAGTAAAACCCTGCGCGAAAGGCTTTGGCTACGAGTGATCGACTGCTGGCGTGATGCCCACAGGTACCTGCATGAATATCTCGAAGTATGGCTTGGCCATCTTCGAATGCGATGCATCTTTGGAACATACCTGATATGCTGCGCTTGTATAACTCGCCGTTGATAACGGTGTATGCTTTTGATCTTCGAGTCACGCGTCGGGACTCGGTTATGTCATCTGGTAGCTCGCCGCGGAGTATGTAAGCCAGAAAAGGTTGAGTCCAAGTTGGCTCAATGAGGAGTACCTCGACTGGGGGGTCCTCTGTGCTGGCGCTTTGCTTTTGGCTGGCGTAGTCGACGGAGGAGGCTCTCGTTTCTCCTTGATAGATCTGTGTTCGATGCGCTCGAGGAAGACACCAGGTGGAATTTGTGCGCCAGTTGAGCCAAGATTGGCTAGCATGTCTGCTTCTTCGTTACTTTCCCTTCCTATGTGCCTCAACTCACAGCCCTCGAAGCTGCCCTCCAGTGTGTTGTACAGGTCGCGATAAGCGATCATGTTGTCCGCGATTGCGTCGCAGGCCTTCATTGTTTGCTGCACCACGAGATTGGAGTCGCCGTAGATCATCAATCGAGTGCACCCAAGTGCTTTTGCCATCCGCATGCCATGGATCAGAGCCTCGTATTCAGCCTCGTTATTGGAGGGTAGTTTGAATCCCATCTGCAAAACATAACGTAGCTTGTCCCCTTTTGGTGATATGAGGATGACGCCTGCGCCTGCGCCTTCGTGTTTCTTGGACCCATCGAAGTACATGGTCCAGGAATTGGACACGTCTGGTGCTCCAGGTAATTGGGCCTCTATCCACTCGGTTGTGAAGTCGGGTAGGACTTGTGCTTTGATAGCCTTCGGGTGCTCGTACTTGATGTCTCTTGGAGCCAGCTCGATGAGCCATTTTGCGACTCGACCCGTTGCATTGGGGTTTGTGAGGATATCACCGATTGCTGAGTTACTTACCACGGTGATCGGGTGCTCGGTGAAGTAGTGTGTCAACTTCCTTGAGGACATGAATACAGCGTATGCCAGCTTTTGATAGTGCGGGTACCGCTGTTTTGATATGGAGAGAACCTCGCTCAGGTAGTAGACTGGACGTTGTATGCTTTGGATGTGCCCCTCCTCCATGCGTTCGACTACCAGTACGGTGCTCACCACCCTGTTTGTAGCCGAGACATACAGGTAGAGTGGTTCCCGTTCCTTAGGTGCGACGAGGATCGGAGGGCTTGTGAGGATCCGCTTGAGATCTGTGAAGGCTGCTTCAGCTTCTGGCGTCCACTCGAACTTGTCCGCCTTCTTCATCAGTCGATAGAATGGTAGAGCCTTTTCACCCAGTTTGCTGATGAATCGACTGAGCGCTGCTACTCGTCCTGCTAGTTTCTGCACATCGTGAAGCTTTGAAGGCCTTTGCATTGTGAGGATGGCCTGTATTTTCTCCGGGTCTGCTTCGATTCCACGGGCAGAGACTAGGTACCCTAGGAGCTGCCCGGCTGGAACGCCGAACGTGCACTTCTTAGGATTGAGCTTGATATGGAAGCGTTTGAGGTTTGCGAACGTCTCCCTCAAATCGTCGAGTAGTGTGTGTTCTTCCCTTGTGGTAATGACAATGTCATCCACGTAGACCTGGACGTTGCGTCCGATTTGCTTTTTGAGGCAGTCCTGCATCATGCGCTGGTATGTTGCACCCGCGTTTTTGAGCCCAAAGGGCATAGTTGTGTAGCAGTAGACCCCGAGTGGGGTTATGAACGCCGTTTTTTCTTCGTCTTCTTGCTTCATCCTTATCTGGTGATAACCTGAGTAAGCATCCAGAAAGGAGAGTCGTGCGCATCCGGCGGTGGAGTCGACGATCTGGTCGATTCGGGGTAGCGGGAAGTGATCCTTTGGACAGCACTTGTTCAGCGCTGTGAAGTCCACGCACATCCGAAGGATGTCTGTATGCTTCTTCTCTACGAGTACGGGGTTGGCCACCCATTGTGATTTCTTGATTTCCCTAATGAATCCTGCTGCGAGTAACCGGTCGACTTCAGATTCGACTGCGGTTCGCTTTGGGCCGGAGATTCGACGCATCGTTTGCTTGACTGGCTTTGCATCTGGAAACAATTGGAGAGAGTGCTCGGCGAATTCCCTGGGAATACCTGGCATGTCGGCTGGACACCACGCAAATATTTCCCAGTTCTCACGGAGGAATTCGACGAGCGCGCCTTCCTATGCGATAGGCAGGCTCGAAGATATGTTGACTGTCTTGGACGGATCGGTCGGGTGCACCTGATGCGACCTTGTGTCATTTGTAGCATTGAAGGATCTGTCGACTGCCAACTTCTTATGCTCCGGAAGGAGTGTGCGGTCGTTGGAAATCGCCAGTCGGCGAGTGATTCTTCCACCCCGAACATCTCGGAGATTTTGCTGAACTCGCGGTCGCAAGCATCGGACCTTTGAAAGTTTCCACGGACAGTATGACTCCCTTTGGTCCTGGCATCTTCAGCGTGAGGTACGCGTAGTGTGGCACCGCCATGAATCGAGCAAACGTCGGGCGACCAAGAATAGCATGGTATTGTGATTTCCAGTCGACGACCTCGAACTCAATCGACTCTGTCCTGAAGTGGCTTTTGTCCCCGAACGTAACGTCGAGTTGTATGGTGCCTTCTGGGCTAATTGCTTTGCCAGGAACATACCGTGGAAGGTATTTGAAGATTTTGGGAGGTTTTCGACTGACCTGTTCATTTTGCGGAGCGTGTCCGCGAAGATGATGTTTATGCCGCTGCCTCCATCCATGAAGACCTTGGTCATGGCGTAGCCTCCTATTTGCGCGTCGAGTACCAGAGCCGCGTGCCCTGGTCGAACTACAGCTGGGGGATGATCCTCTCGACTGAAGCTTATGATGGTTTCCGATCCCTTCAGAAATTCGGGCACGGCAGGAGGTGCCATGACAGCCATGTTCACCTGTCGAGTGATTAGCTTTTGCTGCCTGTTGAGGGGCGACCCTTTTGTATCATGTACATCTGCCCGTGGGGCTGTGGATATTGATCATCTTCCGCCCGTAGTACGGGTTGTATGGCACCTGCGAGGTTTGCGCCTGGAGCAGGCTGTGGTGGTGGTTGCGGTGGCGGCTGTGGCGCCATGAGAGCGGGCACAGCGTTCGGCTGTGGTGCGGGTGCAGGCGTGGGCTGAGCAGGTGCTGGGCCGTACCTTTTGAGTCGTATCATGTAGTCAGTCGCCATTTGGTCGAATTCCCTGCAGTTCCTTAGGGTGTGATTGGAGCGTAGTTTTCCGTCGTCCCCCTTGAAGAGGTGGAATCTGCACCAGTCGTCCATCTTTTCCTCGAATGACCGCTCGGGTTTTGCGTCGCTGCGTTTGCGCCATTCTTGCCTTTTGTAGCTGTCGCTCCGCTGCTCGCGATCTCGACTGTCCCGTCGATCATCCGAGCGTCGATTGCTTCTATCTTGGTCCTCCCGGGTTGTGTGTATCCAGCCGCCATGAACTCGGGTCTGTTATCGTCGTAAGGACGTTTGGAACGTTTGCGCCTGCGATCTTCTCTGTATGAATCTCTGCGGCCTCGACTGCCGCTTTCGTAGTTGTCGCGTGGTGGGGAAGCACGGGATCTGCGTACAGAATCCTCTCCATCTGCCCACTCAGTCGCAACTTTGATGAGGTCAGCCAGGGAGGTTGGCTTTTCACGACCAGTGCCTCTTTGAAGTCCTTCCTGGCGAGACCTTGTATGAAGGCATCCATGGCCCTGTCTTCTGACACTTTGCCAACCGAATTGCGTATTTCGGTCCACCGCCGTATGTATGATCTCAACGACTCGTCTGATCGTTGAGTGCATGCCCTTAATTCTTCGAATGTCTTCGGGCGCTCACATAGAGGCTCGAAGTTTTTGATGAAGTCTCTGCGGAAATCGTCCCACGAGTCGTATGATGATGGAGGGAGCGCCTTGAGCCAGTCGCGGGCAGTTCCTTCGAGCATGAGTCGTATGTACTGCATCGCCGTGGTGTTCGTGCCACGCTGGCATGCCACGGCGAGTCTGTAATCTTCTAGCCACCCGGAAGGTTCTTGGCGACCGTTGTACTTGGGTTGTTCGCCTGTCAACTTGAACCTTTGGGCATCCGCGTCTCACGGATGCGTCGAGTGAAGCACAATGCTCCGCATGGCTCTGGTTCGCGATCAGAGTATGAATCGCTGCTATAGGATCTTCGAGATCTGCTTCTGCTGGACCTGTGCCGGCGCGTGCTTCTCCTTCCTTCATCCGAGTGGTGGCTGCGACCACTGCGATGATGTGCTGCGTGTCGTGAGTCGACTATGTCGCGATCGCGATTCCTTGCTGGAGTTTTGTCTTCTGGCTGTATAGCCTGTGCCGCTAGAGCTAGCGATTTGAGTTGTTGGCGATGCAGGGCTGCGTTAGGGTCATTCGCCGGAGGTTGCATTGCCTTGAGGTAAGCACCTACGGAGAATAATGCACCCGCAGCAGTTTTGGGCACTGGGATTCCGTTAGCGTCCTCTGTCATGAACGACAGGTTACGGGTGATTGCTACCCTTTCATGTTCTGGAAGGCTTGCCAACCGCGACCTAGGTCGTGGGGTTGGTTGCATTGTGGACCCGAGGGATTGCTCCCTTCTTCGGGCACTCGAGAGGCTGGCTTGCCTTTTGCGCTCTTCGAGCGTCGCTCGGTAGTTTTGCAGTCGAATTGACTCCTGCCAGTTGAAGTACTGGAAGGTCAACATCTCCTCTGGGGTGGAATTTGGTGGCATCATTGTGCACTCCTTTATGACTTTATCTGCTTTTGCTGCCATCTCCTCCGTGATTGTCAAGGTTGTGACCCCATCCGGCATGGTTACCGTGCATGGGAATTGTGCAGGCCTGCGAGCGGCTGCGTCTGCGGATGATTCTGCGGAGAAGGCCACGTAGACCTGATGGGGCGTGACCCGTGGACAGGTGTATGTGCTGTCGATTCCAGTCATGGACTCGACGTCGCCGTCGAGGCTCATGTCAGAGCCAGTGTGTTCATCGAGTAGATCTTCGAGGCGAATCTCGTTGTCGATGTGCTCATCGCCTATGCTCATCTCGGTGTTGGCGAAGCCATTATGGATTTCTGAGTCGAGGTTGGTGTTGGTGAAGATCTCCGAGTCGACGTTGCTGTCGTTATGAATCGCGGGCTCGTAGAAGTCATCGAGGGAGATCCCGCAGTCGAAACTCTCGTCGAGTGGTAGGTTGAAGTCGACGTTGCTTGTGCGGTATGCTGATTCTGCCTCCTCGCCTTGGAGTTCCGTCATCATGAACCTGTCGATCTCGCCGGTCGACATGGTTGTTGCGGGCGAGCAGGCTTCAGGAATCGACGACGGGGCGAGCGCAGTCGACGGAGCCTCGAGTGCGCCCAGCGCCAGTTGTTGCGGATCTGTCGAGTCCTGCGTGCCAAGATTGTTTACGAAAAAATTGAATGCTCCAACAGTCAAACTCAAACCTGATTCAAGGCCGGAAAACGCCTCCTGAAGCTCCGGCGAGTGCGGATTGAAATTCATTGGAAGAGCAGATGCGCTTTTTGCAGGTGAAGCGGGCAGGCTGCCGCTTTTCGAGTGGATCGGCGAGTCGCCGTGTGTCGCCTGGATCGGCGAGTTGCTGTTTGCTGACATGGCCGGCGAGTTGCCGTTTGCAGATGAGATCGGCGAGTTGCCGTTTGCTGGTGTGATCGGCGATTTGCCGTTTGCTGTTGGGACCGGCGAAACTTCGAGTCCAGCGCTATTCTTTCCCACAGACGGCGCCACTTGACGAGGGGTAGACTCATCAAGACCCATGGTTAAGGTCCCTAGGTTATGAATATGGGGGAGAGAACGTGGTAGAGCTGGAAGTATCGTCGGCTGACAAGCAGGGCAAAGATTTTACCCAGGTTCAGGGCCCTCGTGTGGAGGTAACACCCCTACGTCCTGCCTGTCTGTTATTGCTTTGTGAATATGATGGTTACAAGGGTCCCGGCGAGATGTCGATCTCGCTAGGGTTTGTGGCTCTGGTGTTCGTGTCTGGTTCGATGGCCCTCCCAGTCCTTAAATAATAGGCTGGGTCTCGGGTGTTCGTAACCGACTCGATTTACAAGTAAGGAAACTCTAAACCGACTATTGTTTCGCCAAACTTGGAGGATACTCCATCTTCGTGGGCCTCCCTTCATGGGCTTCATGTAGGCTCTGATAGTTGGGCCTAGTCGATACGTGCACCAGGTACCCTCATGGTAGGGTACCCGATAGGCATACCCATGTCAAGCGGATTTAATCCGAAGGTTTATATAAGAGGGAAATATTTATCCGGAGTATTTTGTCGGCGGACACTAGTTGTCCCGGATCATATGAAAAGTGTTTCATATGATAAGTAATTAATTCAGTGAAATATTCTGTAAAAGGAAATATTCAAATAAGAATTAATTAGACAAAATATTATTTAATTAGATATTAACTAAATATTAATTTATTTAATTAATAAATAATTATGGAAAAATATTAAATAAAGAAATTTATTTGGAGCCCACCGAAAGGGGGCCGCCGTGTGGGCCCATGGGGCCCACAGGGCAGCCGCACCCCCATGGGGGGCGGGTGGGCCAAACCGAGTGGGGGTAGGGGGGACGCCCCCCTTGGGCCGAAACCCTGGTGGACTAGGTCCACCAGGTGGAGTCGGTTTGGGAGGAGGAGTCCTCCTCCACCCCCAATCCGAATTGGGATGGGGGAGGGACTCCTCCCCCTTCCTTTCTTGGTGGAGACGGTTTGGGAGGGAGGAGTCCTACTCCTCCTCCCAATTCGAGTTGGGGAAGGGGAGGGACTCCTCCCTCCCTTCCTTGGCCGGCGCACCAAGGGGAGGGTGCTTGGGGAGGGGCAAACCCCTCATGGGTTGAGACAATCCAAGACACAATTGCCTCCGTGCAAGTTCTCTCTCTTTCTAGTAGATCTCATGTGTTGAGAATTAGACGTCTCTAATTATCTCATATAGATCTAATCTAGTTGATTAGATGTACCACCTAAACTACGCCGAAGGCTGTCTCTCTTCGTCGGTGCTAGTAGCTCTAGGCGGCGAACGTGCTCAGCGGGTTGGCGCGGTGTACGTGTGGATACCGTTAGAGCGGGCTATGCAAGCAGTTCCTCGACGACGGATCGACAACAATCTCACCTCCCGGCGTGGACGTGAGATTCTTCATCAGGCTTCACCGACATCTACTTCGACAAACACAAGATCTTCTGCAACGGTGTTTGTAAGTATTCTGGATCTAGCATTATGGGGTGCATCATATCTTCATAAATAGATCTTGGCGGCAAGGTTACGGAAATTTTTAAAGTTTTACCCGCAACCAATACTTTTGACCGTTGTTTCTTTTTGCATTTACAATTATTTTACACACCATACGTTTAATATCTTTGATTCAGCAAGTCAGGGAGATTGACTACCTTCTTGTTTCGTTGGGGCAACGTAATTTGTTTGCGTTGTGTGTAGGTCCACGTCAGTCTACAAGCGCCAGAGTAGATTGACACCGTATTGAAGTCTCTCAAATCCTACTGGTTCGATAAAACCTTGGTTTTTGTTATCAAGGGAAAACTTTCTGCTATGATGCATCATAGCTTTCGGTCGGGGTTTCCCAATGAGCATGTAATCCACACATCAAGCAACGACCCCTGATAAAGAACATGAGCAGCCGCACGAGGTCTTCCCAAAAACCTAATTTACACTCTCTGCACAGAATCACAAGGCCCGCTGGCTTCAGAGAAGCGCTCTCTATAACTAGTGTATGCCGACTCTAGGAATGGAGTAGACTAGCCGTGAAGGTGGTGCCATAGGTGGTAAAACCTAGATCCGTTTGGTGTATATCCTAGCGTAAACTGCGCATGCCTTTATACTTGTAGGGTAGGATACCGACAGCCAGGAGTGACAAGAATTTTCTGTTGGACAACATCTTTGCTAGGAACATGACTTACAATATTGAGAGTTTTGCATATTATACTACAAGATCGGTCTCTTCTCGAGCTTACAAGATATAACAAAAAATCTCATAAACTGTGACGCTTAACTGTCGAGCTCATATAGGTGCGTTCTTTCAAGAATTCTCTGTATGACATCATCTTTGATAGGAACCTTCCTTACAGATATTGAGAGTTTTGCATCTTCACATATAGAGGGTTACAAAATACTCTTCTATGTTAAGTATTAGCTAGCTTGTTCTTCCCAAATCCCAATTCATGGGATTTCCGATCACACTGGTTGGATTACCACTATGGTGTAGTACTCATGGATCTCATAGCTATCTCCTTGATGCACTTTCTATCACATTTTTTGATAGTCCCTTTGAAAAAGGAACTGTCAGGTTTTTATCCGTTTAAATATACGTAACAATTATTAATCTGAAGTTTTACATCAAACATCTCCTTACGTGTCTTGAGGATTTCATATTATCCTTAGAATTTTTCACTTTGAAAATAACCTTTTGGTTTTCACGGGTCATAAGGATGGTCGGTAATGATTTTTCAAGCACATGCGAGTCCATCAAAGAGCTCACACAACCACTCTGCCTCAACACCGGATATATCTAAAGCAGTATGTTCTACTTACATGGTTGAACTCGTCAATATGGTCTGTTTATAGGAACTTCATGACACCGCGAATGAATATCCACTTGTGGCGTATAGCTCATAAATCAGAAATCTACTTCGAGTCACTATATCCCTCAAGCACGAGATGATGCCCTAAATAGTGACTTTCATAACTCATGGTGTTGTTCAATTAGCGCATGACCCTTTCAACTGCATGCCAATGATCAATACCTTGGTTTGACATAAACCTTCTAAACTTTCTTACAGTAAAAGAGATATCATACCTCGTCGCTCTCCAAGGTACAGTAGTGAACTGGTCATTTGAGAGAGTGTCTTAATTGATCTCTCGATTCTTTCTTGTTCTTTCGGAGTGTCACACTGGGAAACAAGGTGGTGACCATGGAGAATCTGCGAAAGTGGTGAGCCAACTGTGATTTTGACTCAAGTTGACTAAAAGTAATGACGAAATTCCCTAAAATTTTCAGAGACGCTAGCAACAATAGCGAGTATGATAAGTTCAGTTAACTCTTATATGTGGCACCTAATTTGTGAGATATTCACATTCACATAGATAAAGGACGAGGCTATCAGAGTGACGATACAACGGTGATGTCGGGTATGGGGACTTTATGATCAATGTGTGTTGAACAAATATTTTGGAAGTTGGGTGCATAAAACAAGAATGGGAAACAACTTAATTTTCATGGGAGCATTGAGTGTGATGAAGGAAAAAGGATTACACTTGCAGGTGAAGTCAAGTGTCAAGCAAGTTGCAGCGGAGCTCGTGAATAATGGCTCAAATGCAGGTACACTAAGATTCATGCATGGAGGTTTCAAGATGGCAAAACACATATTCAAGGTGGAGTTTATTGTCGAATGCGTATACGTGCTTGGTTACAGCTAGATTTGTAAGTATGTGGTAAGTTAGGTGTTCGAGCGAACACGTGTAATATGGGCCTGGTATATAAAAACATTGTGGGTAGCGAAAATAGAAATGACACAAACTGAATAGGTCAGACGCGAGATTACAGGAGTATGGCCCGCCGTTCATGGCCCACGTGTCCAGACCAATGTGGCGTGGTGATCATGATGTGTTTGTTGATCTCGATGAATTTGTGGTCGTTTGTACTGTATTAATTAGTACATGGACATGAGCGCTTGTTAAGCATGATCGGAGAGCAGACAAAATTGCCCAACTTCGTTTAAAAATCTTGGTGCCCTTAGTTTGATTCCGTGTCCTCGTATTATTGATTACACGCCTTCCGATGATAACAGCATGTCATGGACGCGATTATTAAGCCAGCTTAATTGACAAATTAATATTGGTTTGATTCCTTACAACTCGATGGAGAATCATAATTTTTCTGATGGTATGATAGTGTTCAAATCCTTTAGTTTATGTAATCGAAGCTATTCATCTCGCTGGGGAACGTGTGGTCCATTAATTAGTTGATGCCTACAATCTTGGAACGTGCATGATCGTCATATAGCAATGCCTACAATCTTGGAACGTGCATGATCATATAGCTGCATCTGCTACTGCTAGCTGTACGAGGATCGATCGGGGTAAGGATTGGTTGACTTTGCCAGATCAGATCTAAGTCAGCGAATCACAACCGGATCGTTTGATTCATATATACTACTCCGACCAGCTAATACATTGCTATATAAAAATGCTACAATATATGGAACTGCATCTTCTAATGACGAAGTAGTATGTTGCCGCTTCCATGGTCGCTCCTGGTGCAAATCTCAAATTGATACGGCCGCTCATGGGACGCGCGGCACTACCTAGTTTGCATGCGTATATATCTTTTAATGTTTTAATTGATCGATCAGCTAGCGTCGCCCCCTGGCCAGGGTGTATAAAACGGCCGCTCGAGGCAAAAGCTGGAGATCACACCCAGACTCAACCAAACTGATTGTGCCTCCGAGCTACTGACAAATTCCAATATCTGCATCAGCTGCTAGCTACAGTAGCTATCAACGCCACCCCACATACATGGTGCCCACCGGAAAGCCGTCGAAGATGGCTCACGCCATGCTGCTTATTACGCTGCTTGTTGCGATGGCTGCGTTGGCGGTGGCGGTGGCGGCTGCGGCCCTGCCCTGGCCCCGGCCTCGGCCCCGGATGAGGACGACGACGACGACGTGTCAGAATATAATATATACATTGCACAACCCTTTCCCATCAGTTCGGACTTTTGGGATAATGGCTAGTGCATCAATTTAATATGGTATCAGAGCCAGAGGTCTAGAGTTCAAGTCCTGGCCAACGCAGTATTAAAATTAAATATCTGCGGACACCCTAAAATCCATGTCCTAGGCTCGTGAGAAAAAGTCCACAGCCTGAACGTGAGGGGGAGTGTCAGAAATATAATATATACATTGCACAACCCTTTCCCATCAGTTCGGACTTTTGGGATAATTGGCTAGTGCATCAATTTAATACGACGCAGCAGATAGACGGGAGGCTTGCGACATCTCGGCAACATCCCCGTCTGTGAGCAGGCGGCGTGTGCTGCGAGACTATATTAGCTGCAGGCTAATATAGTCCGGACATCCTCCGGCGTGGCAATGCAGGCCGTCTCGTGTCTCCGATGCCGGCCGGGATTTGCCCATAGAGCAGAAGGCATGCGTAGTATGTTGCGCTGATGGATCGAATCTCTGTCCGTTTCTCTTCGAATTTCCCGTTCATTTCCATTGGTAGCACGTATGTATGTGGTACCGTACGTTGTCGGCTAGCCGCTCTTCTGTCCCAATTTGTATTCCATGGAAACTGATAATACATAATTTAGATTTTTTTAAAGAGGGTTTTATTACTTACAAGTTTAAGCATTACACCCGGACTCTGCATAACAATGCACACAGCCACAATCCAACAACACAAAAATAAATAAAGAGTAACACTAGACGAATTACAAACATGATAAGTAAATCGTCAATGCCTATGACGAGCGCCAAAGCCTATGGAGGACCAATCCGGCGATCAAGCGACCATCCATGTCGGATAAAAATATCTCTCGCCACATCTTTTAATCGTACACATGCCTCCGTAAAGAGGCGATGCCCACCCGTTGTAATGTGGACCACGAACGGAGAATACTTATACACCGGTAGAGTACCTGCAAACGAGAAAAATCTTTATAATCGAAACCTTGTCATTTCCACACAGTTAAACCGACCATATAACGGCTATTGCTCCCACCCTAATAACATTTCTAAACTTTTTATCTATCACATATAGCCAGTTGCCAAATACATTTGCAACATACTTGGATGGATATAAGTTAGAAATTATCTGGATAGATAACCAAATAGAAAGCGCAAAACTACACTCGAAGAATAAGTGTTTTATTGTCTCCTGTTGAGGACAAAACACACACTTTGTACTTCCATGCTATTTTCTCTTAACAAGGTTATGCTTTGTTAAAATGACACCCCCTACGAAGATACCAAGTAAATACTTTCAGTTTAAGTGGAATCTTCATTTGCCATATTTTATTATTATTATCGACTGGTACATCGAAATGGACTAACGCCCTATACATGAAATCTACCGAGAATTTTCCATTCCCACATAAATTTCAACGAAACTTATCAGATCCTTGTATAAGTTGAACTGAAATCAACCGTGCCAGCAAGGCGTTCCAAGACGTTAATCTCGGCCCGATTAGATCTCGTCTGAACGCCACATTGGGTGGTGAAGACTGCATAACCGTGGCTATGGTATCCCCCTTGTGACGAACAATATTGTATAAGGACGGGTACTGATCCCGGAGGGTGGCAATACCCAACCATTTGTCCTCCCAACCTCTAATCTCCGATCCATCCTTAATTTTAAATACACCAAAGCGGAAGAAATGTTTCTTGCCGCCATCAGACCGACCCAGAAGTAAGAATCACAAGGTTTCCAATATACATGTAATACGCCTTCGTGCCAATGTATTTTCTTTTATGGAGCATTTGCAAACCCCATCTTCGGTTAGTAGCTTAAAAATCCACTTACTAAGGAGAGCTGAATTATTAACTTGTAGGTCTTGAATAACTAGCCCTCCCTGGTCGTTTGGTTATAACCTGCTTGTTTTATTACAACAAGTCTTGTAGGGAAATGCCCGCTAAAGAGAAAATCTATCTGATTGTCTCTCGGAAAATATTGATTTTTAGTTTTAGAAATAAAAAACAAGAATTTTCTTCTTTTTTTATTAACATTAAGAAAAAAGAACTTCTTGCCAAAAGAATCTTGATCGGTAGTAATCCAATCTACGTAAGACCCCTTTATGTAGCTGGAAGAAGGACACCTGAATGGAGCAGAGCATTTCTGAATAGATGAGAAATGAACCATTCCAGTGTTAGTCTTCCAAATAAAGACTTCCAAACGATAGTGAGGCAGCAAAAGGGAGGGAGGTGGTGACGCGTTGTTACTGAGAAGGGACGCCGAACTGTCGGCGCCAAAAAGGGGCGACGGAGGCGATTCAGTGGGGGTGAAGAGGACACGATCACATGAGAGAGGAAGGTGGGCGGTGGAGAATGCATGGGTTGATGTTGTGTGGTGTTGGATAATTCAGAAAATTCATGAATAATTCCAGAATATAAATCATGATTAAAGCAACTATTGTTATGTGTAACTCAAACATATTAGATGTACTAAACAATATAAACAACAACAACATATCGCAAACATGTAATCACAAAAAATGTTTAACCAGTAGACAAAAGTACGACATATGTACTGATCGTTTTTTTAAAGGAAGTAGCCGTCGGTGCAGCAGTAACGTTGTTGATGACAATGTTCGCGAATATCAGTCGCAACATGCAACGTTTGTGGTGGCGGTAAGGAACACCGCATGACTTGGACGGTAGACGACTAATACGTCTCAAATGTATCGATAATTTTTTATTGTTTCATGCTTGTTTTATGTCAATGTCACATGTTTTTATTATAGTTTTATATCATTTTAGTGCATTTTCTGGGACTAACCTATTAACAAGATGCCCAATGTCAGTTTCTGTTTTCTGCTGTCGTTTTTTTCTTTAGAAAAGCTAGTAGAGAAATATTATCGGAATTACCTGAAAATTTACGGAGATTTAATTATTTTTCATTGAAACAAAGACAGAGCCCGAAGAAAAAACCTGGGAGGACCCCACAGCCTGGAGGAGGTAGCCAGGCGCGGCTGAGGGGGGGGGGGGGGCCTAGGGGTCTCCTGGACCCTCCTCCACTGCCTCTCGATGCCCTTTCGCCTATAAATTCCCCTTGTCGAGAAAACCCTAAAACATCTGAACATATTCCCGAAAGATCCGGCCACCGTCGTCGCAAACCCTAGTTCGGGAGGGTCCTAGAGCTCTTCCCGACACTCTGCTAGAGGAGAGATCATCACTGGAGGGCTCTACACCACCATGCCAGCCTCCGTAGTGATGCGTGAGTAGTTCATCCATGAACTACGGGTCCATAGCATTAGCTAGATGGTTGTCTCTTCTCCATGTACCTCCATGTTTAGATCTTAGGAGCTGCCTATTATGATCAAGATCATTTTTATGTAATTCTACATGTTGTGTTTGCTGGGATCCGATGAATTGTGAAGTTATGATCAAGTTTGTTCATCTATATATGTCTATGTTTTATTTATTATCGTGCATGTTTTCCAATCCATGTGGTTACTTAGGCCAAGTAGTCGCTTGTATCTCCAAGAGAGAGTATTTATGCTTGATAGTAGGTTCATGTCTCCTTTGTCTGGGCTCGAGTTGACAGAAACAACCAAGGCCTTGGATGTGCTGTTACTTCTAAGGGTAAAACAATGGTATTTATTTCTACGTGTTATATTCATTGCTTACATTATGCACATTGCTTATTGCGATAATATGTTGCTTGCAACCTAATACTTTCAGGTGACAGGCTGGATAGCGATTCCGGGGTGGATTATTAGTCATAGATGCAGCTGGATAGCGGTCTATGTATTTTGTTGTAATGCCCAATAAAATATTACAATGAACTTTACCTTGTCATAAATCATAATAATATTGCCAGGCCCTCACAATTTGTCAATTGCCTATCTGTAATTTGTTCAACACTGCATGTTTATTTTATGGAGAGACGCCACTAGTGAGCTGTGGACCCCGGTTCATTCTTTTACATTGTTTACAACACCATTTCCATTGCTTCCAATCATCTTTTGATCGTTGTTCCTTTTTGCATTTACAATTATTTTACACACCATACATTTAATATCTTTGATTCAGCAAGTCAGGGAGATTGACTACCTTCCTGTTTCGTTGGGGCAAAGTAATTTGTTTGCGTTGTGTGTAGGTCCACGTCAGTCTACAAGCGCCAGAGTAGATTGACACCGTATTGAAGTCTCTCAAATCCTACTTGTTCGATAAACCTTGGTTTTGTTATCAAGGGAAAACTTTCTGCTATGCTGCATCATAGCTTTCGGTCGGGGTTTCCCAACGAGCGTGTAATCCACACATCAAGCAACGACCCCTGATAAAGAACACGAGCAGCCGCACGAGGGCTTCCCAAAAACCTAATTTACACTCTCATGCACAGAATCACAAGGCCCGCTGGCTTCAGAGAAGCGCTCTCTATAACTAGTGTATGCCGACGCTAGGAATGGAGTAGACTAGCTATGAAGGTGGTGCCATAGGTGGTAAAACCTAGATCCATTTGGTGTATATCCTAGCGTATACTGCGCATGCCTTTATACTTGTAGGGTAGGATACCGACAGCCAGGAGTGACAAGAATTCTCTGTTGGACAACATCTTTGCTAGGAACCTGCCTTACAAATATTGAGAGTTTTTTATATTATACTACAAGATCGGTCTCTTCTCGAGCTTACAAGATATAACAAAAATCTCATAACTGTGACGCTTAACTGTCAGGCTCATATAGCTGCGTTCTTTCAAGAATTCTCTGTATGACATCATCTTTGCTAGGAACCTTCCTTACAGATATTGAGAGTTTTGCATCTTCACATATAGAGGGTTACAAAATACTCTTCTGTGTTAACTATTAGCTAGCTTGTTCTTCCCAAATCCCAATTCATGGGATTTCCGATCACACTGGTTGGATTACCACAATGGTGTAGTACTCATGGATCTCATAGCTATCTCCTTGATGCACTTTCTATCACATTTTTTGATAGTCCCTTTGAAAAAGGAACTGTCAGCTCTGAAGTTTTACATCAAACATCTCCTTAAGTGTCTTGAGGATTTCGCATTATCCTTAGAAGTTTTCACTTTGAAAATAACCTTTTGGTTTTCACGGTCATAAGGATGGTCGGTAATGGTTTTTCAAGCACATGCGAGTCCATCAAAGAGCTCACAGAGCCACTCTGCCTCAACACCGGATATATCTAAAGCAGTATGTTCTACTTACATGGTTGAACTCGTCAATATGGTCTGTTTATAGGAACTTCATGACACCGCGAATGCATATCCTCTTGTGGCGTATAGCTCATCAAAATCAGAAATCTAGTTCGAGTCACTATATCCCTCAAGCACGAGATGATGCCCTAAATAGTGACTTTCATAACTCATAGTGTTGTTCAAATAGCGCATGACCCTTTCGACAGCATGCCAATGATCAATACCTTGGTTTGACATAAACCTTCTAAACTTTCTTACAGTAAAAGAGATATCATACCTCGTCGCTCTCCCAAGATGCAGTAGTGAACTGGTCATTTGAGAGAGTGTCTTAATTGATCTCTCGATTCTTTCTTGTTCTTTCGGAGTGTCACACTAGGAAACAAGGTGGTGACCATGGAGAATCTGCGAAAGTGGTGAGCCAACTGTGATTTTGACTCAAGTTGACTAAAAGTAACGACGAAATTCCCTAAAATTTTCAGAGACGCTAGCAACAATAGCGAGTATGATAAGTTCAGTTAACTCTTATGTGGAACCTAATTTGTGAGATATTCACATTCACATAGATAAAGGACGAGGCTATCAGAGTGACGATACAACGGTGATGTCGGGTATGGGGACTTTATGATCGATGTGTGTTGAACAAATATTTTGGAAGTTGGGAGCACAAAACAAGAATGGGAAACAACTTAATTTTCATGGGAGCATTGAGTGTGATGAAGGAAAAAGGATTACACTTGCAGGCGAAGTCAAGTGTCAAGCAAGTTGCAGCGGAGCTCGTGAATAATGGCTCAAATGCAGGTACACTAAGATTCATGCATGGAGGGTTCAAGATGGCAAAACACATATTCAAGGTGGAGTTTATTGTCGAATGCGTATACGTGTTTGGTTACTGCTGGATTTGTAAGTATGTGGTAAGTTAGGTGTTCGAGCCGAACACGTGTAATATGGGGCCTGGTATATAAAAACATTGTGGGTAGCGAAAATAGAATTGACACAAACTGAATAGGTCAGACGCGAGATTACAGGAGTATGGCCCGCCGTTCATGGCCCACGTGTCCAGACCAATGTGGCGTGATGATCATGATGTGTCTGTTGATTTCGATGAATTTGTGGTCGTTTGTACTGTATTAATTAGTACATGGACATGAGCGCTTGTTAAGCATGATCGGAGAGCAGACAAAATTGCCCAACTTCGTTTAAAAATCTTGGTGCCCTTAGTTTGATTCCGTGTCCTCGTATTATTGATTACACGCCTTCCGATGATAACAGCATGTCATGGACGCGATTATTAAGCCAGCTTAATTGACAAATTAATATTAGTTTGATTCCTTACAACTCAATGGAGAATCATAATTTTTCTGATGGTATGATAGTGTTCAAATCCTTTAGTTTATGTAATCGAAGCTATTCATCTCGCTGGGGAACGTGTGGTCCATTAATTAGTTGATGCCTACAATCTTGGAACGTGCATGATCATATAGCAATGCCTACAATCTTGGAACGTGCATGATCATATAGCTGCATCTGCTACTGCTAGCTGTACGAGGATCGATCGGGTAAGGATTGGTTGACTTTGCCAGATCAGATCTAAGTCAGCGAATCACAACCGAATCGTTCGATTCATATATATACTCCGACCAGCTAATACATTGCTATATAAAAACGCTACAATATATGGAACTGCATCTTCTAATGACGAAGTAGTATGTTGCCGCTTCCATGGTCGCTCCTGGTGCAAATCTCAGGTTGATACGGCCGGCTCATGGGACGCGCGGCACTACCTAGTTTGCATGCGTATATATCTTTTAATGTTTTAATTGATCGATCAGCTAGCGTCGCCCCCTGGCCAGGGTGTATAAAACGGCCGCTCGAGGCAAAAGCTGGAGATCACACCCAGACTCAACCAAACTGATTGTGCCTCCGAGCTACTGACAAATTCCAATATGTGCATCAGCTGCTAGCTAGCTATCAACGCCACCCCACGTACATGGCGCCCACCGGAAAGCCGTCGAAGATGGCTCACGCCATGCTGCTTATTACGCTGCTTGTTGCGATGGCTGCGTTGGCGGTGGCGGTGGCGGCTGCGGCCCTGCCCTGGCCCCGGCCTCGGCCCCAGATGAGGACGACGACGACGCAGCAGATAGACGGGAGGCTTGCGACATCTCGGCAACATCCCCGTCTGTGAGCAGGCGGCGTGTGCTGCGAGACTATATTAGCTGCAGGCTCGGCTTGCCAGTGCATCCTCCGGCGTGGCAATGCAGGCCGTCTCGTGTCTCCGACGCCGGCCGGGAGTTGCCCATAGAGCAGCAGCATTGCGTAGTATGTTGCGCTGATGGATCGAATCTATGTCCGCTTCTCTTCAAATTTCCCGTTCATTTCCATTGGTAAAACGTATATATGTATTTAGTACTGTTGTCGGCTAGCCGCTCTTCGGCCCCAATTTTCATTCCATGGAAACTGATCATTCATAATTTAGATTTTTTTTAAAAGAGTTTTATTACTTAAAAGATTAAGCATTACACCCGGACTCTGCATAACAATGCACACAGCCGCAATCCAACAACACAAAAATAAATAAAGAGTAACACTAGACGAATTACAAACATGATAAGTAAATCGTCAATGCCTATGACGAGCGCTAAAGCCTATGGAGGACCAATCCGGCGATCAAGCGACCATCCATGTCGGATAAAAATATCCCTCGCCACATCTTTCAATCGTACACATGCCTCCGTAAAGAGGCGATGCCCCACCCGTTGGACCACGAACGGAGAATACTTATGCACCGGTAGAGTACCTGCAAACGAGAAAAATCATTATAATCGAAACCTTGTCATTTCCACGCAGTTAAAGCGACCATATAACGGCTATTGCTCCCACACTAATAACAGTTCTAAACTTCTTATTTATCACATGTAGCCAGTTGCCAAATACATTTGCAACATATTTGGATGGATATAAGTTAGAAACTATCTGGATAGATAACCAAATAGAAAGCGCAAAACTACACTCGAAGAATAAGTGTTTTATTGTCTCATGTTGAGGACAAAACACACACTTTGTACTTCCATGCTAATTTCTCTTAACAAGGTTATGTTTAGTTAAAATGACACCCCCTACGAAGATATCAAGTAAATACTTTCAGTTTAAGTGGAATCTTCATTTGCCATATTTTATTATTATTATCGACTGGTACATCGAAATGGACTAACGCCCTATACATGAAATCTACCGAGAATTTTCCATTCCCACATAAATTTCAACGAAACTTATCAGATCCTTGTATAAGTTGAACTGAAGTCAACCGTGCCAGCAAGGCGTTCCAAGACGTTAGTCTCGGCCCGATTAGATCCCGCCTGAACGTCACATTGGGTGGTGAAGACTGCATAACCGTGGCTATGGTATCCCCCTTGTGACGAACAACATTGTATAAGGCCGGGTACTGATCCTGGAGGGTGGCAATACCTAATCATTTGTCCTCCCAAAATCTAATCTCCGATCCATCCTTAATTTTAAATACACCAAAGCGGAAGAAATGTTTCTTTGCTGCCATCAGACAGACCCAGAAGTAAGAATCACAAGGTTTCGAATATACATGTAATACGCCTTCGTGCCAATGTATTTTCTTTTATGGAGCATTTGCCAAACCCCATCTTCGGTTAGTAGCGTAAAAATCCACTTACCGAGGAGAGCTGAATTATTAACCTGTAAGTCTTGAATAACTAGCCCTCCCTGGTCGTTTGGTTATAACCTGCTTGTTTTATTACAACAAGTCTTATCGGGAAATGCCCGCTAAAGAGAAAATCTATCTGATTGTCTCTCGGACAATATCGATTTTTAGTTTTAGAAATAAAAAACAAGAATTTTCTTCTTTTTTATTAACATTAAGAAAAAAGAACTCCTTGCCAAAAGAATCTTGATCGGTAGTAATCCAATCTACGTAAGACCCCTTTTGGTAGCTGGAAGAAGGTCACCTGAATGGAGCAGAGCATTTCTGAATAGATGAGAAATCAACCATTCCAGTGTTAGTCTTCCAAATGAAGACTTCCAAACGATAGTGAGGCAGCAAAAGGGAGGGAGGTGGCGACGCGTTGTTACTGGGAAGGGACGCCGAACTGTCGGCGTCAAAAAGGGGCGACGGAGGCGATTCAGTGGGGGTGAAGAGGACACGATCACATGAGAGAGGAAGGTGGGCTATGGAGAATGCATGGGTTAATGTTGTGTGGTGTTGCATAATTCATGAATAATTCCAGAATATAAATCATGATTAAAGCAACTATTGTTACGTGTAACTCAAACATATTAGATGTACTAAACAATATAAACAACAACAACATAATATCGCAAACATGTAATCACAAAACATGTTTAACCAGTAGACAAAAGTACGACATATGTACTGATCGTTTTTTTTAAGGAAGTAGCCGTCGGTGCAGCAGTAACGTTGTTGATGACAATGTTCGCGAATATCGGTCGCAACATGCAACGTTTGTGGTGGCGGTAAGGAACACCGCATGACTTGGACGGTAGACGACTGATACGTCTCAAATGTATCGATAATTTTTGATTGTTTCATGCTTGTTTTATGTCAATGTGACATGTTTTTATTATAGTTTTATATCATTTTAGTGCATTTTCTGGGACTAACCTATTAACAAGATGCCCAATGTCGGTTCTTGTTTTCTGCTGTCGTTTTTTTTAGAAAAGCTAGTAAAGAAATATTATCGGAATTACTAGAAAATTTACGGAGATTTAATTATTTTTCATTGAAACAAAGACGGAGCCCGAAGACAAAACCTGGGAGGACCCCACAGCCTGGAGGAGGTAGCCAGGCGCTGCTGAGGGAGGGGGGCGCCTGGGGGTCTCCTGGACCCCTCCTCGACCGCCTCTCGATGCCCTTTCGCCTATAAATGTCCCTCGTCGAGAAAACCCTAAAATATCCGAACATATTCCCGAAAGATCTGGCCGCCGTCGTCGCAAACCCTTGTTCGGGAGGGTCCTAGAGCTCTTCCCAACACTCTGCCAGAGGAGAGATCATCACCGGAGGGCTCTACATCACCATGCCAGCCTCAGTAGTGATGCGTGAGTAGTTCATCCTTGAACTACGGGTCCATAGCATTAGTTAGATGGTTGTCTCTTTTCCATGTACCTCCATGTTTTGATCTTAGGACCTGCCTATCATGATCAAGATCATCTTTATGTAATGTGATACGTCTCAAACATATCTATAATTTCTGATGTTCCACGTTGATATTATACCAATTGTTACATGTTTTATATACACTTCATAGCATTTTTATGCATTTTCTGCGACTAACCTATTAACAAGATGCCACAGTGCCAGTTCCTGTTTTCTGCTGTTTTTCTATTCCAGAAAAGCTAGTCTGGAAATATTCTCGGAATTGGACGAAACTTGGACAGAACCTCCTATTTTTCCAACACGAAGACGGAGTCCAGAGGAGAGACGGAGGAGGGCCACGTGGCACCCACACCATGGGGCCGCGCGGGCCCCGCTGCCGCGCCGTGGGGTGGTGTGGGGCCCTCGTGGCTCTGCAGCCGCCGCCCTTTTGCCTATTTATTCCTCCCGACACGAAAACCCTAAATACCCGAGCCATTATCCACGAAAAGTTCCAGAGACGCCGCCGCCGTCAATCCTAGCTCGGGAGGGTTCAGAAGCTCTTCCCGGCACCCTGTCGGAGAGGGGAATCATCACCGGAGGGCTCTACATCACCATGCCTGCCTCCGGAGTGATGCGTGAGTAGTTCATCCTTGTACTACGGGTCCATGGCAGTAGCTAGATGGTTGTCTCTCCACTTTATGCTATCATGTTTAGATCTTGTGAGCTGCCTATCATGATCAAGATCATCTTATTGTAATGCTACATGTTGTGTTTGCTGGGATCCGATGAATATTGAATACTATGTCAAGTTGATTATCAATCTATCTTATATGTTATTTATGATCTTGCATGCTTTCCGTTACTAGTAGATGATTTGGCCAAGTAGATGATTGTAACTCCAAGAGTGAGTATTTATGCTAGATAGTGGGTTCATGCCTCCGGTAATCTGGGCGAGTGACAATAATTCTAAGATTGTGCATGTGCTGTTGCCACTAGGGATAAAATAACCGATGCTTAGCTTAACGGTGCGCCGTTAGGTCTAATGCATTTGTTTACATTACGCACATTGCTTAATGCAATTATCCGTTGCTTGCAACTTAATACCAACGGGGAACTCGGTATGACAACCTGGCGGTGGATTATTAGTCATAGACGCTGTTGGATAACGGTCTATGTATTTAGTCGTAATGCCCACATGAATATCATAGTAATCATCATGTCATATATATGCATTGTCATGCGCTCAATATTTTTTCAATTTCCCAGCTGTAATTTGTTCACCCAGCATGTTAGTTATCTTTTATGGAGAGACACCACTAGTGAACTGTGGACCCCGGTCCATTCTTTTACACTGATAATACAACCAACTGCAAACACTGTTCCTTTTCATTCTCTGCAATTTACTACTGTTTTCCACACCATACGTTTAATCCTTTGTTTTCAGCAAGCCGGTGAGAGCCGGTGAGATTGACAACCTCACTGTTTCGTTGGGGCAAAGTAGTTTAATTGTGTTGTGTGCAGGTTCCACGTCAGCGCACCACTGACAACCTTCAGAAGTGATTTCTCGCTCCTACTGGTTCGATTAAACCTTGGTTTCATACTGAGGGAAAATTGCTGCTTTGGAAGCACGCAATATAATTGAAAGTTTGGTAGGAACACCACTTATTAATGATCTTAAAATTGAGACTACTTTGGAAGATGTTATAAAAAAATTGGAGTCCATGGAGAAAAACTTGCCGGATTTGCTTGGTAGTTCTAGCAAAGTTAATGAATCACTGGGAGATATTAATAAAAGAATTGCTATTTTAGAAGCTAGCACTGGCCATGATAATCAAAACTTCAGGATAGGTGAATTAGAGGATAATCTAGGTTCCACTTTCTCCTCTATCAAGTTTAAAAAGCAGAAAGCTTTTGTGGGGAAAGAGCAAAAATTCATGTATGTTCGAAAAGTGCCTCAACCAAAACCCCTAATGTGCTTAAAACTGATAAAATTGAGGGTGAATCACATAATGAATTATTTAAATTTGCTTCCCAAGAATTACCTGAACCAAAAATGCCTATTGTTACAAGCTGTGCTTTTGAGGAAGTTTGTGATGATATTGATGCTTCATCACTTGGAAACACTTGATTCTTACTTTCTGCGCCTAGCTGAAAGGCGTTAAAGAAAAGCGCTTATGGGAGACAACCCATTATTTTATTTCTGCAATTTTTCTTTTTTGAGTCAAGGAGTTGTTTACTTCTGTAACAATCCCTTTGTATCTTTACTTTATCGCATTGTTGTGCCAAGTATTGCCTCTAATAGGAAGATGCTGCTAGATTTGGATTTCTGCGCAGGAACAGATTTCTGCTGTTCACCGTTTTAATTCTGTAAAATCACAGAAAATTATTTAAATCTGTAATTTTTTGTGCGTGATCCTCGGATATGTACACATCTTTCGTTAGTTTAAAAAATTTCGATCTGAGCAACGTAAGTGCCTCGAAAAAATTCGTCTTTGCGGACTGTTCTGTTTAGAGAGATTCTGTCTTTTATTTTTCGCATTCTCTCTTTTACTAGTGTTGAGTGGAATTCTTTTTTTTAGCGGGAATAGCTTCACATAACATCAGTGGCGGTATCTAATGTTAAATGTAACGGTCATGTTTGTGTCCTTATAGAATATGTGAGTTTTTGATTGTGCACTAACCCTCTAATGAGAATTACTTTGAGTTTGGTGTGGCGGAAGTTCTCAAGGGTCAAGAGAGAAGGATGATATAATGTGATCAAGAAGAGTGAAGAGCTTAAGCTTGGGGATGCTCCCATGGATCACCCCAGCATATTTCAAGAAGACTCAAGCGTCTAAGCTTGGGGATGCCTTGGGCATCCCTTCTTCATCAACAACTTATCAGGTCATCTCTAGTGAAACTATATTTCAATTCTTTCACATCATATGTGCTTTACTTGGAGCGTCTGTGTGCTTTTATTTTCAGTATTTTATTTTTCTTATGGTCAACTTGATTGGACCCCAGCATTCTTGATTGGGAGAGAGGCACGCTCCGCTTTTTCATATGAATACTCCTATTCTTCACTTATACTTGTTGAGTATTCTTATCTAGCTATTGCTATGATTTTAGCTCCTGTTTTGCATGCATCTCTTATTCAGAGATGTTAGTTCTTTTAAAGAAAGTACTCTATTGCTTCACTTATAATTGTTTGGAGAGTTTATGTTGAAATAAGTTGATTGGTGTTTGGTTGGAACAGAAAATGTTGCATGTGGTAGATGGTATAATGGAAAAAGCTTACATATTCTTGTAGATCATTGTATTGGATAATTTGATACTTGTCAATTGTTTTGAGTTATCAAGTAGTTCATGTTTAGGCTTTTGTATCATGTAGTTAAAACCTATTAATGAAAAACTACCGTAAAGCTCGTTGAAATTTGGTTTGCATGATTGGTATCTCTAAGGTCTAGATATTTTCTAGTAAAAGGGTTTGGTTAACAAGGAAGACAGTGTAGAGTCTTATAATGCTTGCAATATGTTTTCATATAAGCCTTGCTGTGTCGGTTGATATCCTGTGTTTGCTTCAAATAACCTTGCTAGCCTAAACTCTGTACTGAGAGGGAATGCTTCTCGTGCATTCAAAACCTTGAGCCAAAATCCATGCCATCTGTGTCCACCATAACTACCTATATGTGGTATTTCCTTGCCATTCCACGTAAATTTTTCATGTGCTACCTTTAAACTATTCAAAAATTATTACTCCTATTTTGTGTCAATGTTTACCAAGCTCATGAGGACGGGGTGGATGTCTTTATGTCAACTGTCAAACAGACTTTACCACCGGACTAGCGGCATATACATCCGCTTATCCATTAATTTTGCAAAAAGAGCTGGCAAATGGGGTGCCCAGTCCCAATTAATTACAACTTTAACCGCTTAATTCTCTTCACATTTTTGTCCTGATTTATCAGTCAAGCAATGACAAACAGTGAAATATCTGCATGTGTAAACAAAAGAGAAAGAGGGATGATCTGCCTTGCTGGTAGAAATAACGTCCTTCATGGGAGCCGCTCTTAAAAGTCTGGTTGGCAGGGGTCATATTGTACTTTCCATTTTCTGATTCGTTGACAATTAACAAACACCACTCAAAACTTATTTTTACTCTCTATATGATTCAAAAACTTAAAAAGCTCTAGCACATGATTTAATACCTGCTTCCCTCTGCGAAGGGCCTTTCTTTTACTTTTATGTTGAGTCAGTTTACCTACTTCTTTCTATCTTAGAAGCAAACACTAGTGTCAACTTTGGTGCAACAATTTTTATATGCTCATATATTGCACTTATTATATGCTTTGTGTTGACAAATATCCATGAGATATATATGTTGAAAGTTGAAAGCAATTGCTGAAACTTAAATCTTCCTTTGTGTTGGTTAAATACCTTTTACTTAGAATCTATTGCTTTATGAGTTAACTCTTATGCAAAACTCCTTGATGCTTGTCTCGAAAGTACTATTCACGAAAAGTTTTTGCATATATGATTCAGTTGTTTGCTCATTATCTACTTGCTAGCAAACTATAGACCATTGACCTGGATCACTTCATTCATAACATGTGCTTTACAGTATTATTTGATCAAGATTATGATTGTAGCATGTCACCTCAGAAATTATTTTGTTTTTATCGTTTTACCTACTCGAGGACGAGTAGAACTAAGCTTGGGGATGCTTGATACGTCTCAAACGTATCTATAATTTCTGATGTTCCATGTTGATATTGTACCAATTGTTACATGTTTTATATACACTTCATAGCATTTTTATGCATTTTCTAGGACTAACCTAGTAACAAGATGCCACAGTGCCAGTTCCTGTTTTCTGTTGTTTTTGTATTCCAGAAAAGCTAGTCTGGAAATATTCTCGGAATTGGACGAAACTTGGACAGAACCTCCTATTTTTCCAACACGAAGACGGAGTCCAGAGGAAAGACGGAGGAGGGCCACGTGGCACCCACACCATGGGGCCGCGCGGGCCCCCCTGCCGCGCCGTGGGGTGGTGTGGGGCCCTCGTGGCTCCGCAGCCGCCGTCAACCCTAGCTCGGGAGGGTTCAGAAGCTCTTCCCGGCACCCTGCAGGAGAGGGGAATCATCACCGGAGGGCTCTACATCACCATGCCTGCCTCCGGAGTGATGCGTGAGTAGTTCATCCTTGGACTACGGGTCCATGGCAGTAGCTAGATGGTTGTCTCTCCACTTTATGCTATCATGTTTAGATCTTGTGAGCTGCCTATCATGATCAAGATCATCTTATTGTAATGCTACATGTTGTGTTTGCTGGGATCCGATGAATATTGAATACTATGTCAAGTTGATTATCAATCTATCTTATATGTTATTTATGATCTTGCATGCTTTCCGTTACTAGTAGATGATTTGGCCAAGTAGATGCTTCTAACTCCAAGAGTGAGTATTTAAGCTAGATAGTGGGTTCATGCCTCCGTAATCTGGGCGAGTGACAATAACTTCTAAGATTGTGGATGTGCTGTTGCCACTAGGGATAAAATAACCGATGCTTAGCTTAAGGGTGCGCCGTTAGGTCTAATGCATTTGTTTACATTACGCACATTACTTAATGCAATTATCCGTTGCTTGCAACTTAGTACCAACGGGGAACTCGGTATGACAACCTGGCGGTGGATTATTAGTCATAGACGCTGTTGGATAACGGTCTATGTATTTTGTTGTAATGCCCACATGAATATCATAGTAATCATCATGTCATATATATGCATTGTCATGCGCTCAATATTTTGTCAATTTCCCAGCTATAATTTGTTCACCCAGCATGTTAGTTATCTTTTATGGAGAGACACCACTAGTGAACTGTGGACCCCGGTCCACAATTTTTTACACTGATAATACAACCAACTGCAAACACTGTTCCTTTTCATTCTCTGCAATTTACTACTGTTTTCCACACCATACGTTTAATCCTTTGTTTTCAGCAAGCCGGTGAGATTGACAACCTCACTGTTTCGTTGGGGGCAAAGTAGTTTGATTCTGTTGTGTGCAGGTTCCACGTCAGCGCGCCACTGACAACCTTCAGAAGTGATTTCTTGCTCCTACTGGTTCGATTAAACCTTGGTTTCATACTGAGGGAAAACTGCTGCTACACTGCATCATACCTTCCTCTTGGGGTCTCCCAACGAACGTGTGATCCACGCAATCAAGCATATTTTCTGACGCCATTGCCGGGGAGCAAGAGGATTTCTGCAAGGGGAGTTTCACGCTTCCAATCTCTTTACTTTGTTATTGTCTTGCTTAGTTTATTTTTATTTAGTCTTGTTTGCTTTATTTATCAAAAACACAAAAAATTAGTTACTTTTATTTTCAAGTTGTTATCTTTCTGTTTTGTTACAATTTTGCTAAAATGAGTACACCTGAAATTGAAGTTCGGTCCTTTAAGCAACAAGGTGGAGAAAGTTTAAAAGATGCTTGGTATAGGATCAGTGATGCTCACCGTAGATGTACTAAAAAATATTCTACCATGATCCTTCTTAGAAATTTTTATGTTGGTATCGGTATGTTCTAGATACTCTGACAAGAGGCAACTTTCTGGGGACTCCTGCTTTGGAAGCACGCAATATAATTGAAAGTTTGGTAGGAACACCACTTATAATGATCTTAAAATTGAGACTACTTTGGAAGATGTTATAAAAAAATTGGAGTCCATGGAGAAAAACTTGCCGGATTTGCTTGGTAGTTCTAGCAAAGTTAATGAATCACTGGGAGATATTAATAAAAGAATTGCTATTTTAGAAGCTAGCACTGGCCATGATAATCAAAACTTCAGGATAGGTGAATTAGAGGATAATCTAGGTTCCACTTTCTCCTCTATCAAGTTTAAAAAGCAGAAAGCTTTTGTGGGGAAAGAGCAAAAATTCATGTATGTTCGAAAAGTGACTCAACCAAAACCCCCTAATGTGCTTAAAACTGATAAAATTGAGGGTGAATCACATAATGAATTATTTAAATTTGCTTCCCAAGAATTACCTGAACCAAAAATGCCTATTGTTACAAACTGTGTTTTTGAGGAAGTTTGTGATGATATTGATGCTTCATCACTTGGAAACACTTGATTCTTACTTTCTGCGCCTAGCTGAAAGGCGTTAAAGAAAAGCGCTTATGGGAGACAACCCATTATTTTATTTCTGCAATTTTTCTTTTTTGAGTCAAGGAGTTGTTTACTTCTGTAACAATCCCTTTGTATCTTTACTTTATCGCATTGTTGTGCCAAGTATTGCCTCTAATAGGAAGATGATGCTAGATTTGGATTTCTGCGCAGGAACAGATTTCTGCTGTTCACCGTTTTAATTCTGTAAAATCACAGAAAATTATTTAAATATGTAATTTTTTGTGCGTGATCCTCGGATATGTACGCATCTTTTGTTAGCTAAATTTTTTTCGATCTGAGCAACGTAAGTGCCTCGAAAAAATTCGTCTTTGCGAACTGTACTGTTTAGAGAGATTCTGTCTTTTATTTTTCGCATTCTCGCTTTTACTAGTGTTGAGTGGAATTCTTTTTTTTAGCGGGAATAGCTTCACATAACATCAGTGGCAGTATCTAATGTTAAAAGTAACGGTCATGTTTGTGTCCTTATAGAATATGTGAGTTTTTGATTGTGCACTAACCCTCTAATGAGAATTACTTTGAGTTTGGTGTGGCGGAAGTTTTCAAGGGTCAAGAGAGAAGGATGATATAATGTGATCAAGAAGAGTGAAGAGCTTAAGCTTGGGGATGCTCCCATGGATCACCCCAGCATATTTCAAGAAGACTCAACCGTCTAAGCTTGGGGATGCCTTGGGCATCCCCTTCTTCATCAGCAACTTATCAGGTCATCTCTACTGAAACTATATTTTAATTCTTTCACATCATATGTGCTTTACTTGGAGCGTATGTGTGCTTCTATTTTCAGTATTTTATTTTTCTTATGGTCAACTTGATTGGACCCCAGCATTCTTGATTGGGAGAGAGACACGCTCCGCTTTTTGATATGAATACTCCTATTCTTCACTTATACTTGTTGAGTATTCTTATCTAGCTATTGTTATGCTTTTAGCTCCTGTTTTGCATGCATCTCTTATTCAGAGTTGTTAGTTCTTTTAAAGAAAGTACTCTCTTGCTTCACTTATAATTGTTTGGAGAGTTTATGTTGAAATAAGTTGATTGGTGTTTGGTTGGAACAGAAAATGTTGCATGTGGTAGATGGTTGATACCCACAAGTATAGGGGATCGCTGAAGTCTTCGTTGGGAAGTATTACCCAAATTTATAGTTCGACTCGATGGGAACACAAGAATATCAATAAGACCTTGGCAATTGAGGCGTCACTCTCAACCACACCTGTATATCAATAACTTGCAGCAGTAATAGTGATGGCAGTAGTATGATTCAAGTAACAAGCAGAACAGTAGCAGTGAACAAGTGTTTCCCAGTTTTCACCGGAAAAGTGAAAGTGTAACTCAGAGATTTAAAACGTAGGCATGAGGTGATAGCGGGGTGTTGCAAGAATGAGATTGATCATATAATAAGAAACAAATAACAATGGGACCTATCTCTAACTCCGATATATGTAGGTATGTGTTCCATATTTAGTTGTGCGTACTAACCAAGAGAATTTGCACAACATCTATTGTCCAACCTGCCCATTTCACCGGGGCCAACTTGGAACTACAGGTAATTAAGGTCTACCCTTTCGAATAGACCGGAACAATGCATTAACACTTCATGAACACATAGAATCCTCAAACTAAAACATCTCCCCCTTGTTTTCCCTATATGTCACGTTTAGGGTTCGCAGGTTCAACATAATAGCAGGTGATACACTTTGCAGATAAATACCAAACTCAAATATATGATGGGGCAATATAAGTTCAGTACTGAAATCATGCCACTCGGGCCCTAGTAGCAAGCATTAAACATAGCAAGAGTGCATCAACACAATACAAAAGTATCCTCAAGATAAAACCCTAAAATCCCGAACAACGGGTAGCATTACATGATCAATCTCATCCAATCCCCATCCACCTCACATGCCTACAGCGGACTACTCACACATGGTGATGGAGAGGGAGCTCATGGTCGATGGAGATGAAGGCGGTGAAGATGGCGGTGAAGACGGTCTCCGGATCCCTCCACCGGAGGAGAAATCCTGGATCAATCTGTCCCCGAAACGAAGATCGTGATGGTGGCGGCGTTCTGTTTCGCGAAAGCTCCTCTCCTCCTAGGGCAAGCACTTTTTCGTATATATGAGGGGGTACGTCGAAGACCGAAGGCGAGGCGGCGCCCGAGGCCCATTTGGGCTGGGCCCACGCGGCCAGGTACAGGGGCCGCGTGGGACCCACCCATTTGGCCCTCGAGCGCTTCCTCGTGTCCATCTTTTGTCCATTGTCCTCCTTTTCCATAAAAATTGACGTGGTAATTTTCCCCGATTTTATTTCCTGCAGAAATAGCCAGAAAAGAGACTTTGCTAAAAACAGCGTCAGATTCAGCAGTTTTATTCAAATATGGGAAGATTCCGGAGCAAATTATGAGGCAAAGTGCTTGGAAAAGTAGATGCATTTTGGATGCATCAGCTCCCCCAAGCTTAGCTCGTTGTTTGTCCTCGAACAACTCAAACGTAGTGCAGAAGCGATAAAAGACTTTGACAAGAACTTTGCATTGCATATGTAACACAATTTAATATCAACAAGCATTCAAAGCATAGCTTCAACAACAAATGATAAGATGTAGCAAAGGTATATCTAATCAATGTTAAAGCATTTATATTTGTTGCAAGAGAGATATATGTAGTGTCAATACTTGGATGAGTTTGCTCAACTGTAGAAATAAACAAAGGTTCTTACATCGCTAATGATTGAATCATGACAAGACTTTTGAGGTCTTTTGATTCTTTCTTTTGTTACCTGGTGAAATCATTGTGCTTACAACCTTGCTCTTAGTTTTAGCAAACCATTTGATATTACTGATATGACTCATATGCTTGACCGACTAATGGTTGAAAACCTCATGCCCCGTGAATACGAGTACCTACACCATGGCTACTCAACTTGGGTCACTAGCAAGTTCGAAATTTTCAGTCATTGCAAGTAATAAAAGCGTCATCAAGAGCGTCAACTGGGGTACCCTCTGTCCAACAACAAGACAAACAGACAATGAACAATCTCAGCACTCTTTTATTTACCATTTGCATAGCTTTTTATTATGAAGTGCATCACTGAATGTCCACCATGGTGCGCTGTAAATTTCCACCATGAATGATGCATGGCTTAAGTTGGCGGCCCAGGCGTCTCTCTAGCCAATTATTCTTACTCATCAAACTTGCTAAGTTTCCGCTTTCATTTCGCACATGATAAGCATCCATAAACAAAAGTACATGATATCAACTGAATATATTTTAGTGCAATGTTGAAAGCTTTACATGTGTCAGCACATTTCAGCTAACTCCCAACCACTAAACCTGTCAAGCATACAACTTCATGTTTATTATTTGAAAATTATTTTACTTTCTATTGGTTGGCAAGTTTAGTAAGCACAATGGGATGCGTAGACCTTTGTTTAGAGCTACAATTATTCAATCCACAACCAAGTATTGTCACTAAATAAAATTTCACTTGCATCATCATATAACATACTAGAACATGGAGAAGATAAACATTTGCTACCATTTCTCTAGATGTTGAAGAAACTATGATGTGCTCACTTGCTGTTATTAAAGAGTCCACATAAGCATGGCAAAGGTGTCATACCTTTCATCCACTTCATGCACATCAACTTATCATCGTTGTTCTCCTCTCCCAACTTGAACTGCACAATAAAAACTCAAATCTGCCAGAAAATGTCACTGCATACAGTACTGTTTTTACCCTACCTAGACACCTCAGAAAAATCTCATATTTTACGTGTGTGTAGGTTATGATGTGTTGCAGCAGTGGTTAAAATTTCAGCTCAATCGGAGTTACAGAGAAAAAATGAAAAATAAAACAGCGAGCAGATTTCAGCAATTTCTGCACCTCCGTTTTTGCGTTTGTTTCAAGAAAACGAAAATATTTTTGTTATTTTTCGTTCTAAGAAACAAAAGACAAACAACCAGAAGTAAAAGAAACAAATAAAATCTTTTTGTGTTTTTGTTTTCAAGAAACTTATCATAGCAATATAACGGTGATATAAAACAATGAATGGAGAGTAAGAGAAGTACTCCCCCAAGCTTGCGATCAAGCTAGTATCCTGGGTAGTTGCCGTATCCACTTCCAGGGTAGTAACTATATGGGTAGCCTTGCATGCTTGGGTACAGGGGCTCCGCCTGAGGCATGTACCCCTGTGTCTCTGGAGCTTGTGGCTCCTCCTGAGGCGGCGCCTCTTCCACTATCCATTTTCCGGTACTCCTGTCAAAAAGATCAGTACGGGGGAGCCTAATGGACACTCGCTGCCCACTAGTGCTCAAATAGTTATACAGATAATGTCCCCATACAACGTACTTATATCCATGCGAGTAGTCAAAGCAAAATCAAGTAATTTGGACTCTCGCACTAGAGTACCCATGTTATCACCATATCCTCTCTCGTTTTTAATGTAATTGTACACCATAGTAGCAATAGCACCAGCATAAATAGGAGTTTGATCAGTAATATTTCTACTCACAGCAGTATGCAAAGATCTAGCAAGTATGACTCCCAAGTTATATTCACACGGTGTATTTTCTTTTGCACATTTTAGTAGATAAACCATTGGTCCAGTGCAAGCAGAATTGTTATCCCTAGCAAGAAATCCTCTTGCAAGAAACAACGCAAAATATCTCAAACTTGGGTGCTGTATATGAGTAAATTTACCCCTATTTAATCTATCACGAGAGTTTACAGATATAGTATGCCAAAACTCAACAAGCTCATGGTTGGTATCAGCACGAGTTTCACTCCAACTCCCTGAATTTTCTACACCAATAGCATTGCAAAATTCCCCTAGAGACATAACAAGGCGCTCACCTCTCATAGTAAATTTGCAAACAAAGGTAAGAGGGGGTGCCTTACTTCTCTTCCTGTGCTTTTGGGGCTCCGGGCCCTCAAATCTGAAGGTAGAGAGGAATTCCCGCGAGAGTTCTTCATATGTATCTTGGGGGTTCTGGGAGAACCTAAGCAAGCCAGTTGTAGTGACGAAGGTGTCGAAGTCCTCTTTGATCCCCCACTGTTCAAGAACATAGGGATCTTGCCATCTTGTTGTATGTATTTTCAGCTTCTCCCCTACAAAGAATGCATCATCCTCCCACAGGTGGTCGTCATCATAATTGAGGGAGACTTTGCATGCTCTTCTTCTTGGTCTTGAGCTCATCCCAACCAAAGCTTTGCCCTTGCTAAACATGATACCTTGCTGCCCAAAAACAATATTCAACAAAAATCAAGATGTAACACCTTAAAACAACATTAAGCCATCCATAAATAGTCTCCACATCAATATCATGCATCAATATCAACTAGAAAACTTGAATCTATGGATTTCCTAAGCATAAAAGGGTGACACCTAGTGCAGCAAAATACTTCATGCATGAGGCATAAGAACAAAAAGTAATTGGATGAGTGGAGGAGTCACATACCAATGAGCAATCCCACCAAACAGATTTGAAAAATCTGCCCTAAACTTGGAGATCCAAGGATAGCAGGAAGAGAGCTCGAGAAAATTTGGGAAAAATACCTGGGGCTGGTTTCCTGTCGAGGGGAAGGAGATGGGCACTGGATACTCACCTAACCCCCTCTGTGGGCCAAAATAGTGGGTCCCACGCGGCCAGGTACTGTGGCCGCGTGGGACACCCCCTTTTGGGCCCTGGTGGCCCTCTGGTGTCTCCCTTTTGGCTGTTAGTTCCTCTGGTAAAATAACTTACCTCCAAATTTTTCTGGAATTTTTCGAGAAAATTTTCTGAACAGAATTTTTCAAACTACATTTCTGGAATTTCTGCACTTTGAAATAATTATGCTCATGCAAATAATCTAAAAATTCTAGAATAAATGAAATCAAACATTCAAAGCAATTTTTATGGGAATCAAGTTTGCATCATTTTCATATTAGTAATGAGGTTGATCAAGTCTCATTAATAATATGCAAAAGATATAATACATGATTCTTTATTTTATATGTTTTCTGAGCAATTTCAAGTCACCTCATATTTGATTGGAATAGTTCCAATCATTAAGATAGCATATTTTGGTTCAGGAGGTGGCAATGCAAACTCAAAGCTTCCTATTATAAGAGTATTCCTTTTAATGGAGTTCACACTCTGGCTTACCATAGTAACAGATTTCTTCTTAGGAAAATAGATAGTGTGCTCATTTCCCTTGACATTGAATGTTACCTTGCTCTCAGTGCAATTTATAACAGCCCCTGCAGTGTTTAAAAAGGGTCTTCCAAGAATAATAGACAAATTATCATCTTCAGGCATTTCTAACACAACAAAGTCTGTAGGGATTAACACATTAGCAATAGAGATAGGGACATCCTCACATATTCCTATAGGCACAGCAGTTGATTTATCAGCCATTTGTAATGATACTTCAGTTGGAACCAATTTGTTTAGGTTAAGTTTCTTATATAAAGAAAAAGGCATAACACTAACACCAGCTCCTAAGTCACATAGAGCATATTTCACGTAAGTTTCTTTAATATGACAAGGAATAGTTGGAATACCAGGATCACCACGTTTTTCAGGCATTTTCCCTTTAAAGGAATATTCAGCAAGCATAGCAGTTATTGCATCAGTAGGAATCTTTCTTTTATTAGTCACAATGTCTTTCATGTATTTGGAATATGGAGGGATTTTAATAGCATCAACAAGAGGAATTTGCAAACACAAAGACTTAATCAACTCAAAGAATTTCTCAAATCTAGCATCATCCAAAGTTTTTATTACCTCTTGGGGATATGGTATGGGTTTTTGTACCCACGGATCCCTATCTTTACCTCTTTGTGGATTAGGATGGCTCTTCTTCTTATTCTTCTCAGTAGATGGTGGAGGGTCTTCTTTATCATTAGGTTCAGGTTCTTCAATATTTTCATCCTCTTGTGGCTCTTCTTCAGGTGAAGGTGATTCTTCTTCTTCATTATTATTATCTTCAGTCTCAGCATCAGAAATAGAAATATCCTTATCTTGCTCTTCAGAGTCATCAATGTCCTTGTTTTCATTGGGAGATTTTCCTGCAGAAGATTTCTTCTTGAGAGCTTCTTGTTCTTTTCTCTTGGGATGGCCTTCAGGAAAATCAGGATCCTGAGTACTTGCACCTCCCCTAGTGTTAACTCCACAAACCTGTTTCTTCACCATAAGACTTTCATACAATTGATTTTGAAGAGAAACCATTTGTTCAACTTGATTATTCATCATCTCACAGTGTTTAACAATTCTTTTTACCTCTCCCACACTAGCATGTAAACTTTCTCGAAGAGATTTAATTTTGTGAGAGTTCTCCATAATAGTCATTCTAATATTATGCTCCTCAGGATTATGATGATAAGCAAAATCATTCATGTAGGATACATCAACAGGAGGTGTTACCTTTTCATTACCTTTTATGGAGCTAATAGCATTGACTTGAATTGGAAAACATGGTTGATCATCAGGAAGTTTAACACCCATTTCAGATAATTCCTTAAGATGAGAGGTTTTAATTCCCTTCTCTTTAATAGCCTTGGAAGCTTCTTTCATTGTTTCGTTATCCAATTTGAGCATGCCTCCTTTCTTCTCCGGAAATATCTCTTCAATATTCCAGTCTTCATAATTCCTAGAGATAGTCTCCAATAGCTCAGTTGCTTCATCAACGGTCCTTTCCCTGAAAACATTACCTGCAATACCATCAAGATAGCCTCTGGTGTTTTCGGTTAGACCATTGTAAAATATATCAAGTATTTCATTACTCTTGAAGCCATGGGTAGGACATTTCCTAACCATCTTACTATACCTCCCCCAAGCTTGGGGTAAATCCTCCTTCTCTTTCTGTGAAAAGTTGCTAATCTCAACAGTCAAACCATGAATCTTATCAGCAGGGAAATACTTATTATAGAATACCTGCAAACATTCTTCCTTGCTAGTAATACATCCAGGTTCTAAACGATTATACCAAGTTTTAGCACTTCCTCCCAAAGTAAAAGGAAACAGCTTTAAGAAATAGTAGCGTTGATGGATTTCATCTTTACCAAATAACACAGATAAGTCATGCAAGACAGCAATGTGTTCAAAAGGAAACTCATCCTCTCTACCATAAAACTTATATTTTTCAGCTTTTTCAATTATTTCAGGATCAACACTAAACTCATAATCTTTATCTTTAATTTTAATAGCAGGAGCATTCATTTTCTCAGTAATAGGAAAATATCCATCAAGAGGAGAATTTTTATAGCTATCAAGTTTATCCAATTTATCAAAGTCAGAATTCATAAAAGCCATAGTAAATGCCTCCTCTTCCTCAGAAGAAGTTTCAAATTCATCATCACAGTATTCATTATCTTCTAACTCAGATTCCACATTTTCATTAGTAGAAGATTCCAGATTTTCAGGTGTTTCAGTTATCTCAGATGTTTCAGGTGTCACTTCTTTGTCTATGCTACCACATAATAAATCATTTTCATTACTAGTAGACATTTTAGACAATGGTGAACTAGATAAAACCTTTCCTTTTTCTTAGGAGCAACAGCAGAAGCAACATTAGGTGAAAAGTTTGGCCTACTTGGCAAATCCGTACCTCTGCGAGTAGTTGAAGGCCTCACTTCCTTCAGAGTAGTCTTTTCCTTTCCCATGGTTAGGAACAAGCAAAAGCAGCAAATAGATGATAACAAGTTGTCTTACCAATAAAGCTAGGTTCCCCGGCAACGGCGCCAGAAAACGTCTTGATACCCACAAGTATAGGGGATCGCTGAAGTCTTCGTTGGGAAGTATTACCCAAATTTATAGTTCGACTCGATGGGAACACAAGAATATCAATAAGACCTTGGCAATTGAGGCGTCACTCTCAACCACACCTGTATATCAATAACTTGCAGCAGTAATAGTGATGGCAGTAGTATGATTCAAGTAACAAGCAGAACAGTAGCAGTGAACAAGTGTTTCCCAGTTTTCACCGGAAAAGTGAAAGTGTAACTCAGAGATTTAAAACGTAGGCATGAGGTGATAGCGGGGTGTTGCAAGAATGAGATTGATCATATAATAAGAAACAAATAACAATGGGACCTATCTCTAACTCCGATATATGTAGGTATGTGTTCCATATTTAGTTGTGCGTACTAACCAAGAGAATTTGCACAACATCTATTGTCCAACCTGCCCATTTCACCGGGGCCAACTTGGAACTACAGGTAATTAAGGTCTACCCTTTCGAATAGACCGGAACAATGCATTAACACTTCATGAACACATAGAATCCTCAAACTAAAACATCTCCCCCTTGTTTTCCCTATATGTCACGTTTAGGGTTCGCAGGTTCAACATAATAGCAGGTGATACACTTTGCAGATAAATACCAAACTCAAATATATGATGGGGCAATATAAGTTCAGTACTGAAATCATGCCACTCGGGCCCTAGTAGCAAGCATTAAACATAGCAAGAGTGCATCAACACAATACAAAAGTATCCTCAAGATAAAACCCTAAAATCCCGAACAACGGGTAGCATTACATGATCAATCTCATCCAATCCCCATCCACCTCACATGCCTACAGCGGACTACTCACACATGGTGATGGAGAGGAGCTCATGGTCGATGGAGATGAAGGCGGTGAGATGGCGGTGAAGACGGTCTCCGGATCCCTCCACCGGAGGAGAAATCCTGGATCAATCTGTCCCCGAAACGAAGATCGTGATGGTGGCGGCGTTCTGTTTCGCGAAAGCTCCTCTCCTCCTAGGGCAAGCACTTTTTCGTATATATGAGGGGGTACGTCGAAGACCGAAGGCGAGGCGGCGCCCGAGGCCCATTTGGGCTGGGCCCACGCGGCCAGGTACAGGGGCCGCGTGGGCCCACCCATTTGGCCCTCGAGCGCTTCCTCGTGTCCATCTTTTGTCCATTGTCCTCCTTTTCCATAAAAATTGACGTGGTAATTTTCCCCGATTTTATTTCCTGCAGAAATAGCCAGAAAAGAGACTTTGCTAAAAACAGCGTCAGATTCAGCAGTTTTATTCAAATATGGGAAGATTCCGGAGCAAATTATGAGGCAAAGTGCTTGGAAAAGTAGATGCATTTTGGATGCATCAATGGTATAATGGAAAAAGCTTACATATTATTGTAGATCATTGTATTGGATAATTTGATACTTGTCAATTGTTTTGAGTTATCAAGTAGTTCATGTTTAAGCTTTTGTATCATGTAGTTAAAACCTATTAATGAAAAACTACCGTAAGCTCGTTGAAATTTGGTTTGCATGATTGGTATCTCTAAGGTCTAGATATTTTCTAGTAAAAGGGTTTGGTTAACAAGGAAGACAGTGTAGAGTCTTATAATGCTTGCAATATGTTTTCATATAAGCCTTGCTGTGTCGGTTGATATCCTGTGTTTGCTTCAAATAACCTTGCTAGCCTAAACTCTGTACCGAGAGGGAATGCTTCTCGTGCATCCAAAACCTTGAGCCAAAATCCATGCCATCTGTGTCCACCATAACTACCTATATGTGGTATTTCCTTGCCATTCCAAGTAAATTTTTCATGTGCTACCTTTAAACTATTCAAAAATTATTACTCCTATTTTGTGTCAATGTTTACCAAGCTCATGAGGACGGGGTGGATGTCTTTATGTCAACTGTCAAACAGACTTTACCACCGGACTAGCGGCATATACATCCGCTTATCCATTAATTTTGTAAAAAGTGCTGGCAAATGGGGTGTTCAGTCCCAATTAATTACAACTTTAACCGCTTGATTCTCTTCACATTTTTGCCCTGATTTATCAGTCAAGCAATGACAAACAGTGAAATATCTGCATGTGTAAACAAAGAGAAAGAGGGATGATCTGCCTTGCTGGTAGAAATAACGTCCTTCATGGGAGCCGCTCTTAAAAGTCTGGTTGGCAGGGGTCATATTGTACTTTCCATTTTCTGATTCGTTGACAATTAACAAACACCTCTCAAACCTTATTTTTACTCTCTATATGATTCAAAAACTTAAAAAGCTCTAGCACATGATTTAATCCCTGCTTCCCTCTGCGAAGGGCCTTTCTCTTACTTTTATGTTGAGTCAGTTTACCTACTTCTTTCTATCTTAGAAGCAAACACTAGTGTCAACTTTGGTGCAACAATTTTTATATGCTCGTATATTGCACTTATTATATGCTTTGTGTTGACAAATATCCATGAGATTTATATGTTGAAAGTTGAAAGCAATTGCTGAAACTTAAATCTTCCTTTGTGTTGGTTAAATACCTTTACTTAGAATCTATTGCTTTATGAGTTAACTCTTATGCAAAACTCCTTGATGCTTGTCTCGAAAGTACTATTCATGAGAAGTTTTTGCTTATATGATTCAGTTGTTTGCTCATTATCTACTTGCTAGCAAACTATAGACCATTGACCTGGATCACTTCATTCATAACATGTGCTTTACAGTATTATTTGATCAAGATTATGATTGTAGCATGTCACCTCAGAAATTATTTTGTTTTTATCGTTTTACCTACACGAGGACGAGTAGAACTAAGCTTGGGGATGCTTGATACGTCTCAAACGTATCTATAATTTCCGATGTTCCATGTTGATATATACCAATTGTTACATGTTTATATACACTTCATAGCATTTTTATGCATTTTCTAGAACTAACCTATTAACAAGATGCCACAGTGCCAGTTCCTGTTTTCTGCTGTTTTTGTATTCCAGAAAAGATTGTCTGGAAATATTCTCGGAATTGGACGAAACTTGGACAGAACCTCCTATTTTTCCAACACGAAGACGGAGTCCAGAGGAGAGACGGAGGAGGGGCATGTGGCACCCACACCATGGGACCGCGCGGCCCCCCTGCCGTGCCGTGGGATGGTGTGGGGCCCTCGTGGCTCTGCAGCCGCCGCCCTTTCGCCTATTTATTCCTCCCGACGCGAAAACCCTAAATACCCGAGCCATTATCCACGAAAAGTTCTAGAGACGCCGCCGCCATCAACCCTAGCTCGGGAGGGTTCAGAAGCTCTTCCCGGCACCCTGCCGGAGAGGGGAATCATCACCGGAGGGCTCTACATCACCATGCCTGCCTTCGGAGTGATGCGTGAGTAGTTCATCCTTGGACTACGGGTCCATGGCAGTAGCTAGATGGTTGTCTCTCCACTTTATGCTATCATGTTTAGATCTTGTGAGCTGCCTATCATGATCAAGATCATCTTATTGTAATGCTACATGTTGTGTTTGCTGGGATCCGATGAATATTGAATACTATGTCAAGTTGATTATCAATCTATCTTATATGTTATTTATGATCTTGCATGCTTTCCGTTACTAGTAGATGATTTGTCCAAGTAGATGCTTGTAACTCCAAGAGTGAGTATTTATGCTAGATAGTGGGTTCATGCGTCCGGTAATCTGGGAGAGTGACAATAACTTCTAAGATTGTGGATGTGCTGTTGCCACTAGGGATAAAATAACCGATGCTTAGCTTAAGGGTGCGCCGTTAGGTCTAATGCATTTGTTTACATTACGCACATTACTTAATGCAATTATCCGTTGCTTGAAACTTAATACCAATGGGGAACTCGGTAAGACAACCTGGCGGTGGATTATTAGTCATAGATGCTGTTGGATAACGATCTATGTATTTTGTCGTAATGCCCACATGAATATCATAGTAATCATCATGTCATATATATGCATTGTCATGCGCTCAATATTTTGTCAATTGTCCAGCTGTAATTTGTTCACCCAGCATGTTAGTTATCTTTTATGGAGAGACACCACTAGTGAACTGTGGACCCCGTCCATTCTTTTACACTGATAATACAACCAACTGCAAACACTGTTCCTTTTCATTCTCTGCAATTTACTACTGTTTTCCACACCATACGTTTAATCCTTTGTTTTCAGCAAGCCGGTGAGAGCCGGTGAGATTGACAACCTCACTGTTTCGTTGGGGCAAAGTAGTTTAATTGTGTTGTGTGCACGTTCCACGTCAGCGCGCCACTGACAACCTTCAGAAGTGATTTCTTGCTCCTACTGGTTCGATTAAACCTTGGTTTCATACTGAGAGAAAACTGCTGCTACACTGCATCATACCTTCCTCTTGGGGTCTCCCAACGAACGTGTGATCCACGCAATCAAGCATATTTTCTGACGCTGTTGCCGAGGAGCAAGAGGATTTCTGCAAGGGGAGTTTCACGCTTCCAATCTCTTTACTTTGTTATTGTCTTGGTTAGTTTATTTTTATTTAGTCTTGTTTGCTTTATTTATCAAAAACACAAAAAATTAGTTACTTTTATTTTCAAGTTGTTATCTTTCTGTTTTGTTATAATTTTGCTAAAATGAGTACCCCTGAAATTGAAGTTCGGTCCTTTAAGCAACAAGGTGGGGAAAGTTTATAGGATGCTTGGTATAGGATCAGTGATGCTCACCGTAGATGTACTAAAAAATATTCTACCATGATCCTTCTTAGAAATTTTTATGTTGTATCGGTATGTTCTAGATACTCTGACAAGAGGCAACTTTCTGGGGACTCCTGCTTTGGAAGCACGCAATATAATTGAAAGTTTAGTAGGAACACCACTTATTAATGATCTTAAAATTGAGACTACTTTGGAAGATGTTATAAAAAAATTGGAGTCCATGGAGAAAAACTTGCCGGATTTGCTTGGTAGTTCTAGCAAAGTTAATGAATCACTGGGAGATATTAATAAAAGAATTGCTATTTTAGAAGCTAGCACTGGCCATGATAATCAAAACTTCAGGATAGGTGAATTAGAGGATAATCTAGGTTCCACTTTCTCCTCTATCAAGTTTAAAAAGCAGAAAGCTTTTGTGGGGAAAGAGCAAAAATTCATGTATGTTCGAAAAGTGCCTCAACCAAAACCCCTAATGTGCTTAAAACTGATAAAATTGAGGGTGAATCACATAATGAATTATTTAAATTTGCTTCCCAAGAATTACCTGAACCAAAAATGCCTATTGTTACAAGCTGTGTTTTTGAGGAAGTTTGTGATGATATTGATGCTTCATCACTTGGAAACACTTGATTCTTACTTTCTGCCTTGTCTATATGCATGTGTTTTATCTCTGTTTTATCTGTGTTGTTCTATGCCGAATGGTTTTAAACCTTGTCTCAAAGTTAAAGTAGTGTATGCTGTCTTGTTGTGATCTTGTGACTCGACTGACGAACGCCAAAATGGCAGTCAAGAGCAGAGGTTATGGAATGTAGTAAACATGAAAACAGACTCGGGGACTCGGTCCAAAAATGATTCGGTATATGTTGTTTACTAACCCGGTTTTTTATTCCTTTTCTTTGTGTCGGATGACTCTAAACCTTATCTCAAAATTTATGAGTACTGTATGCTATAAATTTGATCTTGTGACTCGACTGTCGAACGCCAAAATGGTAGACAAGAGTAAAGATTACTAAGTATAGTGAACAAGAAACTAAACTCGGGGACTTGGTGCAAAGTAATCCGGCATTAAGCCTTAGCACTGATAACAACTTAAGAGTATATATACATCTGCACCCGGCATCCTGGGGATTTAACAGTTCAACTTGTGATAAGTTCAAACAGCTGCGGTGGAGGAGCTCGGTCAGTAGGAGCAGTGCGAGTCGCAGGAGCAATCTCGGTCGCAGGATCGACCGTCGTGGTGGTTGCCGGGTTGCCGGTGATGTCGGATGCTGCTTCCGAAGATATGTCGGCTGCTGTATGCTCGGCAGTGTCGGCTGCTGCGTCAGTGGCAGTATTGGGAGTTTCAGCCTCGATCTCCTCGTCAACTTCCTCTTCCTCGTCATCATCCTCTTCCCTTCGACGTCATCTTCTTCGTCATCAGAGTAGACTGGACCAGGAATGAGATTTTGGGTTTGAGCGTAGCTGGCCATGAAGGAGGCTGCTTCCTTGCGGCTCTGGATCAGTGTTGGATCCGACGTCCATTTCGAGTCGGAACGCAGGGATTTCAGTGCATTAAGGTCGATTGCCTCGTACCAAGAAAGCACAAAAGTCAGAGCTTGATCTGCACCGGCACGAGCTGAGGAAGATCTCCACTCTCGGAGCCTTGTCTCGGCGGCCAGCAGGCACTTGGATAACTCGGCAATGGTAGCTGGAGTCGCAGACTCTGGCCATAGAATCCGGTAAACCCGGATACCAGCTTCAAGAAGCTCAGTACCAATGCACCTCAGGGGAGATATGCGAGCATCCAGAGCCGTCAGATGATCTTCAATGTCCCATTCCTCCGAGATCGGGCCAGATTCTGCTCTTTTTTCTCGTGCCTTGGTGGTAATGTTTGCTGCAGCGACTTGGAGTGGGAGAAGTGTTCTGAAGAAAGAAAGGCTACTACCGAGTTAAGTCATATACCGGCATATATCTAATGTCGGTAGAAGCAAAGGAAGTGAAAAGAAAGGATAAAGGAAACTCACTGTCCATCTCGCTGTTGATCCGGGTGAGCTCGGCCAACCAGCTGTTGCATTTAGCCTTGAGGGCATCCAGTTCTTGTTGAGCCGAGGTGGCGCGGAGCTTGGTCTGGTCGAGGAGCTCCTTATGCTTCAAAGCATCTTCTTCTCGCTGCATCAGAGATCTCTCCATCTCGGACTTCTGGTTCTGAACCCGTTCAAGCTCCTTCTGGAGCCGAGACACTTCATCTCTTTCCTTCTGGAGCGCAACGTTGTGCTCGGCTGCGACTTGGGCCTCTGTCTCGGCTATTGAGGACAGCAAAAGAGAGATATGGGGAAGTTAGGTTGAGATAACTTTGAGCAAATTTTTTATGACAGTAAGAGAGAAAGGTACCCTTGTTCTTCAACTCCTCCTGCAACTGCTTGTAGGAGTTCTTGAGCTTCTTGTGATCCAAGAGCAGCTTCTGGAACACCTCGGTCCGAGTATTGGTGCATTCCTGAAAAAAGGGAAAGTGTTAGTGTTATTATGAAGATTCACGCCGAGTAAACTCGACATGAATCTCGGGGACTGGATATCGGAATTTTTGAAGATTCACGCCGAGTAAACTCGACATGAATCTCGGGGACTGGATATCGGAATTTTTGAGGATTCAAGCCGAGTAAACTCGACCTGAATCTCGGGGACTGGATATCGGAATTTTTGAGGATTCAAGCCGAGTAAACTCGACCTGAATCTCGGGACTGGATATCGGAATTTTTGAGGATTCAAGCCGAGTAAACTCGACCTGAATCTCGGGGACTGGAAGTCGGAATTTTTTGAAGATTCACGCCGAGTGATCTTTACTCGATCGAGCATCAACCACTCGACCAGAATCTCGGGGACTGGGGATAATAGATATCTATTATCTATGATAAAAGAAAAAAGGACTAAGCTAAGGAAGGTTAACCTCTGCAATCTTGCTAGCTCGAAGGACCGCAACCTGCAGCGTGTGCATGGACTGCGCAAGCGCGCTTGGGCCAGCTGGATGCCGGGACGCCGGGGTCTGGGAAGCGGGCGCTGGGTTCTGGGAAGAAACCTCGCTGGTATCGGCAGCATTCCAGTCCATGTTATAATGCTCCACCGAGCCCAGGCTGTTACCGCTTTGAGTTCGCAGCCGGGAAACTCTCAGCCAGGAGCTGTGACGACTCTGGAGACGGATGCAGCTAGAGCTTGGGTCGGAGTCAGCGCCAGTTGTTTATTCGGATTGGCTGGCACTTTCCTGGTGGCCAATTGTCGTGGCTGTGTCGGCTTTGGCGGTGGTGCTTGTCTCTGGGATGCCGGTACGGAAGACGTCGGTGGTGGCTGTGGCTGCTGCGGTGGCTGTGGCTGCTGCAGTGGTTGTTGCTGCTGTTGCTGCTGCTATTGTTGCTGTGGCTGTTGCTGTTGTTGTTGTGGTTGTTGCTGCTGATCTGGTGCTATCGGAGTTTTGGTCCGCTCCGTCTCGGAGTCCATGATGTGGGCACCGAAATCATCATCTCGGTCAGGGGCCGAGGTTTCTGGGGCGTCTTGGCCTCCTCCAGGTGCGGCATCAGAAGCCGGCGGCGTATGTCGGCTGGAGTTGTATGTACCGGTTGAAGGACTCGCCCTTGCTGAGCTAGCAGCTCCGATGTCGGTTGACCGAGATACCGCTGGCGGCGGAATAGGTGAGCGCACAGAGGATGCGCTCTGACTGACTTCAAGGGCGGCACTGCATCGAAGCAGGAAAAGATGTTACCTCGGGGAAATATTATCTCAGTTAAAGGAAGAAAGGGAAACGTAGGGAGATGGGCATATATCGGCAAAGGATATTTACCCTTCTGTAACTGGCGGCATCTTCTTGCCCCGTGGCTTATGTCCCGATTTCTTCCTTCCGCATCTTCGGTTTCTTCGCTGCAGGGTCTGGGGCTCTTGAGGTCCCGGCACGTTTGCGAGATCCGCCTCGATTGCCCGAGGTAGCTGGGCGTGTACTCGGAACCTGGCCGCCCGGGTCAGCTGGTGCCGAGGGTAGTGGGTAAGCAAATGCGATGGACGAACATCAAGTGCCTCTAAAATTTGACAATCATCGTCATCGTCATCTGACCAATCTCTGAAGAAGCTCGGGCTTGAGGCTTACCCGAGGCAGGGGCGCCAGCAGCCGAATCGGCATATATCCTCATCGTCCGGGTCTTCAACCTCGGCGACGGCCGGGACAGGTAGATGTTGGCCCCATTTGGCGGAGGGATTCACTCCGTCTTCAGTCACTTGCCGAGCAAATCTCTGCAAGGCAGACGCAATAAAACTAGTTATTCTAGAACAAAATATGGTGCCGACATAAGAGTTGTTTCGGCAGGCAAAATATGTCGGTCTAGATTGCAAGTTACTTACATTCTCCGGAACCCGAGTTCTGTCATGGGGTTCTTTACCCCATTCCCATTCCTCTGTCATCCGCGTCCTGGCAATTGACTTGACGCGTTTCCGGATGTCGGCCTTGCTCAGCTCATGAGTGCTGACCCGAGTAGGGTCGTATCGCCACTCATGTGGCAGATCTTGTGAACTCGGTTTTGGAGGGGAGAGACTCGGCGGCTAATGAAGTTTCACAGAGGTCATAGGCCGTCATCCCTTCCCCCTGGAACTGATTGACGAACTGTGAATCTGGTTGATCTGAGATTTGTCTCCTTTGGGTAGAAGCCAATTGAACTACTCGTGGGTCGCCGAGACTGAATGTCGACAATTGAAGAGATCGGCATTGTCTGGGCTCTTCACGTAGAAGAACGTCCGCTGCCACTTCCGGCTTGACTCCAGCCTTGAATCCGAGGAAAGATGGAACCTTTCCGAGGTTAATTGTAGCGGCTTCGCACGGGGTCATCTCCTTGGGGAAGTTCTTGTGTTTCCCGATCCGGAACACTCTGCTCCGGAGTTTGGAAGTACTTGGCCCAAAGTTCAATGGGGGCCAAAGACCAGATATCCCTCGGAAAGAGACATATTGATGGCGTGAAACACACGTCGTTGGGAGACCCCAAGAGGAAGGTATGATGCAGTCAGCAGCAAGTTTTCCCTCAGAAAGAAACCAAGGTTATCGAACCAGTAGGAGCAGCAACTCTTCAGAAGGTGTTGGTGGCCGCACGGCGCAAACGATCACCAACGTGGAATCTGCACACAACACAATCAAACTACTTTGCCCCAACGAAACAGTGAGGTTGTCAATCTCACTGGCTTGCTGAAAACAAAGGATTAAACGTATGGTGTGGAAAATGAGTATTAAATTGCAGAGAATGAAAAAGGAACAGTTTGCAGTTTGTGGTTGTTTAATCAGTGTAAAAGAATGGACCGGGGTCCACAGTTCACTAGTGGTGTCTCTCCATAAAAGATAACTAACATGTTGGGTGAACAAATTACAGCTGGGCAATTGACAATAGTGAGCGCATGACAATGCATATACATGACATGTTGACTACTATGATATTTAATTGGGCATTACGACATAATACATAGACCGTTATCCAACAGCATCTATGACTAATAATCCACCGCCGGGTTGTCATCCGAGTCCCCCGTTGGTATTAAGTTGCAAGCAACGGATAATTGCATTAAGTAAAGTGCGTAATGTAAACAAACACATATGCCCGTGGACATAGCATCGTTAGGTTATCCCTAGTGGCAACAGCACATCCACAACCTTAGAACTTTCTGTCACTGTCCCAGGTTAAACGGAGACATGAACCCACTATCTAGCATAAATACTCTCTCTTGGAGTTACAAGCATCTACTTGGCCAAAGCATCTACGAGTAACGGAAAGCATGCAAGATCTTAAATAACATATAAGATAGATTGATAATCAACTTGACATAATATTCAATATTCATCGGATCCCAGCAAACACAACATGTAGCATTACAATAATATGATCTTGATCATGTAGGGCAGCTCACAAGATCTAAACATGATGGCACAAAGTGGAGAGACAACCATCTAGCTACTGCTATGGACCCGTAGTCCAAGGATGAACTACTCACGCATCACTCCGGAGGCAGGCATGGCGATGTAGAAGCCTCCGGTGACGATTCCCCTCTCCGGCAGGGTGCCGGGAAGAGGTTCTGAACCCTCCCGAGCTAGGGTTGACGACGGCGGCGTCTCTGGAACTTTTCGTGGATATTTGCTCAGGTACTTAGGGTTTTCGCGTCGGGGGGAATAAGTAGGCGAAAGGGCGGCGGCTGCGGACCCCCGAGGGGCCCACACCACCCTAGGGCGCGGCAGAGGGGGGCCCGCCCTAGGTGCGTGTGGCCTCCTGGTGGCCCTCCTCTGTGCTCCTTCGCTCCGTCAGGCGTGTTCTGGAAAAATAGGGACCCCCGTGTAGTTTCGTCCAATTCCGAGAATATTTCCAGACTAGCTTTTCTGGAATACAAAAACAGCAGAAAACAGGAACTGGCACTTCGGCATCTTGTTAATAGGTTAGTCCCAAAAAATGTATAAAAGTGATATAAAGTAGATGCAAAACATGTAGCAATTGGTATAAAACAAGCATGGAACATCAAAAATTATAGATACGTTTGAGACGTATCAGCATCCCCAAGCTTAGTTCCTACTCGTCCTCGAGTAGGTAAACGATAAAAACAAAATAATTTTTGAGGTGACATGCTACTATCATAATCTTGATCATATAATATTGCAAGGCACATGTAAATGAATGAAGTGATCCAAGTCAATGGTCTATAATTTGCTACCAAATAGATAATGAGTAAACAATGAATCACACAAGCTAAACGTTTTCATGAATAGTACTTTCGAGACAAGCATCAAACAGTTTTGCATAAGTGTTAACTCATAAAGCAATAGTTTCTAATAAAAGGTATTTAATCAACACAAAGGAAGAATTTAGTTTCAGCATTTGCTTCAACTTTCAACATATTTATCTCATGGATATTGTCAACACAAAGTAGTATAACAAGTCCAATACATTGCATATAACGCATGTTGTAACAAAGTTGACACTAGTGTTTGCTTGTGGAAGACAGAAAGAATAGGAAAACTGACTCAACATAAAAGTAAAAGAAAGGCCCTTCGCAGAGGGAAGCAGGGATTAAATCATGTGCTAGAGCTTTTAGGTTTTTGAAAGCATATAGAGATTGCATAAAATATTTGATACTCCTCCCAACCTTGCTAACACAAGCCATGGCTAACCGAATCCTCGGGTGCCTTCCATCAATCACATACCATGGAGGAGTATCTATTTTTGAGAGGTGTTTGTTAATTGTCAACGAATGGTAGCGGGTGAGAACAGTATTCTACCTGTCAACGGACTTTTAAGAGCGGCTCCCATGAAGGACGTTATTTCTACCAGCAAGGCAGATCATCCCTCTTTCTCTTTGGTTTACACACATTCAGGTATTTCACTGTTTGTCATTGCTTACTGATGAATCAGGGCAAAAGTGTGAAGAGAATTAATTGGTTAAAGTTGTAATTAATTGGGACTGGGCACCCCGTTGCCAGCTCTTTTTGCAAGTTATTGGATAAGCGGATGTATATGCCACTAGTCCAGGTGTAAAAGTCCATCACAAATAGAATAAAGAATAACCACACTAATTCCTCATGAGCTAGTAAACATTGACACAAAAAGGGAATAATAACATTTTGAATAATTTAAAGGTAGCACATGAAAAATTTACTTGGAGTGGCAAGGAAATACCACATATAGGTAGTTATGGTGGACACAAATGGCATGGATTTTGGCTCAAGGATTTGGATGCACGAGAAGCATTCCCTCTCAGTACAGAGTTTAGGCTAGCAAGGTTATGTAAGCAAACAAGAATATCAACCCGTACACCAAGTTTTATATGACAAACATATTGCAAACGTTATAAGACTTCATACCGTCTTCCTTGTTAACCAAACCCTGTTATTAGAAAATATCTAGACCTTAGAGATACCACCGATGCAAACCAAATTTTCAACAAGCTTTACGGTAGTTCTTCACTAATAGGCTTAACTCATGTGATGCACAATTTAATCATGATCTACTTGTTAACTCAAAACAATTGACAAGCATCAAGTTATCCAAGTGATCTACAAGATTAAGCAAGTTTTTCCTTATACCAATTACCACATGCAACATTTTCTGAACCAACCAAACACCAATCAATTTATTTATCAACTCTCCAAACAAATATAAGTGAAGCAAGAGAGTACTTTCTACAAAAGAAAGCTAATAGCTCTGACAAGAGATACATGAAAACAAGAGCTAAAAGCTGAACAGCGCTAGATATGAATACTCAACAAATATAAGTGAAGAATAGGAGTATTCTCATGAAAAAGCGGAGCAGGTCTCTCTCCCCAATCAAAAATGCTAGGGTCCAGTCAAGCTTTATTGAAAATAAAATGCAATACTGAAAATAAAAGCACACAGACGCTCCAAGAAAAGCACATATGATGTGAAAGAATTAAAATATAGTTTCACTAGAGATGACCTGATAATTTTGACGATGAAGAAGGGATGCCTTGGGCATCCCAAGCTTAGACGCTTGAGTCTTCTTGAAATATGCTGGGGAGATCCATGGGATTCTCCCCAAGCTTAAGCTCTTCACTCTTCTTATCCTATTATATCATCCTTCTCTCTTGACCCTTGAAAACTTCCGTCCACCAAACTCGAAGTAGATCTCATTAGAGGGTTAGTGCATAATCAAAAACTCACATGTTATAATAGCGCAATATGATTTTACTTTAAACATTAGCTACAGCCACTGATTAGTGAAGCTCTTCCACCCAAAAAAGAATTTCACTCAACACTAGTAAAAGAGAGAATGCAAAATAAAAAGGCATAAACTGTCTAAAACAGAACAGTCCGCAAAGACGAATTTTTTCGAGCACTTACAACGCTCAGATCGAAAACTCTAGTCTAATGAAAGATTCAGACATTCATAAAGATTACGCACAAAATTTTCAGATTTAATTAACAATCTGGTGATTTTAGGAATTTCGTACAGTGAACAGCAAAATCTGTTTCTTGCGCAAAATCAAAATTAAGCATCGTCTTAACATTAGAGGCTACTCTTGGCACAACAATGCGAGAAAATAAAGATACAAAGGAGTTGCTACAGAAGTAAACAATGCGAAAGGGCGGCGGCTGCGGACCCCCGAGGGGCCCACACCACCCTAGGGCGCGCAGTGGGGGGGCCGCCCCTAGGTCGTGTGGCCTCCTGGTGGCCCTCCTCTGTGCTCCTTCGCCTCCGTCAGGCTTGTTCTGGAAAAAAGGACCCCCGTGTAGTTTCAGTCCAATTCCGAGAATATATTCCAGACTAGCTTTTCTGGAATACAAAAACAGCAGAAAACAGAACTGGCACTTCGGCATCTTGTTAATAGGTTAGTCCCAAAAAATTATAAAAGTGACATAAAGTAGATGCAAAACAAGTAGCAATTGGTATAAAACAAGCATGAATATCAAAAATTTAGTAGACGTTGAGACGTATCACATATGCCGAGAGAGTGGTGATAGCAATGGCTGAAGGTGATGGGGTTTGAAGATGAAACGCCGATCTAAGAAGCCTCGAAGAACTGGCTCGCCGGGAGGCCAAAGCCGCGCTCGAAGTGCGCGACGAAGACCACACGCTCGCCGGGTTCCAAATTCCAGCTTAGGCCTCTTTGCCAGGGGCCGCATATCACCTCTTTCGGATACGCCGAGTTCGACTCAGCCAATCAATTTCTTCTTGGAACGTCGGAACCTTCCCACCCCGGCGGCTCACACTCCTCGACGCGGCGTCGGCGGGATCCGCGCGTTTGATAGAAGACATCACGACGCGCGATGAGGAAATGAAAACCACGCACCCTCCCGGCGTCGGAAATCTGCAAAAAGGCAAAGATTCATCCACGGGTGAGCATCTTCGATTTTACGCGGTGGAGAAAAAGAAACAACAAAGAGAAACAAAAATCTATGAGCAAGAAACTAAAAAGAAGATCTACGGAGAAGATCTAAAGAAAACCAACGGAAGAACTGCGGAAGAGCTAAATGCTAGCCGCGGAGATGCTACGGGCGAGCAGCTTACAGGAGGAAAGCGGCGGCGCGAGGTGAGGAACGCAGGACGTGCCGGCGGAAAGCTTGGCTCGGCGCGCGCGAAGAACTCCGGTCGTCGACGGCTCGCGGGGTCCGGCGTCGCGCGGTGGCGGAGTGCTCCGCGGTGGCGGGGATAGCACAGAGGAAGGAGAGTGAGGTGGGAAGAAAGAAGAGGAGAAAAGGATTGCCCCCCCCCCGCTCCCCTATTTATGGGCGTGGGAGGTGTGCGGTTAGCAAAATTACAGCGCACGTCCCCGTAACCGCCGCGCGGATTAACTGCACAACGATCTGCGCGTTTGCGGCAAAAAACGCCGCACGTTCGGCCACATGGTGGGCCGCAAAGTGGAAACTGCACTGGCATGGTTAATGGTATGTTATTGCCGCAGAAATCGAGGAGCCGCGCGTAAGTAGCACGCCGGTGGCGGTCAAAAGCACTCAAGTGCGCAGGGGACGTGACAGCTCGTGGGGCTCGCGTGACGTGGGTGGCAATGCGCGCAGAGGCATGTCTGTCCGCGCACGCGGAACCTAGGCCACGCGCAGCGTTTTGCTGCCACGTGCAATGGCAAGATCTTTGAAACGATCTGAGGAAATCATCTTGTGTCGTAGGAACCGACATAAGGGCAGATGTCGAAAGTGGTTGGAGGTTGGTTCCTGATGTTTTGAGTTGGACCGACATAAATATGTCGGATAGTTGGCCAAGTTGGTTTGGTTGTGTAAACCTGGTGTGGCCCTTCATCCGAGTCTGCAGGACCGCACCAGCTTCGGGACTAATGTCGGGGCTACCCCGAGGTAAGGGTCAAGGTATGGTATAATATATGTCCAAGAGTGGACCGAGGTACAGTGAAACCGACATAACCAGGCCCAGAAGGGGCCGGGACATGATGTTGGTGCAAACCGACATATGCTGACCAACATATGAAACCGACATAGCTGACCGACATACGAATGTCGGTATCATCGTGTCTCTCTTATGTGCAGGGGAGATAACCAAGGAGGGGAATCCGGCATATCCATGCCGGGTAAAGAGAAGACCCGCCATAATGCCGGTTGGAATCAATGCAGCAACGGTCACATCCCGCCTGACACGGAGCATGGCAGCGGTATGGCGCGGGTGCGAGGTGACCGGTCACACCTACCGCTGACCCACGGGCGTACCTGGGAAAAGAGTACGAGCATGGGCAGGCCACGTCCTGTCCGTGGCAGAGGACACAATCATGACCAAGCGGCTGATGCAGGCACGCATGCTAACAGTGCCGGTACGGAGACAGACCATTGCTCGGTTAGGCTATAAAGAGAGCCCTTCCCCCTCCAGCGTGAGGGACATGGCAGAGAGATCTTTCCCCCATAGCTTCCTCTTCTTCCTTGAGAGCTACCCCATAGCAGAGAGCAAACAGCTCGAGGAGCACCTTTGTATTCGTCTTGATATCCTGATATACTGAGAGAGACAGGCAGGAGTAGGGTCCTTACCTCCTCACAGGGCCCTGAACCTGGTAGATCGTGAGTGCTTTGTTCTTCTGTGTGCGCTCCTTAGCGCGCAATCCCCTCCCCGGTTCCACCAGCGTCCATCGCCCCAACTCAAGCCATCCTATGGCATCTGCCGTGATACCACCACGACAGTTAAAACCTTTTACTAGATCTATTGCTTTATGATTTAACTCTTATGCAAAACTCCTTATGCTTGTCTCGAAAGTACAATCATGAAAAGTTTTTGCTATATGTTTCAGTTGTTTGCTCAAACTATCTTGCTAGCAAACTAAAACACCATTGACCTGAACACTTCATCATAACATGTGCTTTAACAGTAATTAATTGATCAAGATTATGATTGTAGCATGTCACCTCAGAATTTTTTTTGTTTTAATCGTTTTACCTATCGAGGACGAGTAGAACTAAGCTTGTAATGCTTGATATGTCTCAAACGTATCAATAATTTCTGATGTTTCCATGTTGATATATACCAATTGTTACATGTTTTATATACACTTCATAGCATTTTTATGCATTTTCTAGGACTAACCTATTAACAAGATGCCACAGTGCCAGTTCCTGTTTTCTGCTGTTTTTGTATTCCAGAAAAGCTAGTATGGAAATATTCTCGGAATTGGACGAAACTGGACAGAACCTCCTATTTTTCCAACACGAAGACGGAGTCCAGAGAAGAGACGGAGGAGGCCACGTGGCACCCACACCATGGGCCACGCGGGCCCCCCTGCCGCACCGTGGGGTGGTGTGGGGCCCTCGTGGCTCTGTACCGCCGCCCTTATCGCCTATTTATTCCTCCCGACTCGAAAACCCTAAATACCCGAGCCATTCCACGAAAAGTTCCAGAGATGCCGCCGTCAATCCTAGCTCGGGAGGGTTCAGAAGCTCTTCCCGGCACCCTGCCGGAGAGGGAATCATCACCGGAGGCTCTACATCACCATGCCTGCCTCGGAGTGATGCGTGAGTAGTTCATCCTTGGACTACGGGTCCATTGGCAGTAGCTAATGGTTGTCTCTCCACTTATGGAGAGACACCACTAGTGAACTGTGGACCCCGGTCCATTCTTTTACACTGATAATAACACCAACTGCAAACACTATTCCTTTTCATTCTCTGCAATTTACTACTGTTTCCACACCAAACGTTTAATCCTTTTTTCAGCAAGCCGGTGAGATTGACAACCACTGTTTCGTTGGAGCAAAGTAGTTTGATTGTGTTGTGTGCAGGTTCCACGTCAGCGCGCCACTGACAACCTTCAGAAGTGATTTCTTGCTCCTACTGGTTCGATTAAACCTTGGTTTCATACTGAGTGAAAACTGCTGCTACACTGCATCATACCTTCCTCATGGGGTCTCCCAACGAACGTGTGATCCACGCAATCATAATGCTACATGTTTGTATTTGCTGGGATCAGATGAATTGTGAAGTTATGATCAAGTTTGGTCATCTATATATGTCTATGTTTTATATTATTATCGTGCATGTTCTCCGATCCATGTGGTTACTTAGACCAAGTAGTCGCTTGTATCTCCAAGAGAGAGTATTTATGCTAGATAGTAGGTTCATGTCTCCTTTGTCTGGGCTCGAGTTGACAGAAACGACCAAGGCCTTGGATGTGCTGTTACTTCTAAGGGTAAAACAATGGTATTTTTATTTCACGTTAATATCCATTGCTTACATTATGCACATTGCTTATTGCGATAATAGTGCTTGCAACCTAATACTTTCGGGTGACAGGCTGGATAGCGATCACGGGGTGGATTATTAGTCATAGATGCAGCTGGATAGCGGTCTATGTATTTGTTGTAATGCCCAATAAAAAATTACAATGAACTACCTTGTCATAAATCGTAATAATATTGTCAGGCCCTCACAATTTGTCAATTGCCTAGCTGTAATTTGTTCACTCACTGCATGTTTATTTTATGGAGAGACGCCACTAGTGAGCTGGACCCCTGTCCATTCTTTTACATTGTTACAACACCATTTCCATTGCTTCCAATCATCTTTGATCGTTGTTCCTTTTTGCATTTACAATTATTTACACACCATACATTTAATATCTTTGATTCAACAAGTCAGGGAGATTGACTACCTTCCTGTTCGTTGGGGCAAAGTAATTTGTTTGCATTGTGTGTAGGTCCACGTCAGTCTACAAGCGCCAGAGTAGATTGACACGTATTGAAGTCTCTCAAAATCCACTGGTTTATATAAACCTTGGTTTTGTTATCAACGGAAAACTTCTGCTATGCTGCATCATAGCTTTCGGTCGGGGTTTCCCAACGAGCGTGTAATCCACACATCAAGCAACGACCCCCCTGATAAAGAACACGAGCAGCCACGAGGCTTCCCAAAAACCTAATTTACACTCTCCTGCACAGAATCACAAGGCCCGCTGGCTTCAGAGAAGCGCTCTCTATAACTAGTGTATGCCGACGCTAGGAATGGAGTAGACTAGCTGTGAAGGTGGTGCCATAGGTGGTAAAACCTAGATCCGTTTGGTGTATATCCAAGCGTATACTGTGCATGCCTTATACTTTGGGTAGGATACCGACAGCCAGGAGTGACAAGAATTCTCTGTTGGACAACATCTTTCCTAGGAACCTGCCTTGCAAATATTGAGAGTTTGCATATATACTACAAGATCGGTCTCTTCTCGAGCTTACAAGATATAACAAAAAACTCATAAACTGTGACGCTTAACTGTCGGGCTCATATAGGTGTGTTCTTTCAAGATTCTCTGTATGACATCATCTTTGCTAGGAACCTTCCTTACAGATATTGAGAGTTTTTGCATCTTCACATATAGAGGGTTACAAAATACTCTTCTATGTTAACTATTAGCCAGCTTGTTCTTCCAAATCCCAATTCATGGATTTCCGATCACACTGGATGGATTACCACTATGGTGTAGTACTCAGGATCTCATAGCTATCTCCTTGATGCACTTTCTATCACATTTTTGATAGTCCCTTTGAAAAAGGAACTGTCAGGTTTTATCCGTTTAAATATACGTAACAATTATTACTCTGAAGTTTTACATCAACAAATCCTTACGTGTCTTGAGGATTTCGCATTATCCTTAGAATTTTCACTTTGAAAAATAACCTTTTGGTTTTCACGGGTCATAAGGATGGTCGGTAATTGGTTTTTCAAGCACATGTGAGTCCATCAAAGAGCTCACACAGTCACTCTCCTCCAACACCGTATATCTAAAGAAGTATGTTCTACTTACATGGTTGAACTCGTCAATATGGTCTGTTTATAGAACTTCATGACACCGCGAATGCATATCCACTTGTGGCGTATAGCTCATCAAAATCAAAATCTAGTTCGAGTCACTATATCCCTCAAGCACGAGATGATGCCCTAAATAGTGACTTCCATAACTCATAGTGTTGTTCAAATAGCGCATGACCCTTTTAACTGCATGCCAATGATCAATACCTGGTTTGACATAAACCTCTAAACTTTCTTACAGTAAAAGATATCATACCTCGTCGCTCTCCCAAGGTACAGTAGTGAACTGGTCATTTGAGAGAGTGTCTTAATTGATCTCTCGATCTTTCTGTTCTTCTTCGAGTGTCACACTGGAAACAAGTGGTGACCATGGAGAATCTGCGAAAGTGAGCCAACTGTGATTTTGACTCAAGTTGACTAAAATTAACGACGAAATTCCCTAAAATTTTCAGAGACGCTAGCAACAATAGCGAGTATGAATAAGTTCAGTTGACACTTATATGTGGCACCTAATTTGTGATATTCACATTCACATAGATAAAGGACGAGGCTATCAGAGTGACGATACATGGTGATGTCGGGTATGGGGACTTATGATCGATGTGTGGTTGAACAAATATTTTGGAAGTTGGGAGCACAAAACAAGAATGGGAAACAACTTAATTTCATGGAGCATTGAGTGTGATGAAGGAAAAAGGATTACACTGCAGGCGAAGTCAAGTGTCAAGCAAGTTGCAGCGGAGCTCGTGAATAATGGCTCAAATGCAGGTACACTAAATTCATGCATGGAGGGTTCAAGATGGTGAAAGACATATTCAAGGTGGAGTTTATTGTCGAATGCGCATACGTGTTTGGTTACAGCTGGATTTGTAAGTATGTGGTAAGTTAGGTGTTCGAGCCGAACACGTGTAAATGGGCCTGGTATATAAAAAAACATTGTGGGTAGCGAAAATAGAATTGACACAAACTGAATAGGTCAGACGCGAGATACAGGAGTATGGCCCACCGTTCATGGCCCACGTGTCCAGACCAATGTGGCGTGATGATCATGATGTGTCTGTTGATCTCGATGAATGTGTCGTTTGTACTGTTTAATTAGTATATGGACATGAGCGTTTGTTAAGCATGAACGGGGAGCAGACAAATTCCCAACTTCGTTTAAAAATCTTGTGCCCTTAGTGCGATTTCCGTGCCTCCCGATGATAACAGCATGTCATGGACGCCATTAGTAAGCCAGCTTAATTGACAAATTAATACACCCTCCGTTCACAAAAGGATGTCTCGAAACTTGAGACATCCTTTTGTGAACGGAGAGAGTATTAGTTTAATTCCTTACAACTCAACGGAGAATCATAATTTTTCTGATGGTATGGCAGTGTTCAAATCCTTTAGTTTATGTAATTGAAGCTATTCATCTCGCTGGGGAACGTATGGTCCCATTAATTAGTTGATGCCTACAATCTTGAAACGTGCATGATCATATAGCAATGCCACAATCTAGGAACGTGCATGATCATATAGCTGCATCTGCTACTGCTACTGTACGAACGATCGGGGTAAGGATTGGTTGACTTTGCCAGATCAGATCTAAGTCAGCGAAGCACAACCGGATCGTTTGATTCATATATTACTACTCCGACCACTAATACATTATATAAAAACGGTACAATATATGGAACTGCATCTTCTAATGACGATAGTATGTCACTATGTTGCCGCTTCCATGGTCACTCCCTCTGGTGCAAATCTCAGGTTGATACGGCCGGCTCGTGGACGCGCGGCACTACCTAGTTTGCATGCGTATATATCTGTTAAATGTTTTAATTGATCGATCAGCTAGCGTCGCCCCCTGGCCAGGGTGTATACTATAAAACGCCGCGCGAGGCAAAGGCTGGAGATCACACCCAACTCAACCAAACTGATTGTGCCCCCGAGCTACTGACAAATTCCAATATCTGCATCAGCTGCTAGCTACAGTAGCTATCAACGCCACCCCACATACATGGCGCCCACCGGAAAGCCGTCGAAGATGGCTCACGCCATGCTGCTTATTACGCTGCTTGTTGCGATGGCTGCGTTGGCGGTGGCGGTGGCGGCTGCGGCCCTGCCCTGGCCCCGGATGAGGACGACGACGACGACGCAGCAGATAGACGGGAGCTTGCGACATCTCGGCAACATCCCCGTCTGTGAGCAGGCGGCGTGTGCTGCGAGACTATATTAGCTGCAGGCTCGGCTTGCCAGTGCATCCTCCGGCGTGGCAATGCAGGCCGTCTCGTGTCTCCGATGCCGGCCGGGAGTTGCCCATAGAGCAGAAGGCATGCGTAGTATGTGCGCTGATGGATCGAATCTCTGTCCGTTTCTCTTCGAATTTCCCGTTCATTTCCATTGGTAGCACGTATGTATGTGGTACCGTTGTCGCTAGCCGCTCTTCTTGTCCCAATTTGCATTCCATGGAAACTGATAATACATAATTTATCTGCGCATCTCTCCCCGACCTTTCCTTTTTGCAAAACTCACCCACTCGACGTTTACGCAACTCGCTCCAACTATTACAGACTCCAGGACTAGAAATAGCTGACCCCTTACACGACAGAAACATACAGTGTTATCTTTTGATCAGGAACAACCACGATACCAGCAAAACACTACACTACATGCATTATTTTTTTTACCGAATAAGAGAACCACCATATTCTTCTTGTCCCTTCTCTTCTCCTAGACATTAGCCTCATGAACTGGAAGCTCTCATTACAAGCGCCCCTCCTTACCTTCGGTGGAAAATTCAGTTGCTACCAGCACTAGCAACTTTGCTTCTATGCGTTGAACTTTTTGCAATCTTGCTCTCTGCAAACCAGGCCAATACGCGACACAATGAGAAATCAGGAAAATTACAGTAGTAGGATCATGTGGTAGGACCCTGTTGAAGCAAGTTTGTTCCGGGTCTCAAGATCGCCCAAACAACGCGACCACACCCGAGAAACTAATATCTATCTTTTGTTGTGAAAGTCTCTAACCAGGAAGGTAAGTCATCGAAAGTAACATTACAAAATTAAGATTATAAGTACGTCTAACTATAATCCAGACATCTCGCAACAGAGCAACCGAAAAGAGGTGATCTACAGTTCTACATTACTGCAAAACATGCATTTATGTTCCCTTCCAACCCCTGGCTAGGAGCAGTATGTGTGCACATGCAACACATGTTCGTAAAATATATCACTTGTCCTTTGTATCTTATTTGTTTTCGTAAAACACTTGTACTTGAATCCCATTTCTCTTTACTGAGTAGCGTTTTGTTGCCAGATCCACTTAAATAGTTCTCATTATCCAACCAATATGCATACGATAATAAGCCAATTTCTGTCCGAGAAAGAGTGCGCAACACAATGGATGTCCCACTCATCGCCGCTGTTGCCACGTGGGGGCATGGCCGTTCATGCCGCCAAGCTCGCCGGCGGGCCCCGACGACCTAGCTAGCAGGATCCTCAGTAACACCTCATCGAGGCGGCGACTGTCTGAAAACGGCGACTGTAGAATGCCTCACACCATTGAAAAAAGGAATACGTTCGTTAATCATTCCCAGTTGAGTATTGATCACTAATATTACACTTCATTGTATGACTGCACATTTGGTGGTTGGCCAGTTCCAATGGGAGCTTACATGAATAAGTAGAGGAGAAACAATGTTAAAGGTGAAAGAATGACAAATGGCGTCATGAACCGATATGCCATGCATGTGCTGGTTGAACCCTGTTTATATCTTGTGGAGAAGTTTGCAATCACTTCTGTACGAGATCACACATAAAATATTTGAAATTTTGATTGGTTATGATGTGTGTACATTCCCTCAGTTTACACTGATCCGACTACTCACGTAGTTCCTGACTTTGCGTATTGATTGGCTTGCTAGAAGAAATGGGCGTCGATCGCTGATATT